>JAXDDW010000002.1:17252500-17630000 GCA_034670385.1 Hoplostethus mediterraneus
CTCTCAGAGCCACCTCGCTCCGCCGACTCCACCTCGCTTGGGTATCATGGGATTGAAAGAAGGGAACGTGTGAAATAAAATTTTAAAAAGAAACAGATGATGAAAGGGGAAGGAGAGGAGACAAGGAAAGAGGACCAGAGAGGAAATGAGGAGCCAGGAGAGGAGAGCAGAAGTGAGGGGGGAGGTGAAGAGCTAAGAAGAGAGGAGTATATGTGAGAGGAGCAGAGGCAAAAGGAGATGAGATGAGCAGAGAAAAGAGGAGCAGAGAGGAGGAGAGGAGAGGTGACAAGAAGAAGGGAGGAGAGGAATGAGGAGCCGGTGAAGCCCCAGAGATCAGGAGAGTCCAGCTCCTCCACCCCCTCCAGATCCTGCCTCCTGTCTCCTGCCTCCTGCCTCCTGCCTCCTGCCTCCTGCCTCCTGCCTCCTGCCTCCTGCCTCCTGCCTCCTGTCTCCTGCCTCCTGCCTCCTCTCCCAACATCGCTGATAATTTGTGATTCCATTGTCGGGGACATGAAGGTGAGATCGGCGGCCACCTTTTGCTTCGATGTAGGATTATTGTTCATGTCAGCACCAGGGACATCCCATGTTGACTGCAGCCATAGTCCACTCAACTCTTGACTCCACGAAATTGAGCACACACCTGTAGACTCCCCAGGTCACTTCCTCTCCCCTGTACTTCCTCTACTAGCTGCTCCGGCTCCCCCTATAGGCTTGGAGGTCCCAATTTCATAAAGCCCAGTGTGTCTAAAGAACTGTCAACTGTTGATTTTCCCATCCAGACCATTGTGACTGTTAGGGACACCAGCTTGTACTGTACGAAAACCTGTGGTACTCTACACGCCTGTCTCTTCAAAATGTGATAAGAAGATTTCATCTCCTCTGAAAACGTTGAGTTCATGTTCCTGACGGAGACCTGGCTGCAGCTGTCTGAGCTGTGAAGCCTCCAGACTGTGACGGCTTCAGCGTGCCAAGGCCCAGCGTCCGAGGCGCCGGTCCTGCTGGGGCAGCCTACTGACTGTTAATGACTTCTCCAGTTTGGAGGTGCTGATGTTGAAATATTGTGGTCCAGATCCTGTCCTCTGTGTGGTGATCTATCACTCCCCCGCCCCAAAACCTGATGCCAGCTTGAAGTCTGATGCCAGCTTGATGCTAGAATTCCTACTATTTTATTGAGTCTTTAGTGTTTGCCCCTTGGTTTTGGGCTTATTCTCCCCCACTGTTTCCGATCGTTACTGCTTTGTTTCTAGTATTTCGTTTTCCAAGCCACCAACTGATGTGCAGCTCCAGCATCTTTAATGAACACTGGATTTCTCCCCCGCTAGCTGTTTCAATACTCTCTGCTCTTCCTCCTTAGATATTATAGTTCAAATCTTCTGCTACCAGTGCTATACAACAAAGCGTATCATTGTAATTATTTTTATTATTATCATCATATTTTGGTTTGGTTCAAAAATGAGATATCCACCATATCCAAAAAGTGACTCCAACTCAAAACAAACCACTTGATAGCAACAATGATGGTAACTTTTACAAGCGAACACGTTGCTGTAGGCGACTTAAATCACATGAGAGCAAACAGGACTCGTCTTTCAGCAGGATGAGCGTTGTTGGTGTTGCATGTTTGGGTCGCGTGGCTCACAATTCATGTCACGTCACGCTGTTGCAATGCAGCATGGGTAATTATCAGACCAACACTGTTCCCTTCCACCACACACAACTCCAAATAACACGACTGAGCATCACGGCTGGATAACATCACACTTCTTTTCTTTCTTATCTTGTTGTTTTTTCCTCTGACAGAGAATTCACACTTTTTTTTTTTTTCTTTCTTCTTTTTTTTCATGTGGTTGGTTGTCTGGTCGGGTTAACAAACCTTTGATCAGCAGAAGAATTCAAGAGACATTGTGGTTATCTGTTTGTCATGTTTACATGTACATGATTGAGCCTTGCCCACCAAACGGTCTGCAAATGGTCCAAAACAATAATATCCTTTTCCTCCACTGATGTCTCGGCCTCCAGCGCACTTCAATTTTATTGATGATGATAACCAATGAAAAGTAAGCCCAGTCTGTCTTAACGACGGGGCACTGGTGATCCTCTCTAGCTTCAGGGTTTCTTTCAGCTGTTCATGTTTTTGTATTGATCACATTTATTCATTATGATAGTCGGTTCCTATTGAGAAAAACATAAATGTTTGTGATCCATTTCTTCACTTAACTGCATATCTTTACATGTCTACTGTTGTTATTGTTTCATAATTTCTTTTTGTTCTACTTCTTTAATGTTTATTTTAGTTGTCTATTTATATTCTATATCCTTTTCCCTGCTGAATCCTATTACAGTTTTTTTCTACTGCAACAACCTAATTTCCCCACAGGGATCAATAGTTTCATCTCATCTTCAATACTCTGCTGTGGATCTGTCCCCGTGGCACGCAGTTGGCCATTTGTTACAAACCTGGCCCCTTTTATGTGAACATGCTTCCACCTGGACTGTGTTGAGACAGACAGACAGACAGACAGACAGACAGGCAGACAGGCAGACAGACAAGAGGAAGGAACAGCAACACAGACAACAGTTATCATTATTGAGGGTGCAGAAAATTAAAAGGAATAAAACAGGAAAAGTTTTTCTTTGTCATTTTTTCATTCTAACACAAGCAGAAACTCAAACACACACGAATGACAGCACAGTATGTAGAAACACACAAGGTTGCACATGCAAGCACGTGGATGGAAATATATATTACACACATATATGTACACACACACTCACACACACACACACACACACACCAGTGGAGCATGCGTGGATCGTGGAGGTGTTGCTTTCTGTTTGTTGTCTGACTGACAATGAGTTTGGCACCATGAGGACTGATGGCTAATCAGCAAGACACTGTCTAATGACACACACACACACACACACACACACACACACACACACACACACACACACACACACACACACACACAATAATACGTACACAAAAACACACACAGCAAGGAGTATAATTGTCGGTGATTGCATTTGGATGCCCACCCACACTCCCACTGATTAGCACCACGGCATAAATACATGTGCCCTTGTTTTCCAAATCATCCGTGACCTAGAACAACTAACTTTCTGCTAGTTATCCATCTATTTCGCTTTAACCTCTGTCCTTGAAGACGTCTGCATATGTCCAACACAGGAGAACATCACCTCAAGCTGCATGCCAACATTTGGCAGCTTAATTTGGCTGTTTTCTTTGATTTTTCAGCAAACACAAATACTTGTAACTGTTTTGCTGTAATTGACTACTTGGATAGTCTCTCTGTCGTGTTTCATCACCCTGAGATCAAGACAAACCATTGATAATTCACTGCAAAATGGAAACACGTGTAGATGTGAATGGAAAAAAATGAATTGCTGACTTTTTGGAGAGACCACCCTTACACAGGTCACTGACCAATTGTGAGTGTATAACACCTTCTGGTCTTTGGTCTGTTACCAGCGCCCCAATACATATTTTACAAAACTGATTGTACATGAATGAAATAAGGACCGTTATCATCCCTGAGAGAGAGAGAGAGAGAGAGAGAGAGAGAGAGAGAGAGAGCAGAAGGAGGAGGATGAGGAAGGGGATTTCACCTCCATTAAGAGGCAAACTGCTCCTGCTCCTCTGGGAGCGCTAACAAGTGGGAGGAGACACGGAGAGGAGGAGGAGACGGATAAATGGAGGGAAGAGAAAACGGAAGGCGAGGACAGGAGGAGCCGGGCTGGGAGTGTTGATCAAAGTGTGAATATTCACAGCCTCTCCTCTCCCAGATTAAATACTAATTACTCTCAACAGCTGCTCAATGAGCTTGCTAAGACTCATTATCCCAATGTACTACATGTGTACCATTTTGGAAACACACTGTTCTGCATTGCAAAACAAGATGTCCGCCGTTTAGAAATGAAAGCAACATCTACTCAGGCAATGTTATTCCTGCATGAAAGTCAAAAAAAAAGTACTGTGTATTTTGATTCTAATGTTTTTGCATGGTAGGTAGGGCTTGTAAATAAGTATGGAACACACCTGCTGTATCTACTACCTGTCATAAATAAACGTAATTGACTTTATTGTGGACTGTTAGTTAAAACCGTTAACAGGCTATTTTATCAAGAAAAGCCAGGAACATTAGCTTGGTGTTTGTAGCATAGTAGTTTAAGGTTGTGCTGAAATACATACTTGACGGTGAGATGTGGAAGGCTGGTGATCTGAGGTGAAGAGGTGCATAGTTAGTGATATAGCAAAAAGCCAACAGGGAGTGCGATGATAGTAGATAATTGTATAACTGGACATGACCTGAGAAGCTTTGGAGAGCTCTGAGTGAATTAAGTAGATTAAAGTGGCCTATGAGAATCTCTCCTCCCCGACAGTCATGAACTCCAAATTGTTTTTAATGATTGTTCGGTGTGCGTGATTTTATTTGATTCACCAACAGCAACGTTGAGCAAGAATACCCATGCCTGTGCAAGAACCCGTCCTAATCACCCACTACTTGTGCATTTTTGAAAACTCATTGTATATTTACAGAAAAACATTTTAGCTTTAATGGTGCCAGTGGGAATGGCCCCGTTCACATTTGTGATCCTATGTTTATCAACCACCCCTCCAGTCCCCTCGAGCTACGGTGGCCCATAAGGTCTCAAAAAACAGTAAAGTCAGATTCAGGTCTTCCTTGGCCCATGAGAAACTTTTCCACAAAGTTTGGTGTAAATCCGTCCATAACTTTTTGAGATATCGGAAGTTATGTGCCTTTTTGTGACATGCCACGCCCATTACCACGCCCCCTTTTGGCAAATACAAGTGGAATTTTAAACAGTTCTTCCTTGGCCCATGTTAAAACCTGTCTATACCTTTTTGACATATCGCGCTAACAATATCCGATAACAGACAGACAGACAGACAGACAGACAGACAGACAGCGGCTAAAACATTACCTCATTGGCGGAGGTACTGATCTGAGGGAACATAGACACGCTCCCCTGAGAACGAGGATTTTTAGCCTTCATAGCTGACATGTCTTCCAGGGTAGGTGTTTTAAAAGATAAATAACAATGAAACAGTGCAACGCGGCAGCATGTTGCCAAACTGGGTCAGCATGTTGCAGGACTGACCGGACTGCATTTCTAGACCAGCACGATAAGGCACGATGCAGCCAAAATAGATGGCTGCAGCTGCACTTGCAGGTAGAGGCTCAAAGTGCCCAACTCCAAAAACAAGGAAACTAATGTGGGGTGGCGAAACACTCAGAAACTTTCCCAGAAAGCCTCGCAGATGGCCAGAACTTTCGGAAAAACTATTGCCCTTGGCTTGGCTGATGAAGGCTGTACGGCTGAAACAGCGCCCTCTACTGTTTGTGTCTTTTCAGCTGAATTTAATCGCAGTTTATCCCACTGATTGTGACCATAACTGTCATGAGTGTATTGAGTACATAGTGGGAGGAAGTGAAATGTGTGTGTGTGTGTGTGTGTGTGTGTGTGTGTGTGTGTGTGTGACTGGGTAGGGGGTGGTGGGAGGTAAAGGAATTAGGGGATAGTTAGTTACACACAGGAGGGTGTTGCCTTTTCTTTGTTGTCTGTGTGACTGGCAGCATGAGAGTTGATGGCTAATCAGCAAGTCGCTGCCTAATGGCACAAACATACACACACACACACACGTACACATGCACACCCACACACACGTACACATAAACCCACACAGCAAGGAGTATAATTGTCTGTGATTGCATTTGGATATCCATCCACACCCATGCTGATTAGTGGCACAGCACTGACAGAGAGACAGAGCGAGCGAGGAAGGGGTAGATGAGATGAGAGAGACAGAGACAGATCAGCTCACACAGTTGTCTGGGTTTTGCTATTAGCCAGAAATTTGAACCAATTAAAGTAAGTCTGAATCCACTAAACAACAGCAACACTGAAAAGCTATTTGCACATTGGAAACGATCTGCAGTATGGCTGCCGTGACATGGCTCCACCGTTTCCAGTTTCACGGTCTGGGACTCTCTTTCTGTAATTGCAATTAAAAAGTTCTGATCACAACCTTTCATCTGCCTATCAACTCTGGTACAGGTTCGGATCGTCCTTTACCATCCAAAAGGGAAATAAAAGTAGACTCATCTGAATATTTGAACATAAAACAGTTTGGCGTTGCCGTAAAGTCAAAGTGAAGTCAGTCAAGGTAAAGGTAAAGGAGCCTTGCGGGGCGCCACAGTTGGTAAGAAGGTCTTCACTTTGATCCGCTGAGTTCAGTTCGTAAGACTGTACCACTGAACGAGATACGGATTGACCTTCAACAGATCAGGGTGTATACACACTAAAAACACACAGAACAAACAGTAGAAAAATTATTCTTAAATATACAGTATATGAGGCTTATCCTGGTGTTTATTTACTAGGGGAGGAAGTGTGACAAAATATTGCAACCGGCTCTGTATACAAACTGATATGGGACAAGTTTACTTATATGCTTTTCACACTACACTTAACCCCGGGCTAACGTCTTTCTTAACCCTGGGTTAAGGATGCATTTAACCCCGGGCTAAGCAGCGTTTCACCCTTGCATTTTTGAAAGGGGGTTTACACCGATTTTGTGGTGCTATCCCCGAAACGCAGTGCTAAGAACAATAGTGTGAAACGGTGTGGGGTTAGAATGTAACAGGGGTTAGAATGTAACAGGGGTTAGAATGTAACAGGGGGTTAGAATGTAACAGGGGTTAGAATGTAACAGGGGTTAGAATGTAACAGGGGTTAGAATGTAACAGGGGTTAGAATGTAACAGGGGTTAGAATGTAACAGGGTTAGAATGTAACAGGGTTAGAATGTAACAGGGGTTAGAATGTAACAGGAGTTAGAATGTAACAGGGTTAGAATGTAACAGGGTTAGAATGTAACAGGGTTAGAATGTAACAGGAGTTAGAATGTAACAGGGTTAGAATGTAACAGGGTTAGAATGTAACAGGAGTTAGAATGTAACAGGGTTAGAATGTAACAGGTTAGAATGTAACAGGGGTTAGAATGTAACAGGAGTTAGAATGTAACAGGGTTAGAATGTAACAGGGGTTAGAATGTAACAGGCGTTAGAATGTAACAGGAGTTAGAATGTAACAGGGTTAGAATGTAACAGGAGTTAGAATGTAACAGGGTTAGAATGTAACAGGAGTTAGAATGCAACAGGGGTTAGAATGTAACAGGGGTTAGAATGTAACAGGGGTCAGAATGTAACAGGGGTTAGAATGTAACAGGGGTCAGAATGTAACAGGGAGTTAGAATGTAACAGGGGTTAGAATGTAACAGGCGTTAGAATGTAACAGGAGTTAGAATGTAACAGGGTTAGAATGTAACAGGAGTTAGAATGTAACAGGGTTAGAATGTAACAGGAGTTAGAATGCAACAGGGGTTAGAATGTAACAGGGGTTAGAATGTAACAGGGGTCAGAATGTAACAGGGGTTAGAATGTAACAGGGGTCAGAATGTAACAGGGAGTTAGAATGTAACAGGAGTTAGAATGTAACAGGGGTTAGAATGTAACAGGGGGTTAGAATGTAACAGGGTTAGAATGTAACAGGGTTAGAATGTAACAGGGTTAGAATGTAACAGGGGTTAGAATGTAACGGGGTTAGAATGTAACAGGGTTAGAATGTAACAGGGGTTAGAATGTAACAGGTGTTAGAATGTAACAGGGTTAGAATGTAACAGGGGTTAGAATGTAACAGGGTTAGAATGTAACAGGCGTTAGAATGTAACAGGGTTAGAATGTAACAGGGGTTAGAATGTAACAGGGTTAGAATGTAACAGGGTTAGAATGTAACAGGGGTTAGAATGTAACAGGGTTAGAATGTAACAGGGGTTAGAATGTAACAGGAGTTAGAATGTAACAGGGTTAGAATGTAACAGGGGTTAGAATGTAACAGGGCTTAGAATGTAACAGGAGTTAGAATGTAACAGGGTTAGAATGTAACAGGGGTTAGAATGTAACAGGGTTAGAATGTAACAGGGTTAGAATGTAACAGGGGTTAGAATGTAACAGGGTTAGAATGTAACAGGGGTTAGAATGTAACAGGGTTAGAATGTAACAGGGGTTAGAATGTAACAGGGGTTAGAATGTAACAGGGTTAGAATGTAACAGGGTTAGAATGTAACAGGGGTTAGAATGTAACAGGGTTAGAATGTAACAGGAGTTAGAATGTAACAGGGTTAGAATGTAACAGGGTTAGAATGTAACAGGGTTAGAATGTAACAGGGGTTAGAATGTAACAGGGTTAGAATGTAACAGGGGTTAGAATGTAACAGGGGTTAGAATGTAACAGGGGTTAGAATGTAACAGGGTTAGAATGTAACAGGGTTAGAATGTAACAGGGGTTAGAATGTAACAGGGTTAGAATGTAACAGGGTTAGAATGTAACAGGGTTAGAATGTAACAGGGGTTAGAATGTAACAGGGTTAGAATGTAACAGGGTTAGAATGTAACAGGGGTTAGAATGTAACAGGGGTTAGAATGTAACAGGGTTAGAATGTAACAGGGTTAGAATGTAACAGGGTTAGAATGTAACAGGGTTAGAATGTAACAGGGTTAGAATGTAACAGGGTTAGAATGTAACAGGGTTAGAATGTAACAGGGTTAGAATGTAACAGGGTTAGAATGTAACAGGGTTAGAATGTAACAGGGTTAGAATGTAACAGGGTTAGAATGTAACAGGGTTAGAATGTAACAGGGTTAGAATGTAACAGGGTTAGAATGTAACAGGGGTTAGAATGTAACAGGGTTAGAATGTAACAGGGTTAGAATGTAACAGGGGTTAGAATGTAACAGGGTTAGAATGTAACAGGGTTAGAATGTAACAGGGGTTAGAATGTAACAGGGTTAGAATGTAACAGGGTTAGAATGTAACAGGGTTAGAATGTAACAGGGGTTAGAATGTAACAGGGGTTAGAATGTAACAGGGTTAGAATGTAACAGGGTTAGAATGTAACAGGGTTAGAATGTAACAGGGGTTAGAATGTAACAGGGTTAGAATGTAACAGGGGTTAGAATGTAACAGGGGTTAGAATGTAACAGGGGTTAGAATGTAACAGGGTTAGAATGTAACAGGGTTAGAATGTAACAGGGGTTAGAATGTAACAGGGGTTAGAATGTAACAGGGTTAGAATGTAACAGGGTTAGAATGTAACAGGGGTTAGAATGTAACAGGGTTAGAATGTAACAGGGTTAGAATGTAACAGGGGTTAGAATGTAACAGGGGTTAGAATGTAACAGGGTTAGAATGTAACAGGGGTTAGAATGTAACAGGGGTTAGAATGTAACAGGGGTTAGAATGTAACAGGGTTAGAATGTAACAGGGTTAGAATGTAACAGGGTTAGAATGTAACAGGGGTTAGAATGTAACAGGGGTTAGAATGTAACAGGGTTAGAATGTAACAGGGTTAGAATGTAACAGGGGTTAGAATGTAACAGGGTTAGAATGTAACAGGGTTAGAATGTAACAGGGGTTAGAATGTAACAGGGGTTAGAATGTAACAGGGTTAGAATGTAACAGGGTTAGAATGTAACAGGGGTTAGAATGTAACAGGTTAGAATGTACAGGGTTAGAATGTAACAGGGTTAGAATGTAACAGGGGTTAGAATGTAATCAGGGTTAGAATGTAACAGGTTTAGAATGTAACAGGGTTAAGAATGTAACAGGGTTGAATGTAACAGGGTTAGAATTGCAACAGGGTAGAATGTAACAGGGTTAGAATGTAATCAGGGTTAGAATGCAACAGGGGTTTGAATGTAACGGGTTGATGTAACAGGTTCAGAATGTAACAGGAGTTAGAATGACAGGAGTTAGATGTGTACGGGTTAGAAGTACAGGGTTAGAATGTAACAGGTTAGAATGTACGGGTTAGAATGTACAGGTGATGTACAAGAGTTAGAATGAACGGAGTTAGATGTAACAGGAGTAGAATTAAACGGGGTTAAATGTAACAGGGTTAAATGTAAACAGGGTTGATGTAGTAGAATGTAACTAGGGTTATGTAAGGGTTAGTAGATGTAACAGGGTTAGAATGTAAGCAGGGTAGAATGTAACAGGGGTTAAATGTAACAGGTTGTGTACGGTTAGTGTAACGGGGTTAGATGTACAGGTAGATGTACGGGGTAGAATGTAACGGTTAGATGTCAGGGGGAAGTACAGGGAGAATGTAACAGGGTTGATGTAACGAGTAGATGTACAGGGGTTAGATGAAAGGTTAGAATGAACAGGGGTAGAATGTACGGGAAACATTAGATGAGCGGAGAAGAACGGGTAATGTAGAGGAAAGAACAGTGGAAAGAGAAAATTCGGACTGACCCGGGTTAAAGTTACCCGGGTTATTGAAGCCATGTAGATCTTAGCCTTGATGATTGGTATTACAAAGATGGTGGGTCCTTCTAAGGCTATTTCTTTCCTTTATATGATGTACACTGGAGAGGTTTTTGTAATTTCATATAAAAGAGGAGGAGATGAAGGGAGATAGAAGAGGGTAAGCAGACTGAAGCGTCTTCTGAGAAAACAGGTGACAAAACAGAGTTTTATTGCAGAGGACGAGAGGAGGAAGAGGAGGAGGAGCGGCTAGAGGAAGCGAATGATGGGAGACAGACAGATGAGAGCAGGGAGGGAGGAGGAGGAGGAAGGCGCCGAGATGAGAAGGCAAAGCGGGATGACGGGCTTATGGGGTCAGCGTGAGTGACAGCATGTATGAATATTGCATGTGTGATTAGGGAGCGGAGAAGATGGGGCCTAAATGGCTTGTTAGCCAGGCCCTAAATACAGGGGGGGAGGTGGGAGGGAAGGGAGAGAGGGAAGGAAGGGGGGGAAGCAGAGGGAGGCGGCCTAAACAGTGACAAAAAGAGTTGAGAGGGAGGGAGGGAAAATGAGAGGATGAAAGAGAGATAAGTGAAAGCATAGGGGGAGAGAAAAATGACTCGATGTCTCGTTAGCTAGATGCTTAAATACTGACGCAGTGAGAGAGACAGGGAGGGAAGAAGGGAGACAGAAACAAAGAAATCAAGGAAAAGAGGTGAGGCACACGGGCACGAAACCCTGACCCCCAACATGGGTCTTAACTGGGAGCATGGCAGAAAGATCCGGCGGTATTACGCCATACAGTCTGGCAGATGTTTGATGGGTTAGCCGTTAAGGAGCATGGTATTGCAACATCGTCTTTCATAAGCAGCACCACTCCCAGTTCTAAATGTTTAAATACTTTGCATTATTTGCAGCATTTTGGACCGTTTTTTGGCATTTGAGATGACTTTGTTTGCAGCATCCCGTACTTGCTTTTGGCAGTTTGGAGGTTTTCTCAGCATGCTGGACCTGTTTCTGGCGCTGCGAGAGCCGCGATAGGGAAATGTTGGACTACGCTAATCGAAAGTGGCTGTGCGCCCGTTTTGGCACCATGTCACATATCGACAGAGCAGCGGACACTTTCTCCACTCCAAATTCTTGCTGCAGGACATTTTCTGGCAAGGCAGACGCACACACACACACACACACACATACATTGACACTCACTAATGGCACACAGACACACATACACACACGCAAACATACTCATACAAGCACGCGCACGCACAGTCACACCGGCATGCATAAATACGACACACACACACACACACACACATGGCACACAGACTTAGTGGGAGTGGGTGGATAAGGTGTGAACATGTGAGTGACAGGCGTATGGACTAGAATAACCAGCCAGCATGCCCCTCTCCTCATTCCCTCATGTCTACAAATAAGATGGGGAAGAGATAGGAAGTCACACATACATTTTACACACACACACACACACACACACATACTGGCGCCAACGCAGTATCGACATACAGACACACACTCACAGCAACATAAAGTAACATACGTCCACAGACAGAGTGGTTTGTTCACGTTGCACAAGGGAGACGGTAAGCCTGACTGTGTCACTGATAAACCTCCTGCATCCCCTTCCTCTTCCCTCAAGCTGTGCAAATCCTCAACTTCTGTCTCCCCCTTTGCACGATCGCCCACCGTGGTTACGTATCCTGTATGTTTATGGATGTCATTCTGTTAACCTTCTTAAACAAATAATCATCTACCGGGGACACATGGATGATTTTGGTGTCTATGTTCTTATAACTTGATGGGTATGTTGACCAACAAGTACATTTTAAAGAACCCCAAAGGGAAATATTTGATGATTTGTATTAAAAACTTTGCCCCCCCCCCCTTTAAGTATCCCTCAGTGAACACACACACATACACACACATACACACACACACACATACACACACACACACATACAGCCTGGGAGATGGGCCTGGGTACTGAGACAGACAGGCAAACAGACGTGCAAGATGCATCGAATGCCGTTTGGTATTTAAAGCCAAGCACCCACTGGGATCACACTTAACCCACGCACACAATTACATGTACATATGAAATACAGACAGAGATATGGGGACACACAGACACACATACTACAGACACACACACACACACACACACACGTTATCCTCCTGCCAGAAATAATGCCAATCATCTTTTACTCAGGCTACTCTTTTGTGTGCTGGGTCTCCCAAACCATCTTTGCACTAATGAATGCACTCTTCTTAGATCCATGGGCCAGATTAAACATGAAGATCACGCCTGATGACAAATATTTTTCACGCAATTCATCATGCCATTAAGAGAATGTAAGAAGGGAGGGATTTTCATTCCAAAATGTGACATCCACCGTTTGAAAGACGGGTAATACTTTATTTGAAGGCATTATAATGCCTCATAAGCACAATAAGTGCATTTTAACTATTATATTCAAAGCATTGTATAATATGCTATAATGCACACGTTGTATGTCATAATGCAGGTAAGTGTCTGATGATGTCATAATCGTGCGTGTTCTTAAAATATAATAATGATGCACTTATTCTGCCTCATAATCTCATAATAAGCTTTCAGTAAAACGATTACTGGCATGAAAGTAAATCTCAATACTGAATATTATTGAAGCTATTAGCTAGCTTGAATTGAATTGAAAGTCACAATAGAGATGATTAAGCTAGCTAATGAGAGCAGGTCTAACAGAAACGTCTATTGAAGAGCTAATACTGTATATCACGTTTTTTTGGCTTGAGAATGAATCAACCCCCTGCAGATGTATTATGGTCTAATTTGTGCTATGGGGCAGGAAATCACGCTTATTGCACCTTTAAATATATTCTGATCTCTAACACTGATTTGGTCAGGATGCTTAACAAAACAAAGATTACCTCGTAGCACAGCAGGCGTAGTATATTTTCAGCATATTTCCTCTTCTCAAAACAAAGATTTAGGCCTGTGAGTGTATAACCTAATTGTTTTTACCACATGATTACAGTACATCTATTGTGTTCTCTATATGGTCACAAAACAACTAAGAATTTCAGTGCACTGCTGCAGTCCAGTTCAGAAAATGCCACCACAACAGCACTGTGATGGATAAGATTAACAATGCTGTGACATTTGTGAGTAAAACCCCAGACTTGAGTGAAAGTCTGGCTGCCTTTTCCAAACTTCAGAGAGAGGAGGGGGAGATATAGAGGGGAGGAGAGAGCGAGAGAGAGAGAGAGAGAGAGAGAGAGAGAGACATTGTTGTAAAAAAGACCAAGGGACAAAAAGGAAGGAGAGGTAGCCAAAAGAGAAACAGGCAGAGGGAGAAAAGTAGAAAGTGAGTTATATGAAAGCGCTTTAAGGTGCTTATCGCTCATATGCACCTCAATTTGATTGGTGTGCAGATAGAGGGTGAGGAGGTCAGCCAATCATAATTGTGCCTCCCAGCTTGCCCCGTCTTTTCAGGTTGTGTGTGTGTGTGTGTGTGTGTGTGTGTGTGTGTGTGTGTGTGTGTGAGAGAGAGAGAGAGAGTTTATTTTATTAGAATGCAAAGTTTCAGCACCGAATAGCAGAATACTTCTATAGATTTATAGATCCGGGGGTGGTGTGTGTGTGTGTGTGTGTGTGTGTGTGTGTGTGTGTGTGTGTGTGTGTGTGGTGTGTGTGTGTGGGTGAGGGGTAGAGTAAGGAACACCTCTAATCGTCAAATGTCAAATAAAGATTACTCTGAATTGAGTCTTTCTATGGCGTTTCCACGGTGGAGTTCTTGAACGATGTCTCCAGAAACGTCTCTCGGTGTGGTGGCATGCTGAGTGACAGGCTCCTCCAACTGCTGTCTCCTCAATTAACCATTTCAGTAACAAAGTGAAATCTGTCTGGAAGTTCACTGTCAATAGTCTCAATAACCACACCGAACGCGGATCCCGGTTAATCCGGGTTTTCTGAGCTCATCAAAGTGGCCATCACTGTCAGTTACGTTATGAAGTGTTTCCCATTTGCGGTGCCGCTTTTTGAATGAGCTTTTTCAAAACCCGCTCTCTCTCTGCACTGACAGAGAAACTTTTTCAGACACTCGATCAGTGTAATAGATGTCTCTAGGGGTGTTTCTGCCGACTGCGTTGCTATCTTCAAGTGTGTTAAACTGATTTCCAGCAAGCCCTTTCCATCTCTGTAGCATTTTGGAGATTTACTTGTTAGTTTCCCCTCCAGACTCTACTTCTTTACATGGCCATTCCCTGTTTCGTGGTGTTGCAATACATTGCAACACACACTGCAAATTCCCCTGTTACATTCCTGTGCACCTCCAAATAGTTTGCACGCCAAGCTATACACCATGTGTGTTTTATTCAAGTATAATAACCAGCTATTAAATAACAAGAATTGGTCCTGATTGGCAAAAGAATTACTGAGATCCGTCCGATGAGGCCAGCGTTTGAACTGTAATTTGAATTAGCGGAGCTGATGTTGTCAGGCCAATCAGGGTCCAGCATTGTGACTGTTCTGCCGGTCTTCAAATTCATTCAATATAACTGATTCAATTCAGCTCGATTTTGCGTCTGAATGCATCTCATGTGCTGCGTACCATCAGCCTCAAATGGAATGAATGAACTTCTATCGGAGAGTAACACATTCAACGTGTTAAGTGTGTTTGAGTCAAAGAGGGACGCAGTCAACCAATTACTGTAGGTGTGATCAAGGCTTCGGAGAAAACAACACCTTGCTAAATGCTGAACACAAAAAGAGACTTTCACACGGGCTGCTGAGTGGCTGCTTTCATCATGACGTAGAAATGAGTCTTACGGTGTGAGGACTGAATACCTGATGAAATGGAAACCGTCTATTCTGTCTGATAAAGAAACAGGATGATGGGGGGTGGGCTGTTCGGATGTATAAAACCATAAACATCTATCTGATTAGTGTGTGTGTGTGTGTGTGTGTGTGTGTGTGTGTGTGTGTGTGTGTGTGTGTGTGTGTGTGTGTGTGCGTGTGTGTGCATGTGTGTGAATGTTCTGATATATATTCTTCTTAGATATTCTCAATAGCTGCCTTGTGTCGATAACTATCACTCCTTCAGGCCACTCCTCCCCCCCTCTCTCTCTCTCTCTCTCTCTCTCTCTCTCTCTCTCTCTCTCTCTCTCTCTCTCTCTCTCTCTCTCTACTTTAAATAACATTTTGGCTTAGTGTTTCTAAAACTCCCTGGTCTCTGATTGACAAGTACAGTCTCACAGATCAACAAACGCCTTTTCACTAGTGGTTGCGAATGAGGCTTTTTTTTCTTCACCTTTGGCACTGATGAAGGAAACGTGTGTAATAGCTTGCGTGACCTCTCACCTCCCGTCTCTGGCTCCACCTGGTGGACACAATACATTAATACATGTTGTCCCACTGCTGCTACAGTAATTTGACTGCAGCCTTATGTCTGTCTTGATCAGTGATCAAGTGAGTAAAATGAACTCAGGCTGTGTGTGTGTGTGTGTGCGTGTGTGTGTGTGTGTATGTGTGTGTGTGTGTGTGTGTGTGTGTGTGTGTGTGTGAAAGGCGCAGGTGGTGAGTTTCAGGCATGGAAGGCCTTGGAGACGTTGTTCAGACCTCCAGGGACCAAAAGAAGAACATCTTTACCTCTGCTCTCTCTATTTTTCTCCTCTTTCTATTTTTTATTCTTCTTACTCTACTTCTACTACATCTCTTTTTTCTTCACTGTTCTTCTTTCTTTTCTTGTCCTCTTTCTTTTCTCTACCTCTTTTTCAGGTTTTCTTTCTACACAAACTACATGCAAGTAGCTCCATCTAGTGGCGAATCTAATGGATGACAATTTCCTTTCAGTCATTTTCTGATATGTGGCTTTGGTCAAGATCAACAATTGTACTTAAGGATGTAGGACTATGGTCCGGGGAAGGGTTATTTTTGTTAGGTTGCTAGAGTAACAACCACTGACAAAAAATTGAAAAATATTTTGCCACATGGTGAGGCATCTGAAAACAACATCACAACAGCTTTGTAGTTGATAAACCTGCAACCAAAAACGTCCAACCAACCAAACTCTAAAGGTTAATTCATGCTATTTAATATAATATTGAAACCTTTTTGCTGGGGTGGGGGGGGATTTGCCATTTTCATGGATTGCTGCACATTTTTTCTAACTTGTTTGCCATCCTCCAGCAGATACAGTGTGTTCTGTGACTGGTCATTTTACACTTCCATGAAGAAAATGAGTTCATTTGTCTGCATGGAGGACAGCTGACCATTTCACACCGTACCTGGTCACAAGTTCAACCTCTGTGACAACCAGTCTGCCCTCGACAGCCACAGGACACTGACCCTCTACCTGATTACTACTGTCAGTCATTCTACAGAAAAACATCAGCTAAGGAAGGAAAGGAAAGTATCAACAGCTGAAGAGAGGAAGCCATTTTTCTTTCATACTGAAGCATGGATCTTCTTTAAGTGTGTGTGTGTGTGTGTGTGTGTGTGTGTGTGTGTGTGTGTGTGTGTGTGTGTGTGTGTGTGTGTGTGTGTGTGTTGATGTTCAAATATAATAACTAGGAAACAGAGATGCACTGCATTCCATAAATTGCTTAGTTTATTTTAGTCTATTTGCCTAATTGAGTGCCTAGAGACATTGAGAGTGAATATAATAAGCAGCTTTTTGTCACTATTGCTATTTTTATCTGTTTGCTTTTATTGTCTGTTGATGAGTGCTACATAAATAAAGTGTATTGTTATCATCATAATTATTATTATTGCTGTTGTTTTTGAGTAATTATTTACATTTTCATGTGATTAGTATTATTATTTATGCAAATATTAACGCACAGAGAGGAGATGTAATTGATCTATTATTCATTTATTATGATTAACTTGTTTTGAGACATGAACCCGAGGAGCCTATAAAAACATCTCTCAAAGAAAAGAGAGAATTAAACAAACAAAACAACATGACAAGCTGAGAGTTGGACGACAGAACCAACAGAATTCCTCTCTTGTTTTATTTCTCCCTCCCTTCTTATTTCTAATCCTGCTCTCTTCTGTCTCTTTTTCCTCTTTCTCTCTCCTCCACCTGCTCCCTTCTCCTCTCCTCTCTCCTCTCCTGCCTCCTAGTTCCTCTCTCCTGCCTCTGCTCTCTTATTTCCTTGTTCTCTCTCTCCATCCCTCTTTCTCTGCCGAGGGCAACCCGGCTGTGATCCTGTTGTAGATGCACCACCGGAGGGCTAAGTGTTGGAGCAGAACAGACTCTGTGTGTTCCTTTGCATGTGTGTGTGTGTGTGTGTGTGTGTGTGTGTGTGTGTGTGTGTCTATGAGAGTGTCACCTGAACACCTAAAGATGTCCTTTTTTCTGTATGTGTATGTTCCTGTATCTGTATGTGTAGTGTATGCCTTCATTCATCCAAGTGTGTGTGTGCGTGTGTGTGTGTGTGTGTGTGTGTGTGTGCGAGTGTGTGTGTGTGTGTGTGTGTGTGTGTGTGTGTGGACGTCAAGTATGTGTGGGTCACACCAAGGGAGATGATTGTTTGCATTGGAGCAGCTGTTGCTATTGACAACCATGGAGAGACACATTTTCTCTCTTTCTGTCTTACCATCCATCATTCACTCTATCTATCTATCTATCTATCTATCTATCTATCTATCTATCTATCTATCTATCTATCTATCTATCTATCTTTGGCACAAATTAGGGAAATGTGTTTAAGTAAGCAAGCATGTGCAACTACTCAACTTTGTCAGCTGCTATCAAGGCTCAACCTAGTGGGTTTAAACAAGTGGAAAACTAGCTTAGCGCTAATTACATGCTTGGCAGCTGCGAGCGTCTTGACAAATAATGTAATTAAAACAAAACAGTAGTTCTTCAGGCAAATGTGAACCAAGAGTAATTAAATCAATCACCAGTTATAGCTCACCCCTACAATTTAACGATCAATGGTAAAGCTCTGTCTGTCTGTCTATCTGTCTGTCTGTCTGTCTGTCTATCCCTACACATTTTGTTCCTTCCATCTATCCAGTGGGAAAACAAAAAGAAACTGATGCGTTTATGTAATTTTTAGCATTTACAGTTTTTGCTTGTTTTTTGTTTTTTGTATGATTGCTTTGGCTGCATTTTCACAACAGTGCGAGTTCCAGTGCACTAACCTGTCTTTTGAGCTGCTGTGAAAACAAAGCCTTTACACAGGTGCGCTGCCCTGCTTTGCCAAGCCAATGCAATTACAGATACATTCACCCTCACCACCGGCAACTCCAGAGATCAGTTGCTGGAAGTCCTCCCAGAGTCCTCTTTGAAGGGGAACACCATGATCTCCAGAAGGCCACGACCAACCCCCCCGTTCCCCAAGTCTCTTTGTAGTCAGTGCTGCTGCTCCGTCATGAGTTTTTTTCTCATGCTATCACTCCAGCAGCACACCATCGCTTGAGTAACTCTAACGAAATGATGAGTGCATAACAGTTAGTTGCATTTACATTTCAGACATTTAGCTGATCCTCTTATCCAGAGAGTCTTACAGTGAGTACAAAAGTAAAAAGAAAAATCCTCAACAAACATAATAACAAGCAACCAAAAATAAGGCATACAAAGGTCAGGGCCTTTGTGATATTTTTGTGACCATAGAATGACCCGGTAAGAGAAAAATGCCAGGAAAAAAAATAGAAGAGGCAAGAAACAAATGTGATATTTAATAATTGTCCTAGTCATTTAACAATGAATTTAGGTGGTTTAAATGTAACAGCTGAGCGTGGTTTTCGCAAGCACTAAATATATGACTGTGCAGTAACCGCTGCCAGTCGGCAATTGGCTCTAGTTTGGTGGGAGCGGCTGGTTTGTTGACTGACAGGACTTCGACGACAATTTGCTAGCCAACTGTGCATATGCTGCCCTCACGTGCTCCTCTTAAGCTCGTACTTCCCAAGCCTTACAGTCGTTGCGCCTTTATAAATGAGGGGTAGGACGGGGGCGGAGCCGGCGTGTGACTTGTGAATAGTAGTTCTCTTGCCTACCTATGTTGAATGCATCCAATGAATCCAATATATAAGGCAAATCCATTTCAACTACATCGTTTCCACTACCCCTGAACACCATTTTCCCAGCCCTATTTACCATTTTATTGGGTCGTTCATGTGCGCTTTACTCTTGAATATTAAATCTCCGATAGTCCCTGAAGGTATCTTTGGTGGGAGAGGCTGGTTTGTTGACTGACAGGGCTTCGACTGCGCTGTGTAGCGGTTGCACTTGGCAGAGACTTTAGCAGCCCACTAGCTTGTCAGAGTTGGAGCTGTGCAAGTTCTCTTTTGCGTTACTGTCGTCGTATAATCATAACTAAACTATTTTGTGCAGCCAGACGATTTGTTTGTGTGTGTTTGTAATTGCGCGCGATGTGTTTTGACCTGGCACTAGCTAAGTTACTAGATTGACAAGATAGACCGCTAGCAAGTTCGCTGCTGGAAATAGCAAAGTATCCTACAGAGTGAGATGGGAAGGCTAGCTAGGGGTATGTAGCAGGTTACAGTCTGAGTGTGGAATGGAAATTAGAACAATAAGTTGCTAATATAAGTGCATTTTCGTTTGTCCGGGCAAATATTGGAATACTGATCATCAAGAATTGAAGCAGGAGTACCTGGCTGTAGCTGCCACCCACCAGTTGTGGCTCTCGCTGGTCCTGGCTGCAGCGCTGGCCTAGCTAGCAGCAAGCTAGCTGCAGGGTTGGCTATTCGACCAAAGTAAGTAACAAATTACGTCTTGACAGTTTTATTCGTTTTATTTTTTAACACGTATAAGTAAAAACAAATATATTATAGTTAGCTAAGAAGCTGAAATTAATTTGCATAACCTGGTTATAAGGTTTGTAACCGCTATTTGACTAAGCTATAGTTAACGTTAGCAAGCCAGATCTCGGCCGTGATAAGTTTGTAGTGCTAGCTAAGTTTCTCATGTTTTAGTGGATCTATCCAGTGTAACATAACAACGAATTTAGTGCACAACTTGAAATGATAACCTGATGCCGTTTTGGCCACTGATGTAGCCATGGCGCTAGACGGTGTGCAAACATTTATTTTGCAGGGCAAACGCACCCATACTAAAATAGCTCTGTTGTTCCTCTAAACTCCAGTGATGATTACTTTTCCTGATTTCGTCATTTTTACTAACAGTCTAGAAATTGTCCAGTTAGCACTCCGGCCTCACAAACATGCCAAGCCCTTTAATACACACGCAAAAGTCATCTAACTATAGACAGACTGAGTGTTTCAAGTCAAACCTTTCCAGTTTTCCCAGTAATATTAGAATGCATTCATATCTAAATGTCGGATTTTTTTCAATCACTTGCATTTTAACTGCATATGCTCCCACACATCCATACTTAACCTGACAAAGTAGTACAGGTGCAAGTAGGAGTGGTCCTTTCACTTAATTTTATTGCGCTCATGCTCCTTGTGTGGGGAAACACTCTAGAGACCTGGCTAAAAGATATGACCTATTGCACTCCTTTTGGGCAGCAGGAGTTAAGCAGAACTGATTAAATCCACTGACACCAATAGATGCCATTTCCTCATTCTTGCTTTCACACATCAACCTGCAATTCAATATTTGGAAGTTTAATGTTTCTTAAACATGATTTAAGACCTCTTCCAAATTGTTGGGGTCCATTCTTCATTTCAGTATAGGCTACATTTGATCCACCAAGCAGGACTTAATCCAATAAATGTCATCTTTTACGGTTTCAACACGGGAGGTGTTTGTCATCAGTCCAAACCAGTTTAAAAAGTTGAAGTTTTAATTAAATAGGTGGTGCTTGGTGGACTGGATGTATGTCAAAATGAGAAGTGGACCCTAGTAAAGGTTGTTTTCCACAAGGTAAGCATATTTGCATGCAGCTTGATGTGACACTGTTCTAAAGAAAGGACAGGGGGATTTACTGACTTCTGCTTAACTTCTGCTGAACACTGAACAAAAAGATGCCTTGCAATAGAAGCTCATATCTTTTAGGAAGATCTTTTTTTATCTTTCTATCTTTCTAATTTCTGAAAAATGCTACATTTTCAAGCTGGGATTGAGAACGTACATCAGGGCTAGACATCACTATACCTTGACAGTGGAAACCGGTCTATTTCCTTGAATGCCCCCAGACTGAATAACTCTGACTGAGAGTATATTATTATATTTACAGATTTTATAACCTGTGTCTAGACAACAATCTCCTTTGACCTAACAGCTAATTAACTAAACACAAGTCATCATTCTTGCTGCTGACGTTATGTTGTGGATTGATTGAAGGCACTACATTGTTGAAGGCCTGTATGCCAGCCATGGAAACAGTGACCTCCGCGTGCCCCCTGGTGCAGCAAAATGGGACTGCTCATCGGGAGTCTCGGGAGTCCAGGCCAGCCACCCCGGTCCTGAGGCTTCATTTCTACCACAGCAGCCAGGGAGCGGCCGACTGTAGCTCCCTCAGCTACCCACCTGGGGACTATGTGGCTGAGGAGCTGTGCATAGATGCAGCCAATGCGTGCAGTGAGTACTTGAGCTCTGCGAGACTGCATAAAGCACCCCCCCGAGTCATCTGTTTTTTTCTGTAACTTAGGGCATAGGTCCCAAGATAAGGTTATCAAGAGGCCACAGTGAAACCTATCAGCAGAAAAATTGTTGGGTTGTTCATTGCAAAAGCTGGCCTCACTCCACGCTTTATTTCCAGTCTGTCTACCTTTATTTACTCTTCCTAAGGATAACCAAAAATATGGTTGCTTTGCTTTGGATCGTGGTTTTTGCCAGAGGCACATTTCAATAGTCAATAAATGCATAATGCTACTATGACTAGACCAGCCTGCATATTGTTGTAAACGCATGTTAGTTGTTTGATGATAAACAAAACACGATTGACATTTTAGCCAATCTTTATTGAACTTTTGTTCACCTATGTCAGGACTAGAAACAGATTCTAATGTCTGTCCTGAGGTGTGGTCTATTGTGTGCTCCTCTTAGCTGTCCCAAAATTATTGTCTAAAAAAACAAACCCCTTTTGTCTGCCTTAGGTGTGTCCCCTCTGTACTGCAGCCTTTTTGGTCTTTTCCGAGAGCGAGACTGCTTGTGGTTCTCACCCAACCACATCTTCCAGCTTGACGAATTGGCCTCAGAAGATGTCTTTTTTAGAATAAGGTAGTGTACATTATTGTTTCTTAGGTATTTTTCCCATATTGACACCTCTGAAGGAGAAAATGAAATATCCTCGCTGCATTTCTTTTGTTACTGTATACCACAGGTACTACTTCCCCGGCTGGTACAGTGGTGGGACATCCCGGGCTTATCGATATGGGGTCACCAAGGGGTCAGAGAGCCCTGTCCTTGATGACTTTGTCATGGCATACCTCTTCTCTCAGGTAAACTCTTCAGCATACAGCCACCTCCCACATCAAATGTACATGTAAGAAATGATTGCTTTATTACATGTGGAACAAAATGATCCTCTAATGGTTAGTTCACCAGCTGCCTCCCTGTCTAGCTTTTTACATCGGGCATCAGAAAACTGGTGGTATCAGTTTGTTAGATTGTCGCTTGGGTCACAACTTTGAATTTCTGCTTTAGTGAGAGCGTTGCCCAGGGGCATTGATAAGGTTTGGAAATCTATTTTCTATTGGAAATCTGCTATTTGGAAAGCAAAGAAATACGATTTCTTTTCTTTTTTCACCCTCACATCCACATGAGAGCAGAGATGCAAAATGTTTATGTTTTGTTATGGATGTCGAGGTTTTCAGTCAGTTGACATAGTCCAGGGTGTAAGCACATTTTGGCTGATCGGTCCTCATCTTGATTGTGAAAAGACAGGATCTGTGCACTAGTGGTAGGTGTAAAATTAAGGATATTGAATTTCCTTCTTCTCTGTGTGCCCTGTTTTGATTTTTTATTTGCTGTGTAACAAGACTCTGACAAAACTGGCAACAAGTCAGTAGCCTACAGTGCTACCATTTAAGAAGCCAAAATTTAAAGCAGCAGTGCCCTGCTTGTAAGTAGACAGGAGGTGATGTATGTACACTGCACTTTATTAGGTTCTGTTCTGTATGGGTGAATAAGGCCCTTGTGAATGCCTCAGGACTGCGTGTTGGCATGCTATCTTTAGATCCAATTTGAGTTTATTTTGGTGGAGAATGTAAGTGAATCCAGGTAACTTGCCGCCCCAATGACTGGAGCTGAACCCTGGGTGATCTGAAGGATTATATGGAATTATGCCCTGGCAATCTGCCTCAGTGACCTGGGAAAGCCTAGGAGGGAAAGTAGAGCGGGGTTGTATGAGGTTGCAGCTCTTTGTATGCAGCCGTTCAACACGATCAGCCTGTACGCAGCCTGACAGATCAGTTGTGTTTTGTTGACATGTTGAATTCTTCTCAATCTAATGTGGGGCTAGGCTTCATCGTGTCTTTGTGATAGAGATAGGCTGTCATGATTTGCAAAGAGAAGTACTTCTCTGCATTCACCAGTTAAATTATGTAATACAGCAACAAAAACAAACCTTTCACCTTCATTTTTCCAAGGACATGCATAAATATTGCAAAGGGCCCATCACACTGTGATCATCTAAAACTGCTCTGGTGTTGAGGGCACCATTTAATGGCTGTGTGGCTCCACTGTTGCACAGCAATCACACTTAAAGTCATTATTGTTGGCTAATTCTTTATATCACAATGTACGCCTGGAAAACATTGTATTTTTAGTGCGTACTTCATGGCATAACAGTAGGCGTACAGGAAAAATAGACATAAACACACATACAACAGCCAACGCACAGACAAATCTGTACACCGATATGTGTGCGTTAAGATGGGAGGGGTTAGACTGTAATGACGGTAACTTCTCCACCACTCTTGTCCGTGCAGTGGAGGAGTGACTTTGTAAACGGCTTGGTGAAGATATCCTGCTCCCATGAGAATCAGGAGGAGTGCCTGGGCATGGCCGTACTAGACATGACAAGGACAGCCAAGGACAGACAGATGTCGCCATTGGATGTCTACCACACTATAAGGTACTGGTGAAAAGCAACGGACACACTTCATCTGCTTCCTGGATCTTTCAAGTTGCCGGGCGTCACAACCCCGGGTTTTAACTCATAGAGCGAGTGCAAGTTAGTAACCTTTCTGACAGGGTTGGGACCTTGAAGCTGCCAGAATACTGTAACTGCCTCTAAATACAACTAAATGTAGTAATTTCTTTGGCTGAAATGTGATATTGTCAACCCTGCAGCAGGATATTCAAATTTGGTGTTTTTTGGGTACAGACCAAATCAACATCAATGCCATTCAGTGTGAAGTTTGGATACTAAATGCTAATAGAAATAAAAACACAACTGGAGAAATCTATTTTATCGTTGCTCTCTGCAGCGTTTTTTGTATTCAACTTTACTTGAGACTGGCACAGCAACACCGTGAGATACATAATGTGTACAAGGCTGTTGGCTTCATGTCAGACACACAAACCAACACACTGCAACTACAGAGCCAAGATATGGATATGCATTTCCCATTCTCTTTCCGTTTCTAGGATTCAAACCGATTATCCTCTGATCACAAGGCCATTTCTGTCACCTCTAGTTTATTGCCACCTAAATGAAAGAGCCATAACAGGAACTCCTGACATTATTTTGCTGCTAGATAAATTGATGCACTAAATTACACTTGGTTAGGCTACATCAAGGGTGGTTGGTTATGGGCGGGTACTGCTACTTTTGTGGTTTGTGGCAAAACCCATTCTCTCTCTCACTTACCTCCAGTTACAAGTCTTTCCTGCCAAAGGACATGAGGGCTCAGATCCAGAACTGCAACTTCGTGACGCGCAAGCGGATCCGTTTCCGCTTCAAGCGTTTCATGCAGCAGTTCTGTCAGTGCCGGGCCACGGCACGCGACCTCAAGCTCAAGTACCTCATCAGCATGGAGTCCCTGGAGAAGGCCTTCTACACGGAGACCTTTCACGTCAAGGAACCTGCCAGCGGGCAGCTCACCATCCTGGTGGCAGCAGACACCGGCATCAAGTGGTGTCACGACAGGCACAAAGGCTCTGAGCAGGTTGGTTCCAGGAGTGCTGTCAATCAGCTTTTCCTATTTCAATGGTGGTGACATATTTAGACATTTAGCTCACCCTCTTGTCCAACTTCAATGAGTGCAATAGTAGAAAGATTCATTTCCCAGTTCACCAACATTTCAAGCAACCACTAGATAGAATTTCCCCACAGGGATCAGTAAAGTATCTATCTATCTATCTATCTATCTATCTATCTATCTATCTATCTATCTATCTATCTATCTATCTATCTATCTATCTATCTATCTATCTATCTATCTATCTATAATAGTGTAATAGTATAGATGGACAGAGCCTTAATGCTTGCTTACAGCCAGAGAGTTTCATGCACATGCAAGTCGGGAGAAACCTCACATCAAACTGCACACCTAAATCTGGCAGTTCAATGTTGTTTTGCTTATTTTGCCTGCAGAACATGACGAAGACCTTTTCTGAATTATTATGGTCCTCTGGTAAATTTGTCAGATGTATGTGTGTGTATATATACAGTATAATTTGCAGTGTACTTTGGTGGAAAGTACAAATAGTTAGAGAACCAGTTACTTCCCATACAAAGAAAAAACGTATCAAGGCTAGGTGGCAAGTTGACCTGCACCACCACTCAAATGCTGGTTTTGGAAGATTTTGTTTCCGGTCCTGTAAATTAGACTTTGTGCCCAAAACTGTTGATTTTTATGGAAGCTCACCATTTGATTTATTTCACACGATGTTGGAGCCAGTAGTCACTCTGTTATATGCAAAGCCACACTGGGAGGCAACGCGTGAAAGTGCATTAGTAAATGAGAATTAAGCGCCATCAGCTCAGCAGTGGCTTAGGTTGCTAATGCTCTTTAGTCAGCATTGTCGCTGAATTGACTGTTTTCATCAAGTGCGTCAGCCCCCTGAATGACATCCTGAGGATCTTGACGCTGTGGTGCTGGTTATTAAAAGAAAGAGCACTACGTTTTCCAGTGGAGTTGAATGTTGGTTAAATATATTTCATTTGTCAAATTCTATGTATTAGTAAGGAAGGAGAGATGGCGGAGCATCACCTGATTTATGGTCCCCAGAGACCCAAAGGTTTTAAGACAAGCAAGTCAAACTCAGACTCTGTTATTGTGATCATCGGCGGCCCTTTGCAGTCTTTGTGGACAGATTTCTTTCAGGCTGTAGGTTCAGGCGATCACAGCCTAAATCAAACCTATTGAAGTTCTCGTATATCCCATGTACAGCCTGAAAGAACTAGCTTAACTGCAACAGGTAGATTCTTAACCCTCTGGTCATCAAATCCAATGCCTTGCTGCCAGACCAGTCTTGAGTCTTAAGTGTTGTTTTAATGCTGTCGTTTGGCCAGGAGCTACAGACCTTGTGTGACTTCCACGATGTTACCGACATCAGCATCAAGCAGGCCAGTAAAGAGGGTGCCTTGGGCGAGGGCCGCGTCGTCACCATCAACAAGCAGGATGGCAAAACCCTGGTAAGACTCAGCTGATGTATCTGTACATCTATCTGTACTCTCTTGTAACCAGGCAAGGACTATCTAGTTGGTTGTGTACAGGCCTTAGTATCTGGTACATCAGCAAGAGCAACGGTGGAGGTTTGCACCGTGTTTATGTATATCCAGTTGATATGTCCTGTTGTCGTTTTTTCTTCCATCTCAGGAGCTGGAGTTCCCGAGCCTTGCCGAAGCCCTGTCCTTCGTGTCGCTCATCGACGGCTACTACCGGCTGACTACAGACGCACACCATTATCTCTGTAAAGAGGTGGCACCTCCGAGGCTGGTGGAGGCCATCACTTCACATTGCCACGGCCCCATCTCGTAAGTAACGTTGAGAATCAGAGCCTGGTAATAACACGCACAGGTTATCTAATGATATTGGAAAAACATTACCAGCCTCTTTTGATATTTTCCAGCCAATTATATATAATCTTTTTAATAGGACCAGCAAATAATAAGAGGCCTGTCACTGAATGTCTGATGTTTGGATGCTGATGGTTTGCTACACACACCACCGGAAGAGTGACAACAAATAAAGATCATTTTATACCAAGCACAGAAGCGATGATGTTACAGTTTTTTATTTTGTTGTCTCTCTTTTAAACGTGGTAAAGAGGTCAGATTACCTGCCTTGACTGTCAGCGTTCATGTGTGCTGTGTGTTTTATTTGCAGAATGGAGTTTGCCATCAACCGGCTGCAGAAGTCTGGAAACAAGCGGGGATTGTACATTTTGCGAAGTAGCCCCAAAGATTTCAACAGGTTTTTTCTGACCTTCCCTGTTGGGGTATGTAATGTACACCTTGTTATTGGACTAGATGGCAAAAGAGGTGAAGGGAAAATATGTAGTGAAATTACTCACTGGGTGTTTTTGCAGGACCATTACTGTGTTTTGTTGTATTTCACATAGGGCTAGGCGATATGGACAAAATAATATTATAATTATAAGAAACTATTTCTTTTGACTATTATTAACATTTTATTTTTATTAACTGGCATAAAATTCACACTTGTGTAAATGTTCATTTACGTACAGATTAAAGCTCTGTTTGTACCGCTGTACTGGTGATCTGCTGGTGTGTGAGAGCAGGGGAAGTTGGGAAAATATGTCCTATAGGCAACACATTTTAAAAATACATTTTCATCCCCAAAACAACATAATGTCAACAACCAGTGTTATCAGTAAGAACCAATATTATCAATAACCAACGTGCAGACGTGCTATCAATGGCTACAGTATTTAAAATGAGTGCAGTTTAATTCTAGTTTGTTGTTTCAGTCCCCACCTTGTGATATTAAAATCAGAATCTTATTGTTGTGATAATGTTACTCTTGACTGCATGACTAAGACTCATATCCATTTTCACTGTCTGTGTTTTCTGCAAGGTGTACAATGCTGTAGAGTACAAGCACTGCCAGATAACCAGGTCTGCCAACAGGGAGTTCAACCTCAGTGGAACCAAAAGGAACTTCGGCAGCCTACAGGAACTGCTCAGCTGCTACCAGAAGGAAACCGTGCGCTCGGACGGTGTCATTTTCCAGTTCAGCAAGTGCTGCCCACCCAAACCCAAAGGTAAAACAACCAGAATCTAGGATGTGTTTTCGTGAGCTTAGTACATGTTCTCATCGATTGTTTGAAATCTGAGATGTGAAAGTCTGTCAGTAAAACAATCAAATTTGCGAAATTTTATTAAATGTTTTCTGTTGTGCAGAACCGCTGCCGTAGAAATTAAGTTGAAGAAAATCTTTGATTTATTTCTTTTTATCTTTGAAATATTTTTTAAATGCTAAAGAACAAATTTACACACTATGAATTTATTTTCTCGTCAATATGCTTTATCCAACATCCATCCATCCAATATCCAATATCCTATTCACCTTGAGAAAGTATCAGTCTGTGTATTTGATTATTTATTTTTTTTGTCCACCAACAGAAAAGTCCTGTCTTCTGGTGTGCAGGAGCAACAAGGGCTCTGAAGTGCCTCCATCTCCATCACTACATCGACACAACATCAGCCAAATGGTGTTCCACAAGATCAGGAAAGAAGATCTGGAATTTGTAAGCTTTGCATGCTCAGGACTATCCCGTACTTCCTGGTTTACTTGTTGCACACTGTATTGGTACTGAAAATGTTTCTAAAAATAATATTGTTACCAGTGAAAATCAAACACATTAAATTTGCCTAACAAAGTCATGCTGTAGATGATTTTATACAGTAGTGCCATTTTATGATGTGAGAACAGGGAACGTTTTCAATCAACAAAATAAATCTTACAAGAAACCGCTGTAGTAATGTTCGTTCCCAATCTTCAAAGGAACTGTTAATGGCTATTTGATTGGTAATTATTGCATTTTAAACAACTTAAAATGTCATGTTATTTGAAGTTGTTTTAGGTTGTCATTTTCGTCAGTGTATTTTTGTTTTGCACATGACACTCCTGCCAACATGGAAGTTGATATTTGTTGGGCTTCCTTTCAGATGGAGAGTCTAGGTCAGGGGACATTTACCAAGATCTTCAAAGGGGTCCGCAAGGAGCTGGGAGACTACGGGCTCATGCACCAAACGGACGTTGTCATGAAAGTCCTGGATCAGGTCCACAGGAATTACTCTGAGGTCTGTGCAAAGTCTGTTTTTAATAAAGGTTTTCCCTGCAAATGTGAACGTGTAGCCAATGGATGGGAAGTCTCTTTCCTGGCCTGATTGTTTATCTATGAAGAGTTTAATTCTAAAATGAGACTTCTGCAATATAATTGAAGTTACTTGCTATAAGACTTGTATCTGAAAAGTGCATTCATAGTGCAGTAGTCCTTCTCAAAGAGTGTTCATCGCTGTAGCGCTCCATTATTCACATGGCATCAGACAAATCAGTCAGTTTCCACCCCACTGATCAAATCATTAGCCATGATTATTACTGTTAACTGTATTTTAGTCAGGACTTTGCTTCTCTCTCCTTCTCTACAGTCGTTTTTTGAAGCTGCCAGTATGATGAGTCAGTTGTCCCATAAGCACCTGGTCCTTAACTATGGCGTGTGTGTCTGTGGGGAAGAGAGTAAGTGAGACACACACACACACACACACACACACACACACACACGCTCTATAAGCTTATGTCATTATAGTGACAAGGGAACAGGGAATGGTGAGAGCAACTCCTGCTAGCCGCTCAGACACACACAGACTCCAGTCACCATGCATTATGAGCTTATGTCATTATGGTGACAGGGGAAGTGGGGACACGCACACGCATGTAGACTCCAGTCGCTATGTTTTATAGGCTTATGTCATTATGGTGTAATGATATCAGAAGTCTGCCATGCTCCCCGGTGATCTTAACCAGCCTCTATTATCCTGAGGCTCAGAGCAGTGATTAAACCATGGGCCGTGGTGGGCTATTCTTAGGAGGATTACAATAGCGTGCTGGAGAAACCCTATTACCTGACACGCTATCATCACCTCACAAGACTTGCCCTAGTGCTGCAGGATGTAGTGTGCCTGTATCGGTCAAACTTTGGGTCAGGGAATAGGAAATGTTGATATGATTCTTAAAGGAAAAATCCCCCCTAACACTGTATAAATAAATAAATAAAAATGTTGTTTGGTGGTGTATTTTCTTATTCCCACAAACAACTGGCCAAACGTAGATTGATGATTTATAACAGTGTAAAATCTGAAGCTGGATTTTCCCAGACGCTGATCTTTGTGGATCGTTCTGTATAAGAACATCAGCTACTGTCTACTATATATACTTGCTTTACGCTGCAGACATAGTTGTGCAGGTGGGATGTGATGCCTAGCCCCACAGATTGTGTTTAACCTGAACTGAATAATGCTTTCAGACATCATGGTGCAGGAGTATGTGAAGTTCGGCTCACTGGACACCTACCTGAAGAAGAAGAAGAACTCCGTCAACATCCTGTGGAAGCTGGAGGTGGCGAAGCAACTGGCCTGGGCCATGCACTTCCTGGTATGACTTCCTGTATCGTTGAGCAACGCTGTCAGATTCGGTGCATTGACCAACTGATCACAAAGTATTGATGAGTGTTACTTGGTGTAGTGTCTTGTTCACAGCTGTCCACTACCAAAAACTAAACTAATAAACTAATACACATTTTTAGTCAAATTATATTTCTCAAACATAATAATAATAATAATTTTTTGTAATGATTTAATTAATAATTGAAAATATAAGTTAAAGCACTAGCAGCAGCAACAATAATATATAGAGTACCATATTAATGTAGTCAGTATGTGGTATTAGTTGTAAAAAGTCACTCTGTGTATCAGGAGCATGTGTTCATGTTTAAATGAAATATATGGTGTGGCAACAGTTTGAGAAAACCTGTTGGTGTTCAGTTATATTTTGAGCTTTTCCCAAAGGTTTACTGCACACTTTCACTCACAGAAAGACGTGTTTTTTACGTTATCAATGCATTAAGACAAGTTTTTCTTAATGCATTGATAACCATCTGACAAACAACATTTTCCTGGCAGTAGAAACCCATCAATCACAGTCATTTGACAGGTTTACGATCGTTGTCACATGCATTGGAATGAAAGATCGAGGCTTGTTGTTGTTCGACGGCTTGCCCTACAATCACACTTGAGTTTAATTTTTTGTTCTCCAATGGAGTGACGGAATTTGTTGCTGCTAAGTTGCATTGCGATGCAGGCGTTGCATTTGATTTATGCTACTTATGCGTTGACAATGCACTAAAAAATTTTCGTTATTTTACAAGCTCTATTAATGAAAACAGTGGGTAAGTCAAAGTTCCAACAAAAATGTCTGACGCCTAACAATTCATTTCTCACATAAATAACGTTGCAACAATAAATCTCTGAGCCACAGGATCCTTACATAGAACGCTGCACATAGGTTGCAGCAACATAAATGCGTTATGGATTAAGTGTGTTCCTGTCATCCAGACTGAATGATCTCTCCCTCTCTGAATCTGCAGGAGGAAAAGAACCTCGCCCACGGGAACGTCTGTGCTAAAAATGTTCTCCTGATCAGGGAGGAGGACCGGAGAGCTGGGAACCCACCGTTCATCAAACTCAGTGACCCTGGCATCGGCATCACCGTCCTGCCCAAAGAGAGTGAGTTCCTGTCCTTCCTCTGCTCATCAGTAGCATTGGAGTGAGACCTCTTTTGTCAGAAGGGGGCAATAGTTGACCATTTAACAAAGATGTAAACTAACATTACATTGGGTTGCTTTGTTGTGTTTAGTTCTGTCAACTACAGAACATGAATACACCGGATATAGTGCTTGGAAATCAGGTTTAATAGTCAATATTGGGGAAGCAGAATGACACTGCACTTCTATTTGTGGGTTTAGGTCTCAGGTATAGTGATTGATAGGAAACTGGGGGGATGTGAGGTTTCTTATGTGAGATACAAATCCATTTTATTGCAAAGTCCAAAAATTACTAGGTGCTAGGTGCAGTCAACATTTTAGTCAGGTGACCATCATCAGTGCATGCAGTTAAAGAACTTCAATTGTTTTGTTTGTGACCAGTCCTGATTGAGCGGATCCCCTGGGTGCCCCCCGAGTGTATCGAGGACCCGGCCAACCTGAGCCTGGCTGGAGACAAGTGGAGCTTTGGCACCACACTATGGGAGATCTGCAGCGGGGGGGAGAAACCATTAGCAACGCTGGACAACTCTAAGGTGAGGACAGACAGCGGTAGCCTAGCGACGGGGTTGTGATCGGAAGGTTGCTGGTCGTGATGGGAAGACTGACTCTTTTAACTAACTCGATTCTTTTCGAGACGTCCGATAGAAGTGAATCGATTCTGAATCAGTTTTGTTGACCAATGTTAAATGTTAATTTGGGCTTATTGTTTACCCAATTACCAGTTAATTTATTAAACTTTAAAATCTTAAACATCTTGATTCAGTCTGTTCTTCGGTTCAGCGGTTCACTGAACGGCTCAGTCTGTTCTTGGCCTCGACGGTTCACTGAACAATTTAGTTAGTTCATCAGCTCAGCTCGAGTGTTGAGTGTTTCCTAATGAATACGTTTGAGAGTCTATGAGTGATTGTGACTAATCTATGGATACTAGCCTTTGGAGTTATTAGCAAGGCAGGATCGGGGTACCTACTAAAGAGAGTGAAATATGTTGTTGTCTGGCGCTGCTATAACCGCTGCTGAATCGATTCAGTTGCGTGTGCGAGTGGAACCAACTCACTCACTTAATTCGGTTCTTTTGAATGATTTGTTCGCGAATCGGCCATCGCCAGTTGCTGGTTCTAATCCCCTGAAGGGAAAGTGAAAGGCAAAGCACTCAAAGTAACCCTCACTTTCTGTCACAGAAAATCCTGTTTTATGAGGACCGCCACCAGCTGCCTGCTCCAAAGTGGACCGAGCTCGCTAATCTGATCACCAGCTGCATGGACTACGAGCCTACATTCAGGCCCACATTTCGCGCCGTCATCCGTGACCTCCACAGCCTCTTCACACCCGGTTAGTGCATGTATACCCTTCACCCAGTTTGCCAGCCAAACAGCCACTACTGGTGTCAAGGTGGGAATCTAGGTCACGCCGGGGTGGAATATCAAATGTCTTTTTTCAAAACCATGTCAGTGCAGAGGAGTCTAGGCTTGTCTGAGACAGGCAAGGGCCAAAAACTGTATATGACCGAGCCATTAAAATGTTATGTTCTCAAAAAGTGGGGGATTTGGCACCGGGATTTGGCACTTTGCAGCAGTTCATTTCAGACCCTTTTATAGTAATTCAGTTTGTCTCAAAATGTTTAATCAACCTAAGACGTGACTCTTAGTAGATTTCTGTTGTTTTAGTTTATTAATCTCTGAGTGTCTATGCTGTCTTTTGTGTCCTCAGACTACGAGTTGATCGTGGAGAGTGACATTCTGCCAAACAGGGCAGTGGGATCTGGCTGGGTGACTGGGGGTTTCGAGAGCCAGGAGCCGGCCCAATTTGAAGAGAGACACCTCATATTCTTACAGCAGCTGGGCAAGGTAATATACCAATGAGAAAATATACAGGGGGTCAATATATGCAAACCGTTGGTGGTGTTTAGCCTTGTGATTAGACTTGTGATTATTAACGTATTACAAACAATCAGTTTAGATGCTGATTGGTTCCCTCTTCTTTTACCTCCAGGCACATGATTGTTTATTGATCTGTCTATCTAGGTAGCTACCGATTGCCCATTTACTCGTTCACATACTTGATGACATTAAAAAAAAACTCATTTCATTTTTCATTCCTCTTTCCTGTTGCTGTCCTCCGTCAGGGAAACTTTGGCAGTGTGGAGATGTGTCGGTACGACCCCCTTCAGGACAACACGGGGGAGGTGGTGGCTGTGAAGAAACTACAGCACAGCACTGCTGAGCACATTCGCGACTTCGAGCGAGAGATCGAGATCCTCAAGTCTCTCCAGCACGAGAACATCGTCAAGTTCAAAGGCGTGTGCTACAGTGCAGGTACAGTTGACCAGTAATTTAATAACTTTGAGTGTTGCGCCAGTACTGAAAAGGTACTGCACTACCTGATTTAAGACATGGTACTGTATCACAGTTTTCCCCAGTACTGTTTTGTAATGTTTCATGTGATATTTGGGACTGGGAGCTTGCATAACGTTTAGATTCACAAATGTTAATCCTTATAAAAACTTTATTTACACACAGAAAATGTTTCCCCAATGGCAGAAAAACCTTGAACAACGGAACTGTTTGTTATGTTTGTTATAAAATGCATTTTAAACATGTTAAGTTGTTTGAAATGCATTTTAGGATATTTGTTGGTTTCAGTTTTTACTTTTTTGTGATATCATTTTAGAATCAAAGTGTTTGTATCACGACACCACCTCAGCATCAGCCTGTATACATACTAAAAGAGATGAGTTTTATCATGTAATCAATGAGGCAATTTGTAGAGCACATTTCATACAACAAGGCAATCCAAAGTGCTTTACATAGGAAAAAAGATGATTTAAAACAAGAATGTAAAAGAAGGTGCAGAAAAAAACTGAAAATAAAATAGCATTAAAGTGGTGTTCATTTTTGGTTCATTTCAGGACGCCGTAATCTCCGCCTCATCATGGAATACCTTCCCTTTGGAAGTCTGCGAGATTACCTCTTGAAAAACAGGGAGAGGATTGACCTCAAGAAGCTGGTGCATTACACCTCTCAGATCTGCAAGGTACCACAGTCTTTCTTGCTTGTTGAAGAGAAAAGAGTCTTGTAATCATGTTTGAGATCAGTGAGGCAAGAGAGGTCAGTTAACATCAGTCAATTGATCATTTCTTCCATCTTGATGCAGTTTGTTAATGGTGCTATATAGAAATGCCTATTTTTTGATCATGTGCGGTTAAATAAAACAGAAAGTTGTTTCAATTTCCAATTATTTCAGAAGATACTGTACATTATCTTCAATAATCTTTACCAGAGAGGGTATTCGTTCATATTGTGCTTAATAGTGTTAGGAGTTATTTCTTGGTCATGGTGATGAACGTAAGAAGAAAGCAGCAACAAACTACATCTCAGGATTCAATGAGTATTTAATACAGTTCAGGGCTGAAAGGGAGAGAGATCCGACAGCATCTCTGCCTACGAGGATACTCTGAAGAACTCCAAGCAGATACAGTTCCTTTATACAAACTCATCCATGTGATATTTTACATAGATCCTTTCATCCCTCTCAGCCTCTGTCTGTCGTCATGTTAACTGAGTAGAGCGGGCGTAGTTCTGTCTCACCTTCCTCTAGACCTGTGAACACCATGTCTCCTGTGCTAATTTCCAATTGATTAAAGGAAACCAACTGGCTTGTATTGTAGAAGAGGCCTCCAGGCAGCCTTAGTGTATTGTATTTTAGTGTCTTGCCGAGACAAGACAATCTTGCCTTGGCCAAATATACAATTCCCAACATTCCCTACTTTTTACATTACAAGAGTTTTGGTATTCTGAGGTCTAGAGTCTCCATGTTGGGCCAAAAGACTCCCAGATCTTGTCTGTCAGGGAGGTAAAAAGACTCAACTGAAGTTATGAGCAGAAGTGACCATTCTTGAAAAACAAAACCCCTTGTATAGAGGAAACAAAATCAAGGCAGGTCACACATGATAATAGTATGTGGTGTAAATACATTACAATCACACTGTTGGGTATTTTAAATCTACTATTTCCATAATAATAATAACTCAGTTATTATTCATACAACTGGTGTGCAGTGGTGTACTGGCTAGTCATCATACATATCAACATAACATAATCCACATATCTTTATGTTTGCATCATATAAAATAACTGTCCTTAGTTACACTGTCTGTCTGTGTGTTCGCTGTAGTTAAATATGACAATAGTTTCCCATGATCTGTTCCAGACCTTCCATGACCTCTCTGGCCATGCACTTGCGTACCTCAGTTGTTTTAAACATTAATATTTTAGCATTACATTACATAGTCTCGTAGATTTTACCCTCAGACTAGTTTATGTTGTCCCCCTATAGTGGTACACTTAATCTTCAGTATATACACCTGGCTTGTCCTAAATAATACATCATATTCTGGTTTAAACAGTAATGGTCAGAACATGGGCAAGGAAGTGCACATGGTGCTTTGAATTATCAGTGAGGTCCATGGTCCACTGCTGTGGTGTTCAGCTCTTGGACTCTGTGTGGTCTTCTGCACATGTTCAAGAGTGTCAGAGATCCTGGAGTCATCCTTGTGTATTTCAGATGTACTCAAACTGGAATTCCCGTCACTCAAGCTGCAGTACTGGTGACAAGGAGCACTGTGTGCAGTCCGAACCATGTTGGGCTGAAGAACTGGATGTAGTCTTCTTTCACCAATGCCTGGTGTCCAGGCTGTACCTATGGAGACTCATCAGTTGTTGCTGTTCCTAGTCGTGTTCTGATAACTTGGGAGACAGATTGCATTAACAACTGGCATTACTTCACTACTTGATGACATGTAGCTCTCCTCTTCCTAGGCTCAGAGCCCCAGGAACCCTCATGGGCCACACAATGACATAAATGACATTGTTAGTTGTTAGTTTGTTAGTTGTCAGTTGTTAGGATTAGTGTGCCTGGGCATCACAACTCTCAGCAATTGCGTCATCCCTTCTTTTTCTGGAATAGAGCACATACATTTAGTTAGTTTAATTTTTAAACTCTGTCCACAAAACCTCTGGCAGTTGTATGATAGGTACAATGGAATTACTAATTAATTCCCAAACCTTAAGTTTTCATAATTTCCCCTGTAACATGTCTATGAGACACAGTAACCCATAATAATAATAATCTACATTACAAACATGACTGCTGTGCTCGAAGCCTCGAAGTCATCCACGAAAAGACCTCACCCCTTCGTGTGAAGTGGTCTATTTGTTTTTGACTGCCAGACCGAAGCCTAGCATTCATCTGAGCAGTAAATGGCATCATGGAGATCATGCATTACCATGCACTACCCCCCCTTTTTGGAATGGGAGTTCCTGCTCTAGTCAGGAAACTCCTAACTGCCCAAACACTTCTGCACTTTGAGCAGAGCCTCATACTCCGCCCTCAGCAATCAAGTAGCCATCAGCTCTGATAACAGTCCACTCTGTTTTCCTTGCACCATCAATGTAACACAATGTCCCATCAGTATTCAAGTCTTAAGATATGGATGTTGGTTGGAGCTTACACCCGACTCTATAGGGGTGAAAATCCTATTATTTTTTCATGTTCTGGAGTATGCAAATTAACTCATCCTTGCTTAGTGCATGTAAGCTCTCTGACTTGTCTTTTGACTTCTGTGACTGTGTGACTTTCGGTCACACAGTCACAGAAGTTTCCTTAGGCTTTTGCTTTCTTCTTTTGAACAGTTGGTACAAATTCTCACCCGTTAGACCTGCAGGTACATTACCAGGTTTTACTGGGGCCATTACTGCTGTTGTGTTGAAACCATCATCACTAGGGAAAGTAGAAGGTTTAGGTTCTGGTATTGCAGCTACCTGGTCTGGCTTCTGCTCTGTACTGGGACATGGGAAAGTTCCCTTACCTTGACTACTATAGGGGGGTGGGTTGTTACAATTCCCCCCCATCGGTGTGTCTGCAGCCACATGAACCTTTGTTTCTGGCTTATGGGCTAATTCAGCCTGTAGCTGGTTAATATTGTGTTTCAATGCATCACACTTACGTGTTTTGCGTTCTGCCTCTAAAATCATCAACATGTATGCAAACTCGGTCTTATTTTTATTTTTTGTTACATTCTTCCACCATTGCGACCTTTGGGAATAACAGCTTCTTTATTTCCTGTTTTGACAGGGTATGGAGTACCTGACGAATAAGCGGTATATCCACAGAGACCTGGCGACACGAAATATCCTTGTGGAGAGTGAGCTGAGGGTGAAGATCGGGGACTTCGGCCTCACCAAAGTTCTGCCTCAGGACAAGGAGTACTACATGGTCAAAGAGCCAGGAGAAAGCCCCATATTCTGGTGAGACTGTGAGACGGTGAGAAGTCCTTTTCCCTCCCCGCGATGCTGCACAGTACTGGTACTGAAAAAGGACTGCAGTACCTTATTGGAGAAACAGTACAATAGAGTTTTTAGTATTTTAATATTATTTTTGTAGTGTTTCATGTCACATTTGCTATAGTCATCTAGCATATCATTCATAAACATTACTCCTAATTTACTTACATGGGGGAAGTTGTGCATCAGCTACACATGTCCTTGTGTTTTATTGTGTTTTTAAGTTTTTACTATCTCGATGATTGATTGTACAGCACTTTGTGTTGTTTTAAATGTGCTTTATAGATAAAGTTGGATTGGATTGGACATGTCCTACATATGTCACTTTCTGTAGTTTTTGCCCCCCCTTCAAAACAGTGTATACAACAAAGTATAACTCGTATAAATAATGGATTTATACAACTTAAAAATTGAAAAATACACTTAAAAATAAATAAACTTAAAAAATACAATCAATTATTATATCCTTTTTTTAGGTTATGTTATTGTTTCAGTTGTGATTTTTTTTTTTTAGTCTTCTGTGGTGCCATTTTACAGTACAAATTGTAATACCTGGGCTGATATTGGTACCAAAGTCCAGATTGTGGTCTTGTGATTTTGCTACCAGCTATTTTAAGCAGCCAGAATGTCAGCCGGTGTGTTTGGTGTTGTAGGTATGCCCCCGAGTCCCTGACGGAGAGCAAGTTCTCTGTGCCGTCAGACGTCTGGAGCTTTGGAGTGGTGCTCTATGAACTCTTCACCCACAGCGACAAGAACTGTAGCCCTCCTGCTGTGAGTGACAACACACACACACACACACACACACACACACTACTTTTGACTCTTTTGAAGTTTGTGTTCATGCGCTCTAGACTCAGAATACAGCAAATGTTTCAGCATGCAGTCGATCATCAGTGGCTATCATTTGTCATAAGGTGGTTTTTGTTGTGAGGAATCTTCAGTTTGGCCCAGATTTTTGGACACCAAATACATATACCTGTTTGTTTTGGAAGCCATTTTTATTATTGGATTAGAAACTTGGATCCAAAAAGTTCTCTGAGGATCTTCTGTCTGTCCTGGCCTTGGCTATCAGCATCTAGCCATCGATTCACCATCCCACATCTGACCAGCTTTCCTCCCTCTCCCTTCTCCTCCTCATCAGGTTTTCATGACCATGATGGGGAACGACAAGCAGGGACAGTTGATCGTCTACCATCTCATTGAGCTCCTCAAGTCGGGCAGCAGGCTGCCTCAACCCCTGGGGTGTCCTACAGAGGTACGGGACAGGATCGTTTCTTGTTAAATTCGCTGTATTTTCTCATGAAATGCTGATGTTGGGTATGGACTCTTCTCTGCCCACAGCAATATTAGATGTTTTTCCTCTCTTGTTTTTTGTGGCGCTTTGGTGCCTTTTAGTATGAAACGATCACAGGCAGAGTGTGGTGGTTGAGATTAACATGCTGTGGGATGTTAATAGACATTTGTTCAAGTCAAGTTCAAGAGTTTTATTCGTCACATACATATACATGCAGTGAAATGCAAAGTGGCAATGCTCACGGGAATGTGCAAAAGGGCATGGTACAAAATATTTAACAGTAAAAAAACCAGCACAATATTTACAGTGCGAAAGAAATATAAAAATACAATAATTACAGTAGAGCTCTTATATAAAGCAACACACAATATGTACAATAAGAGCACTTAATAAAATATAAAATATGAAGTGTAAAGTATAGAATAAGAGGTAGATGGGGGAAATGTGTGAATGTAATGAGCTGTGAACTATGTGAATTTGTTAACCTAAGTGTCTGTGTGTGTGTGTGTGTGTGTATTGGTGTTTTTTGTCAACCATACAGTGAGAGATGTGGCGATATTTCAAAAATACATGACAGTACTGTGATGTGTAATGCTGAACCCGGTGTTTTCTCAGATGCACGAGATCATGCAGGAGTGCTGGGACAACGACCCCGGCTTGCGTCCCTCTTTCAAGGAGCTGGCCCTGCGCGTCGACCTGTTCAGGGACAGCAAGGAGTTGTAAAGAGGAAACACCCAAAGTGCCCCCCCCCCCCCCCCAACAGAGAGACTGTTATATCCTGCATTCACTTGGCTGCCATGTTGGTGCCCTGTTTGTGGCAAATGAACAAAGGCCAGGTCAGGGTCCTCCTCCTCCTGCTGTGTGCCAGGATGTGGCGATAGTCCTGAGGTGAGGAAAAAGCTGCTTGTGACCGGAAGAGCGGCGGTTCGGATCCAGGACCGGCACAGCAGCAGCCACCGCCATGGTGCTGTGAGCAAGGCACTAAACCCCCATTTACACTAGTGGAGTTGCTCAGTGGCAGCAGTAGGAGATTGTGGTTGTACCGGTGTTGAGGCGTGAAACTGTGAGAGTGAATCAGGACGTTGCTGAAAAAGAGTTTGTAGAGACTATGAACCGTCTGCTGCCAGGGCTAATGCTACAGACACTTGTGTCAAACAAGGTGTGTGTGAGTGTGTGTGTGTCCGAGTGAGTGTGTGTGTCCGAGTGAGTGTGTGTGTGTGTGTGTGTGTGTGTGTGTGTCCAAGCGAGTGTGTGTGTGTCCGAGCGAGTGTGTGTGTGTGTGTGTGTGTGTGTGTGTGTTGACACTTGTGTCAAACAAGGTGTGTGTGCGAGTGTGTGTCCCAGTGAGTGTGTGTGTGTGTGTGTCCGAGCGTGTGTGTGTGTGTGTCCGAGCGTGTGTGTGTGTGTCCGAGCGAGTGTTTTATGTTGACACTTGTGTCAAACAAGGTGTGTGTGCGAGTGTGTGTGTCCGAGTGAGTGTGTGTGTGTGTGTGTGTGTGTGTGAGTGAGTGAGTGTGAGTGTGTATCCATACAAACAGCTAGCAGGGCTAGCTCTCACATCCTCTTTCCCCCTATCTAAAGAATAATGGACTCATAGAGTTGAGTGTTTTTTATGTGTGTAAATACATATATTTGTGTACATATGTCCAGAAGATTTTATAATTTTATAAAATGAAAATATAGTGAAAACTATATTTGAACTGCTAGCAAGCAGTCCGTGTAAATGAAGTACATACAGAGGTGATTTAAGATGACAGAGTTTTGTTTTCTTTCTCGTTGTGATAAAGGTGGTGAAACGGGTCCACAGCCTGTCTGTCTGAAAGTTGATCTTGAGCCAACATTTTTCTGTCATGACTATGAAACTATGAAACATGATGTGCAACTGCATTGTACGTGCTGGGACAGCCAACTGTCCAGAACAGGTTGGCTTGCAACCTGCACAACGCAACAACGAAGCACTGTTTACTCACAAACCGTATTCTAGATGGAAACGTAACGTCATTTGTTTCCTCATATTGTGGTGGGTTTTTCTTCACGCAATCTGAGACCACACACGTTTATAACATTTAGACTAGCGAGAACTTTGCCAAGCTATCGCCACCAGGTTTTAGGACGAGGGGTTTCCCAGGGCCGCACACTGAGCCTCCCTCCCTGTTTCCGTTACTACCGGTGCCCAAACACACCGTTTCTTTTCGGCACAGCTGCACACCTAAGGTATGTTATGTCCTCCCACAGTGGTGACCCTCAACTTTAGGTAACGTTTTCCCAGAAACAGGGTTATTTATTTTGGTACATGAATTGTTGTTCCTTTCTGGCTGAATCCTCCCTTGCCGGCCTTGGTTAGAGTCTCATCCTGTCCCAGTACTTTTCCCCTGCACTACTTTTCTGACCACCAATATGTTTCCTCAACTTACAAAGTCACACGTGAACAAAAAGCAAACTGATTAAACGCACAAATCAATCCCTGGAGTAAATAAGAACAGCAGTGGTTTAACTGTATTATATATAAAAAATATAACCATGCATTATAATTTAGTTGTTACTACATTTCTAAAACTACATGAAAATATAGTGAGTATTGGTTGAATCACAGTCTGTAGTTATATGTCAAAAAAGCCTAACCCACAATATCTGTAGGTCTATACCGTTACCACATGCATGTCTGACTGGGCTCAGATACTGAAGATACTGGGTTTAATGGTTATAATGGAACTTGATGACCTTAAATTGATGATTTCTACAGGATCGTGTTTGAAGAGTTTATTTTTACATATATGTTTACAGTAAATGTATAATATATTGTGTCATGGTACAACACCAAACTGCAAATATTAATTTCACAAGAAAAATAAATGTATCACAAAGATGGCTGAAGAAATCCAGCACAGCCGGGTTCAAGCCCCGTGCTGGCGTGTTTCCGGCCTGCCGAAGTGTCCTTGAGCAAGTCGCTGTATCCCTACCAGCTGCAGGGATGTGTAGTCGACCCTGACCTCTTTTTTTGCGCATCATGTCCATAACAGGGCAAACCAATACAACGAGAGACAGAACTACTGGTATAGGTATACTTATTTCAACGTGTCTTTTAAAAGATCTACATACCTACACATTACAAAATAAACTAATAAAATAATGTACTATACCGTAAAACTTCATTTAAAGACCGTAGAGCGCGCGCTCTCTCTCGCTCTCTCTCTCGCTCAGACTCTCTCTCTGCCTCTGTGCCGTTGTTGGTGCTGGGGTGAGAGAACGCGCTATCTCCCGGAGCGAGATCATGATTGGTGTGTGATATGTTATCAGGCTAACTGTAGCTGTACGTAAGATGACGTACGTGTTTATTTGCGTATAGAGCGGGGAAGTGAGATCCGGAGGGTGTTCCACAAAGCGAGTTTACCACCTTAGCCAGAGACGCATTCTAACGCCAGGTGTGAACGGACGTACTTGGAGGTGTTGATCGCATGGCCCTGTTTGTACCTGGTATGTGGGAGGGGCTGCTCAACTGTCTACAAATAGACTGCAGCTCCAGGTTGGCTCCCACCAGTAGCCACCGGTTGGGCCAGCTGCAAAAAAACATGTCATCTACCAGGAAATGAAAGCTCAAGAGTCCTGCTGAGAGAAGGTGACTGCTGAAGTAAGTGACTGAAGAGGAAAAAGACAGCGAGGAGGGAGGGAGGGAGGGAAGGATGTGGATGTTGGAACCGGGACAGTTTGAGTTCAAGGCGAATATCCAGCAAACGCTGATAAATCTGTCCGATGGGTGAAAGGACGGAAGGTAGGTAGGACGGTGGCTATCAACGGACATGATTCAACATCTCTGCTCATTGAAATAGTTTTGATCCAGCATTGAAAATGGATTGACACCGACACAAAAATGAAGATATGTTGTGATTGACCCGTTCTATGAAAAAGTAAATGAAAGTAGCACACTATTCTCTCCACCAGCCCAAAGCCTTCATCAGGCTGTGACCTTTCTAAAACAGGAGTGATTCCACTGTTAAAGAGATTGATGGTTTTACTTACTTACTTTTTAACTTTATTTACTTACTTTACTTATTCAAGGTTCAAGGTTTTTTATTGTCATATGCACAACGTTCACAAGAAGCAAAAGTATGCAATGAAATTCTTGTGTCTCTCCGACACGTAACGCTAATGCTAAGGACATAACATTAAAAAAAACCCACAATAAATATAATAGAAAAAGTACAAAATATAATAGAAAAAGTACAATGTTATAAAGTTCGAAGTCACAAAGTTATAAAGTACAAATACTTGAAAAAGTACAGTTATAAAGTACAAGTACAGGCTCAGGTGTGTTTGTTCAAGAGCCTGATGGCCTGTGGGAAGAAACTGTCTTTGAATCTGGTGGTGCGAGTCCGGATGCTACGAAACCGTCTGCCTGAGGGCAGCAGGCAGAACAGCTTGACACCTGCACAGAAATCATGAAGGCATATTGTGATTAACCCTTTTTAATTTTTGTCAAATTTTTCATTTGTATTTGATATATTTTACGTATCGTAAATTGCACTGTTAGCGTGATTAGATTTTAATTGATGCTTTTACTTTTCACGTGGCATTGCTGAGATGACATGCTATCTTACTGGCAGGTCATCGTGCTGTACATAAAAGCAGGGTTTGTTTTCTTTTCTTTCAACGCTAATGTGATGATAAATCAATGATCCCTGATAGAGGACCCTTTCATCACATGGCTGATCACCTCCCAGAGGGTCATGTGTTGCTCCATTGTTTTTGTTTTTTTTACTGCACGAAAGTCCGCGAGCCCGATAACGATCCTTCTCTAGTCTACTTGCATGGCGGCGGGCGGCGCTACATCTCGCATGCACAAATACACTTGTATACTGTATACTAAAGACAGGTATACTCCAACATATCCACTGTAATGAAATCAGACGGCTGACTCTTCTTCGGCACTTTGCGCAATATCTACTACCTGCCATCTACTAGATTTGTCAATGCATTTCCAATGTTGGATACAATTTCAGGGTGCAAAACCGATGTTGAATCACTGCTATATGTCTGGTTGATGGGTAGATGGATGCATAGATACTTTATTGTCTTCCAAAAGGAAATGTATTTCCAGTTGACACATGGAAACAGTTTCCACAGTTGATTTATTTCCATGTAATTTGCTCATCGGCAATAAACCTCCAGGGGATGTAATGCCAAAGTGGAGTCTGTTTTGACTTGCTCACCTAACGACCTTTTTAATAGCGGCTGGAGAAGATCCTCCAGAGCGGCTGAAGATGAGGTCCAAGAGAGCTGGACCTCCAGATGGGGGCTACAGCTGGGTGGTGGTCATCTCAGCCTTCCTCATCACGGGCCTCTCCAGTGGTATCGTCAGGAACATCGGCCTCTTCTTCCTGGACATCCAACATCACTTTGGAGTCCTCACCAGCACCACCTCCTGGGTCATCGCCATCACTATAGCCACGTTTCACTTAGGAGGTAAAAGATGTGTCCACTTGAAATTATATTATTTTACAAATTTTACAAAGTCAGTTGTTTTATATAGTGCTGTGTTTTGGTTTCTCCCCAGCTCCGGTGGCTAGTGCACTGAGCTTACGGTTTTCCCAGAGAGTGGTCATCATGGTTGGGGGTCTCCTGGCTGCCTCGGGAATGATCCTGGCTTTTCTGGACCTCAGTGTGCACTGGCTGTTCCTCAGCATCGGCTTCCTGCAAGGTAGGACCTCCAGGGTATTTCTGGAACCCCAGGAAGCAGCACACTGCACTTCTGCTTTTTTTGGGGGGGGGGGTTTGTTACTGACTCAACTGTTAAGGAGGGCAATCATTTGAATCATTCACAGTACCGCAATTTTAAAGCTTTCCCTCTTCTGTTTCCAGGACTGGGCGTCTCCTTCTCGTGGATCTCTGCAAACATCTCGGTCAACCGCTACTTCCTACGGTGGCGTCCGATCGCCTTTGCCATCGCCAACTCGGGGGAGTGTGTCTTTGCCGCAGTCTTTAGCTACTTCATACAGTGGCTTATCGACGCCTACACCTGGCAGGGTGCCTTGCTCGTCATCGGAGGCATTCAGCTCAACATATGTGTCTGCGGAGCCCTCATGAGACCCCTGGAGACGGCGCCGAACCCAATCCGTGAAACCGAAGACGGTCTAGACGGCGAAACCTTTGTAGTCGCGCCAAAGAAGAAGGTTGTCTTCCAGTGCTCTTTGCTGAGAAAACCTGAGTTTTTACTTTACATCCTGTTTGCCAGCTTTTCGGTGGCAGGTATGTTCATCCCACCTCTCTTCCTAGTGCCCCTCGCCAAGAGCCTGCGTATTGAAGAGTACTGGGCAGCCTCTCTCCTGTCTGCGCTGGCAGCGGCCGACCTGGTGGGAAGGCTGATCGGTGGCTGGATAGCCAACATGAGGTTGTTGAGGAACCTGCAGCTGCTGACCATAGTTGTTGCCCTGGCGGGGGCGACGCTCCTCCTGCTGCCCATCAGCTACAACTACTGGACCTTGCTGGTCTTCTTCTCGCTCTACAGCTTCCTGTTCGGCTGCATGGTGGCCGTCCAGATCACCTCCATCGTGGACGTCGTGGGTCCCGAGGGCTTCGACAGCGGCCTGGGGCTCGTCATGCTCTTGAGGAGCATCGGCAGCTTCGTTGGTCCACCTGCTGCTGGTGAGGGGAAAAAAACCACCACCCGTTAGTCTGTCACAGCATGGTTCTGGTCACTCTTGCACCAAAAACAAAAAATGGCGTTGGCAAACTAAAATTAACATTTTAAAGTGTTTTCATTTTTGAGCAAGAATGAACTGACCAGGTATGTGAGTGAATGAATCTGCACACCATTAGAGATATTTCAGTATTTTCTTAAGAAGACATTTGACGACGTTCTCAATGGTCTGAAGTTAAAGCTTCGTATCTGTGGAGAAATGATTGACAGCACAAAATTAAAACATATTACAGTACTATAGTTGGTAAACAAAATGGTTACACTTTTACAGACTGTTCTCTATATTTTAGATATTTAATGATGGACTTGAGGTAATGTTTCCCCCCCACTGAGCACACTTTAGGTCTCGTGTAGCCCAGGTGCATTGCCCAGTTTTAGACCAAGCAGTACCTTTTAAAACATATGTACATGATAATGCTCAGTCACGGTCTTGTGATTTTCCATGAGTGAAGGTTACATTGAAATAGGGCTGAATTCAGCAGAATGGAGATTTGCATTGAGAAACATTTCCCTGACATACTGTGATCTCCTGTTACTTCTTTCCTCCCAGGCTGGCTGGTGGACCACACAGGCCATTACGGCTCTGCTTTCTACATGGCGGGCCTCTGCTTCGTTTCATCGGGGGCGTTTGCCCTCCTGGCCGACCGCCTCGTTGAAAAGAGAAAGGCCCCGGGCAGCGACGCCGTAGAGGCCGCCGCTGACCCCGGGGGTCAGGAGGTTCAAACGGGTGGACAACCCTTGCTGTTGCCTCCACCCCCGCCGTCCCAACTGAGGCCTTGTTACAAGACGTTTGTTTTTCCAACTTAAACACCAGAAAGACGGAGCCTGGCTCAGTCAGTCTGTGAATCCACATACCAGCTGTCAGTGGATGGTTTGGTGGTGTGATGTGGATTGAGGTGATTTACATGTGCTCCAATGTAGAAGCAAAACACTCAACAGGACCTGGAGGTGGAAAACAGCCTTTGGCATGCATTTTAATTTAAATAAACATTTTTTTCTCTTAAGGCGTTTTTATTTTCAATTTTTGTTTTTTTTTGTATTTGAATTTTCCCCCCCGTTGCAGCCAGAAACAAAAAAAGGTTGACCGAAGAAACGTGTGTGCGCGTGTGCACTTGAGAACATCCATCACATCATCTCAAGTATTGAATGGTTCATAATACCTTTTTAAAAATCTCTCATTTCTGGTGAACTGTGTTACATGATACCTGCTACCGAGCTCAGCAGGCACATGCAAATAATCTGAACCGTTAGCTCTAATTTACCAATAGGAAAATCACATGCTGCTCTTGAAGTGTCGAATGAGTCAAAGGGAAATGTACTGGACCGTTCACTCAATCCACTGACACCTAATGGACTAAAAGACTTTACTGACTGAATCACCAGGCGGTCTTTTCCCCCCTCAGTAGAGAAATGTCCTTTTTATTACACCCATTTGTCTGTTGCTTTCTTTGCAGGGAGCCACAATGTCAAAGTCCAGGCCTCTGGTACAGTTATCCTAGAAGTGTCAGTATACTGAAAATGTGTTGAAAACAGCACACTGGCTGTGATAACTGTGCATCACCAGTAGGAGGTGTAGCTTGTACAGGTCTGAGGTGTCTGGCTGGCTGGCTTTTTTTTTTAATACAATGAAGGTTAAAAGTTGCCAGTAGGTCTTAAACTGTTTGAATTGAATGAATGTTCTTTGTGATGTTACAAGGTTAGCTCAAAGATAACGGCGCTCCAAGTCGCCTCAATGTTACTGACTTGCTGTAATAGGAGTTCCCACACACCGTGAGAGGTCATGTCAGAATGGACTGAAGGGCATTAGAGCAGGACTCAAGACCACCTTGGACTTGTCTGGGTCTCCTGCCTGTTTGGACTCAGACTTGTCTTGGTTTCAGCCGTTAGCGGATGCTGACTATTTTTTTTTAAGTTAAGGGACCACATCTGTGTCGAGTATGTAATGGCTCAAATGTCTATGTATTGATAAGTTGGATGTTCAAGGGTTTAGTACTGAGCTCCTGAAGATTGATCCATGTACACTGCAATTGCCTTGACTCCCTTTGGATCTGGTTTTGACTCAAACTAGACGGGACCTGGTCTCAGAATTGACTTGACAGTCTTGACTACAGTCCTGCATACTTTTGGTTTTTATTTTATATATTATTTTTGAATGTTAAGTATAAAATTGTTAGGTTTTTAATCAAAGTTCTCAATATATGGGATGTTTATATGTCTGTTGAACATATCCCAAGCAATAAATCTACTGATGCATCTTGTCCTCTGCTCAAATACATCAGAGCCAAAAGCACACTTTCAGGAGTAGGTCAACATACCATGAAATTGATGCCAATGATATATTTGTAGTGTCTTAAGAATCTGGGCGATGTACAAATTGAGTTCAAAGTGCAGTCACCCTTATTTCCATCAACTTAAACCCTCACTGAGCTGGTGTCCCATGGGTAAACGACAGTGGGAATACTGTGTGCGAATGGTGGGGGCCAACTTGTCTAGCGGCTTTCATGGTTTCACGGCTGCTGTAAGAGACTTGGACAGTTCCTGGAACAGTAATTACTGCAGCGGCCAATTAGATGGGGATAAAAGACCCGCTGGAGGCAGGGGCATCACAGGAACACTGCACCCCCACAGAGCCGTTCCACATCGTGAAATCTATTTTGTCAGTATGAGGTTAACTGGTGTCAAAAACCCCTGGCTGTAAAATTGTGTGAACATGAGGGAAAGTGTTCTGCCCGTCGCCACTAGGTGGCAATGTTGCCCAAAATATGAACCGTTGCAGTTTTCCAGTAGTGCATCTCACCTGGCCTCACACGCCACGTTCAACACAAAGACTCAAAGACAAATGTTTGATACAGCCATTGTTTCTACGACTGATTTAACTATTTTAATTCATTAAAAATTAACACTAGCCTGCTGAATGTCACAGTACACATTTTCATACTCTGGATGCAAATATTAACAAAAGCCTACGAGACAACTCAACACCTACGCTTTGTCAGTCCGTTCTGTATTTAAGAGAAAACAAAACAAGGGGAAAGTCAAGGCAACTATTTTATACAACGTAGAATAGAGGCACCGAGGGCATTTATAAAGGAGATGGGAGTCAAAACTTTAAACCAATACTCAGTTCTGTGACGGCTTTTCAGAGTGATACGGTTCATATTATGGAGAGGCCTCGGTGTCACGGGGTGCGCTAATTCTGCTACCTGGGAGAGCAAAAGTTGCACCTTTGGCCCAATGGAATAGTTCAAGAAGGGAAAAAAAAAAAACCTGTCGACCCCAGTAAAGAGGGTGGGGTCAGACAGAGAGCGTCTATGAGGAGGCTCTGTTCTCCTCGTATGGAGACTCATAGACCTCCATGGGTGGGCAGGTGCACACGAGGTGCTGGTCACCGTAGATGTCGTCGATCCTGGAGATGCTCGGCCAGAATTTGGTCTCGGGCCGTATGAAGGGCTGCGAGGAAGAAACGGAGGATGAGCGGTTAATAATGTTATATAGTATTTATGTAAAAGCAGTTCACAAAAAAGGTGTACAAAAAAGGATTTCTAGTTACTAGTAGTTTTCTTGCCTACCTATGTTGAATACACTTATTGTAAGTCGCTTTGGATAAAAGCGTCCACTAAATGACTAATGTTTAAAAAGGAATTGTAAAATACATAAAAACAGAGACAAAAATTGGGTGACATCCAAAAGAAAGTGGTTAAAAATAGAAGTTTAAAAAGTGGGCAAAACTCATGAACGTTACAAAGCAAGGTGTCACAAGACGTTTCAGCTGCAAAGGCTGATGTGTCTTGTTCTCAAACCAAAATGACAAAGAAGCATTATTATTACTATTATTACAGCATTTTGCATTGTGACATTTTGTCATCACAAACTGTGACTTTATTATTTGTCAAGTAGAGGGTGGGGACCGTGACTTGTGTAGGAGGAATAAAGCTCTTTCTATGTTTGTTGCAATTCCTACTGCTCGCCAACAGAGGTCGATAAAGGTCATAGATCACTTAATGTTTCGGAGGGGTGGGCAGTGTGCGGCACTCACCAAGGGGAAGGCAGCGTATTCCCTGGAGTAGGATCTGTCCCAAGTGGAGGAGGAAATGCATGCCAGGGAGTGAGGGGCCATCTGTACGTGCACAAACAAGGACCTCAGATGTTAGCACAGGCTACATGTCGCAGCTCTTTATCGTATTTTCACCCCACACAAAGCCAGCGGTGTACCTTTAGTGGGTTGATGCGGGAGTCCATCCTCCCCTCCTCAATGTCTGCGATCTCCTGTCTGATGCCCAGCAAGGCGTCGCAGAATCGGTCCATCTCGGCCTTGTCCTCCGATTCGGTGGGTTCGATCATCAGAGTTCCAGCCACCGGCCATGACATTGTGGGGGCGTGGAAACCTGGACGCCGAGCGCAACACACACAAGAGAAGAAAAAAGGGAAAAAGAATAGCTCAGTGTGAGAGCATGGCACCAACACTGCCGGGGTCAGGGGGTCCATTCCTACCGGGACCACCCACGTTAAAAATGTCTTCCCTCTTGGTACTGTAGGAAACATTTATGTTCGGCATTATAGTTGAGGAGGGATGTGGATGTTGAGCTCACCATAGTCCTGCAGCCTCTTGGCCACGTCAACTGCCTCAATGTTGGCAGTCTTCTTGAATGGCCTCACATCCACTATGAACTCGTGAGCCACAAAACCTGTACAGACAATTTTAAATCCAACACGAAACAATGCAACACAGATATTGCTTTGCCCACTCCCTGAATAGTGCACCAACATACATCAATGGAAAAAACAACTGCTTTCAAGGCCTCACCTTTCCTCCCCCTGAAGAGGATCTTGTAGTGGCCCTCCAGCCTCTTGGCCATGTAGTTGGCATTGAGGATGGCCACCTCTGTAGCGTGCATCAGCCCCTTGGATCCCATCATCTACACCACGCAGCAGACAAAAGTGTGTTATTCACATTTAGCATGTTTCATAACATGAGATTATTGACATTTGGAAATATTGACACCCACTCTGAGAAGTGCTGCTGGCATGACAGTAAAGCATGCAGTTATCATCAAGGTCACAACTTGTCTTGAGACCCTTGATTAAAAATAGTTAAATGTATGGACGGCATTGTGGAATGAAACCCACAAGTCTCCTTGGTCCCTAGTTTACGTAGGAACATGCATTATTGATACGTGTGATTCTTTTTTTTTTAAAGTGATTTTTCATATTGTTGCATTTTTGGATATTTTATATATATATATATATATATATATTCTTGTGTGCCCCATCATTTTTGTTAAACAGTCCTAAAAAAAAAGAGTATCTAATATTTATTATACTTCATTTTACCAAAATTAAGGGCAAAAACATACTTTCATGTCATGGTTGATCATTTGATTCTCGCCTAAATCTGCTAAGAATAAAAAGTCGTTTTTGTTTATGACATTTCATTTTCCTTAATGAATCTTTGTTCAATTCACAGATTCATTAAGAACCAGTTGCGATAAGCAGAATTGTAACAAACTCAAACCCAAATTTAAACGATACCCAACCGTACACATCAACATCACTGCTGACCCCTGCTGACCTTGATGTAAGCCCAGGAGATCGGCAGGATGGCGCTGGAGCCCCAGGGCGCGGCGCTGATGGTGCCCAGAGAGCTGCTGGTGTTCACTGACTGCATGTGGACAACAGGGTGGCTGGGCAGGAACGGGGCAAGGTGGGCCTTCCTGATGGAGGGAGATGAGTTTCTACAGATTACTTACTGAAACTAAAAGTGATAAGTGATGTTTTGAGATTGACCCGCATATATACAGGGGTGCATATATACATGATTCAACTCATTTCAGGGTCAGAAATGAAAAAGTAATCAAATTTTATGTGTTTGGAGTTTGACACACACACACACACAAACCAATTTCATTTGTTTTCTGCCAGAGCCATTTGGTGTGCAACATGCCGACTTACACTCCGATGGGCCCCATGCCTGGCCCCCCTCCCCCATGAGGGATGCAGAAGGTCTTGTGGAGGTTAAGGTGAGACACATCAGAGCCGTAATCCCCAGGACGACACAGACCCACCTGGTAGACAGGACCACAAGGGCTGGTTAATCACAAAATTCACCTGCCACTTTTAGCATTTTACCAACTAGATAATTAGAATAAAGAACAGGATTTCCAAATGAAGTGTGATTAATAGACAAACTAACCTAATTTACGAATAGACAATATTTGATGTTGTAATCCTTTGTGCCATAATCCAGGGTGAGCATCACACAGAAGCCCAATTCAGAGGCCTGGTGATGTATACTGCTAAACCTCCCAGTTCTTACTTACAGAGCAGTGTAGACTTAGATCTTAGTATAATCTATGGGGATAATTCATGCATAATTCATGGGTAATTCAACATTCATAGCCTAAAATATTAGAGATGTTGCTTATAGTGGAATTCGAGACCACTGAGCCACCAGGACGCCTTGTTAGGAGTTATTCCTTGGTTGTGGTGATGAGTGTAAGAAGACAGCTGCAACAAACTACTCAGAATTCAATGAGTATTTCAATACAGATCAGTGCTGAAAGGGAGAGAGAGATCCGAAAGCATCACTGCCTACAAGGAGACTCTGCCCCTTCCAAGCAGATACAGTTCATTTATCCAGTTTCATCCATGAGTTAATCAAGTTGAGTATAATTCTGACCTCATCTTCCTCTAGACCTGTAAACACCATTGTCTCTTGTGCTCATTTTCTATTGATTTGATTATATGCACAAAAAGGCCTGTATTGTAAAAGAGGCAATCAGACGGCCTTTAATCTATTGATACATCACCCTAGTCTTCATCAATTGTATACTTTGCTTAAGGCCTTAATGACCTTTTATAATAAAGCCCATGTCTGCCTTTTGTTGAGGTAAATAAAAGGTCATTATTGAGTCATGTGACGGGCTACTATCAGTAGAGGAGGAAGGGCCTGAGAAGGGGGTTGAGATCTTAATAGGGGGTAGGGTCCATAGTCTGACAGGTATCGGCGGAGGCAGCGCTGGCGTAAAGACCATCATCTGCCTATTACAGCCACCAAAGGTCAATCTCTTTTGGCTTACACTGCAGAATAATGCACATCTATAAACCCTTATCCTATTAGCCTTGAGGTCGACACTCCGCTGTGGAAACCAGAAGTCCTTTAAGGCAAGTAAGGAATAGATTCTGTACATCAGACCGTAGAAACCAGCTGCTGCCTCTAACCCAGCAGTCATGGTACTGCGCTTCGTTACTCACCTGGGCGTTCATGTTGGCACCATCCAGGTATACCTGGCCGCCATTCTGGTGGATGAGATCACACACGTCGCCGATATTCTCCTCGAACACGCCAAAGGTGGAGGGGTAGGTGATCATCATGGCTGCCAGGCTCGCCTTGTGTTTCTCCACCTACAGGAGAGGACATTATGGTGGCTTCATGATTCATAGCCAGCCGTGCTATGCTGAGGAAAACTCTAGACCAAGTTCTGTGATAAATAGCATCATACTAGCATTTGTTGCTTGGTGGGTGTTAGTTATGTAAAAAGTCTCATAATGTGAAAAGATTACTTCGGTCACTCCCAAGGTCTCCGCAGGACGTTGATGAGATTTTGGTGGATTTGTGAAACCAAACAAAGGGGTTTGAGTGAGTCAGGTGGCCCCTGGGGTGGTGGAACTTAAAAGCTCATGAAAAAGCAGCTAAGAGTGTTTGGGTCTTTGACTTTCAGCAAATTCACACGCAACACTCTGACCACAGTCCAGCTCTCACCAGGGCCTTGAGGTGTGCCAGGTCAATGTTGCCGTCCTTGTCCACCTCCACCACCTGCACCTTCATGCCAGCCATCTGAGCACTTGCCGGGTTGGTGCCGTGGGCCGACTTGGGGATCAGGCAGACCTGGAGCAGAGAGACATGTCACCATAGCAGAAGAGATGTAGAGATAACGCCAAGCTGAAATGTTGAGGTAAAGAAAGGGAGTCTTGGAAACGTCATGGATGGATATTTTGAAAGCAGAGATATTTCAGTGCTAAAACTCAAAACAGCAGTCGATTGACAGTGGCTTGGCCTTTCTTGTATTAACACCAGATAAAGTGCTATTATAGACCAAACCACATCAAAATGATCTGTGCTTCCCAGTCCCAGACTTCAGTAGGACTGACAAACCAGGCTTAGTCTGTCTAATAGCCTGGGCCTATAGCCTGGGCCAACACCCCCATTGACATGAATGTATAACCTGCATGCAGGTCAGCGATTGATTTTACCCCTTATTAGGGTGACCCTTCTGGCCTTGTGCAACTTAGCCACAAGGACATCGGGGCAGTAAGACCTGAGGATTGGGCAACATTGACAAATGACTGACTGGGAAAACAGTACTCAGCTTGTTACACCAGCTGTTCTCAAAGTCTTAAAGCCAAATATGGACTCTTGAAAGCAGGTAACCTCTAGTGGGACCACGGCATTTTCAGCCCCCTATGTGCACAAAGGGCTGTCAGTTTGGACCTTGACTGTTTCATGGGATCAGCCCACTATCTAAGATGTGCTTATGAGGGAGCCATTAAAAAACAAAGGCCAAATTACAAGCGCAGGAAAAAAGAAAAGAAACTACGGGTCTTATCTCAGAGGACTGTCCTATCTCGCTTCGCCTTCAAGCTACTGCCAATCAGCACATTAGGACACAGAAGGAATTTCTAACCAGTCTTGGTGTAGAGTTACTAATCTGCTATGTCAAAAGAACCTGTCCTAGTCTAAGAACAATAAAACCCTGCCAGGGACTCTGGCAGGGACTCTGGCTGATACGGCTTAATGCGTTAATACTGTTCATTCAACTTTGACATCAAGTATCAGTCAGTGTTATCAGACAAGAAAACGACTGCAGATAAATCACTCTAGACATCAGTCCTGTAAATCTGTGGTCATCAGGGTAATAACACTTGCAGATTTCTCAAAATATAACAACTCTATATATATATATGAATGTATATATGTATGCATTTCATATATTTTGTGTTGAAAACTTTTTCTTCCTTTGTATTTATACCCTCTTTTTTCCTTCCTTAGTGCTCAAATGCTTTTATTTTGACATGTATACATCTGCACCTTCAGGCTCTTCTCAAGAGACAAGGGTATAAATTCCATTTTTTTCTTGGGGATGTAAAAAATTATTTTTTTTTACTTTCTGGACACCAGGGGCTTGTGGACATCAGGTCTACTTGACAAACTTTTGGTGGTGATTGTCAGGGATTGTCATGGCTCCGATTCATCCCTTGTAATTGAATGAATTGCAGCTTATTCTCCAGGTGCACTCGCTGTACATTTCTGAGATAAGTGAATGTGGCACTACGGCTATGTCCTTACATTCCTTCACTGAAGCTCACACTGTAGGAGAAAAGTCTTATACTGAAAACAGCAGCACACTTACACTTCTCTGGCGTTCTCCCTTTGAGTTGAGATAGGCTTTTATGGCTGCCAGGCCGGCGTATTCTCCCTGAGCACCACTGTAAAACAAAGCAAACACACATGGTCACATACCACACACACACACACACACACACACATACACACACACCCTTACCTCACCATAGTTCAAAGACCAGATATTACCAAAAAGGGGAAGAAAGATGGAATGAAAAGCTAGCAGTCCGCTATCTCTCATGGCATGTTATTCATAAGCCCATTGCTGCTGATAAGGTTAGTGGTGATAAACTGTAGGTGGGTGGGTGCGCTTCATCAGCCAAAACCCAAAGAGTATCAAGAATAGGATCACATTAAATCACTTACATTTCACTACTGGTTCAACAAGAATTAAGAATTAAGAAGAATTAAGTCTCAGTTAATATTTAGTGCCTGGTCAAGCGTTCTCACCTCAAATAAAGATGTTTGTGTTCCTACCCTTAGTCACTGGGATCAGTAGGACAGAGGGCGACTACACATCTGACAAATATGTGTAATGTTATTCAGTCAGCAGACCAGAACAATGACCAGGGCCCTCTGGATCAGACACAGGAATCATACATGTACGCTGAGATAAAGGTTTAACAGGCCTCATCTGGGACAGTGATACTCAACGTGTGTGGCCAGAACCCCTCAGGGCATTGAGAAATTATTTTGAAGGGTCACAACAGTTCTGGTAAATCGTGCCTTTTATTTGTGAAGTAAATATTTGCCTGGAAAGGGAAAATACAAAATCATCAAGCGTCCATTTTTTTGGGGCTAAATGGTTGAGAACTGCGGATCCACGAATACCACCACATGTTCTGCAACAGCAATTAGTGGGTGGGTCCCAGCATGGACTGGGGGTGGGACGTCTTACCTGTTGGGCTGGAAGGAGATCTTGTCGTAGCCTGTCAGCTCACACAGGTCCTTCTCCAGCTGCCTGAAGAGCAGCTGGTAGCCCTCCGCCTGGTCCAGGGGCACGAACGGGTGCATGTTGGCAAACTCCCTCCAGGTGATGGGCTAACAGGAAAAGAGCAGGGAGTGTTCAAAAAAATTAGAAGAAGAGACTTCCCAAAATGTTGCAATGTTCAACAGTATCATATTAGTCATATCAGACTCACCATGAGCTCCGATGAACTATTCAACTTCATGGTGCAAGAGCCCTGAGGACAAAAACAACATTTACCACCACATAACTCAACAATGACACACAAAATGTCAACCTGACAGGATTGTCATTATTCAGCTATTCAACTTCATAGTGCAAGAGCCCTGAGGACAAAAACATCATTTACCACCACATAACTCCTATCACATGAGAAACTGGGGTGCTGGGCTCGTGTCTATGAAATTCGGAAAATGCTCTGCGACTTCTGCGACTAACCAGTGGGATCATGCTGTGCACCAGGGAGATGTCCTTGTTCTCCAAGCGCTTCATGTATCGCACGATGTTGGTCTCGGAGTGGTAGCTGGAGAGAGGGACGAACCAAAATGGCAGACGGTGGCTTAATGGTGGACTAACATGCTCTGATGCCAATTGGTATGCCTCTAATACTGCAGCAGTAACACATGGCATGGGGTTAATATCAGATGATCACTCATATTTTTAGCTTAGCTTGCCATTAATACTGTTAGTGCTATAGTAACTGTCCCGCGTGTTATCACCGCTACAGTACATTGTGCTGTTTGGTAGCCATTTCGTCGAGATGTACCGACCTGTTGAAGACTGTGTGGCTGAGGTACTTGCTCGTCCTCTTGAAAGGACTTCCCATGACCCCCTTCACCCGCTCGCCCATCTTCTCAGCAATCAGCTCCTGGAAATGTTGCATGACTTCAAATTAGACAACGGTCTACTTACTTTCGAGTCATTTAGAGAAAGAATATTTAGTCTAGTCATACAGTGATTAAAAAAAAAACTAAAAAAAAACATAAAACAGCAAAATTTAATTTTTAAAAAACAAAACATAAAACGTGATTATTAAAATACATAGAAAGAGATGTGTGAGATACAAAGCTACCTGAGACACTAAAAACATATCTAGCCAAAAGTGTACTGGATAACAGAACATGGTGGAAAATGGTTATGTATAGATTAACAAGGGAAATATAGAGAAATAAAAACATCCCAGGATCCATGAGGTGGATGAGAACGTGTGTGAGATGTTTACGATTGAGGTAACGGTACAAAATGCGTGCAACGTACAGCTGAAGATTCACAGCCAAAGACCCACAGCAGGTCATCCAAGTCCCTCTCGGTCACCGTCTCATCCAGAGAGACGCCCAACTGTTGAGAGAGAAGGGATGGACAATCTCAAACAACAGCAAACCTCTGTTAGAACTGATGGAGACTCAAGAGAACAGAACATGGGGAAGTAGCCTGCAGTTTTCTGGGCCCATGATTGAGACCAATAATTTTTGACAAGATGAAAAAAAAATAATAATAAAATAAACTAAAATAGCAACACCTCATTCCCTATGTTCAGAGAACCATCATCTCCACTGTGCTGTGAAAAGCCAGTCATTCAGCAGTCTAGAAGAACTTATTACATACAATAAAGATTGCAAGACAATATAATTGCGGATCAAATTAGATTTGTTATTATGGAGGGAGGAAATTGAATTACACACATACACATAAAAATTACAGCTGGTTGGGCAATCATTTTTATCTGCCATGTAATCAGAGGTGTTTGCAGCATCATGAGTAGACTGAGTCATCACAACAACGTGGGTTTACACTGGTATTACATTGGAAATAGTGGCCTATGAATGATGGATTGTCCTTTGAAGATCTAAAAACAATACGGCTAGTTCTCACCACTCCCTCGGTGTAGACTCGCAGGTTGATTTCCCTCTGCACAGCCCGCTCCAGGATATCTTTGGCCGCTACGCTACAGTGGATCTTCAGAGTGTCGAAGAACATGTCACTGTGCAGCCGGTGGCCCGCCCTCTTCAGCCCTGAAACACACAGTGAGAACGGTTACACTTTTGCTCAGCCATTAATCCTCCTGAGAGTGGATATGTGAAAGTGTATATATTGTCTGTATGGGGAGGGTGGTTGGTGGAGTGCGAAGAGGAGAAAACTTTTTCCTTGTGGAACAAAATACGGTACAAAAAAAGAACACATGATGCAATCGTGGGGTGATCGGTCTCCAGCCGTCCGTTTGCACACACCCACGCGATATATCGGATGCCATGGATTGGATTTTGATTCAACTTTGGGAAACTATGCATCTCACTACTGATTGACAAAGCAAGGTGACATGTGTTACTGATTAGACCAGAGGTAGACTGCATCCTTTGTGGGGGACGCCATGTTTACTGTTGGTGAAGTGGAACGTAACCTGGCGCTGCATCAATTACAGTGAAGCTAAGATTTCCTCCTACCTTCAGCCAGGATCAGGGCAGCATTGTGCGTCCTCTCAGCGATGTGTCTGAGCCCCTGTGGACCATGGTACAGTGCGAACATGGCTGCCATGTTGGCCAGCAGAGCCTGAAAGGGACAGGTTGAGTAACAGTTACGAAAAAAGTGTCAGTTCGCAAACTGGAAAAAGAAATACATTTTACTGCATAAATTGAAGCCATTAGGAAGGAAAAAGAGAAAAGAAATGGAGCATGTTTTTAGGAAAACTACTACAACCTACCTTCTCTCTTTGACCTGTGTTGATGTAATTTAGTTTCTGTTGCTCAATTCACTCACCTGCAGGGTTTGTATATCTTCTCCTCCATACCCCCCAGTTGTTTTATCATTTGCATGTGCAACTAAACTAAACTAAACATGACCTTGCTCATACAGTACCTGGGCAGTGCAGATATTGCTGGTGGCTTTGTCTCTGCGGATGTGCTGCTCTCTGGTCTGCAGAGCCAGCCGATACACTTCCTTACCAGCTGCATCCCTGAAGCACAATAGATGGCTTACTTTTCGTGCACACTAGTAATGTACAGATATATACTGCATGTATAAAATCTTGGAGAAGTGTCCTATACTCAAATAGAGTCTGTCACAGTAGGACTATTGGAATGGAAGAGATCATACAAATGAATGACAATACACAAGTTCATAGAAGTACTATCAGGGTTCAAGAGCCCTTTATGAAGGGATTCCTCAAGGAAGCTTCCGCGGTTCCCCTATGATTGTAATCTGTATAAAATGTATAGTAAAATTTCTACCCAGAAAATGAAATAATTTTGATGTCTCTCACCTGGTGACTCCGACCATTCTGCCAGGCATCATGCGGACCAAGTTTTCTTTAACGGAGAAGAAGGCGGCATGGGGGCCGCCATAGCAGAGAGGGACTCCAAACCTCTGGGAGCTGCCCAGTGCGATGTCAACCCCGAATTCCCCAGGAGGACGCAACACGCAGAGGGCCAGCAGATCTGTGGCACAGCAAGCCAAGGCCTGGACCGGGAAGGAGAGATGACGTGAACCGTGGCAACCAGATCGTTGCTTATTACTGCTTGGTCAATAAACAGTGATTTCTGGGTATTGAAGTTCAAAGTTGCCTAGTGCCGCTTTAAAAGCAATTCTTATTTTCTCCGCCGATCATCACGCCCTTTTTGTGTGCGCGAAGCTTCCTTACCCCTCCCTTGTGAGCGCGGTCCACCAGAGCGGTGAAGTCCTCCACCCTGCCGTCAGTGTCCGGGTACTGGAACAGCACACCGCTCACATCCTTCCCGCTGAAGTCCATCTCATGAGGCAACTTCAGCACCGTCTTCACCCCGATGTAGCTGCAGCGCAACAGTCGGAGAGAAAAAGAATCAGGATATGGTTGAGTGTGTATATATCAGCCAGCACCTCAAAAAGAAAACGTTTCACATCTTATTTCACACAAAAAAACAACTGCTTCAATATGCATCTGCTGTTTTCTCTGCAGTAAATCAACTTCATCTTTTGTTTTTCCTCTTAGTCCACTTTTTCATGTCACAACTTGAATGAGGTGCTTTGTTTAGGAAAGAGATCCTATATTGATCTGTGTGTGAATTATCGTGGGGGTATAATACTTACTTGGCTCTGGTCTGCACCACAGCAATGGTCTGGGGATGGCAACGTGGGTCAATATAGAAGGTCCTTCTCTTGTTCTGTCTATGAGGAGTCGACACAGATAGCAATTGGTCAGTGTGATTATAGTGGCTATAAAACTGAAACCCGTCCTGCCAAGCAGATAAAGAAATAAAAAAGCTCTCATTTCTTTTCCTAGCAGTTCTATACATGTTCATTCTAGCGTCACAGGAACATTTTGTCTACCAGCTCTGAACCTTGCACTCATTGGTTGCTTGTGATGTTGGTGATCCAGGAAATGAAGCTTATTCTACTGTTCAATCATTGTAAGTAGCTCTAGAAAAGAGTGCCACTCAAATGGTATATGTACTGGAACTGTATGCATGTAAGTTTTTTGGTTTGAGGTTTGGTCTCATTGTTTAGATACAATTTCCCACTACAGTTACAGATTCTTATCCATGTTGCTCCTTGTGATGGAAGCATCCTGGTCAGTTCGCAGCTACCTGTGGCAGAGCTGCATGGCCTCAGCAGCAGCTGTGCCCTCGTCCAGCAGGGAGGCGTTGGCCACAGCCATGCCGGTGATATCGCAGATCAGGGTCTGGTAGTTGAGAAGAGACTCCAGGCGACCCTGAGAGACCTCGGGCTGATAGGGCGTGTACTGAGTCACCCTGGGGAGAGGGACACAGTGAAACAACACAGTGAGTTTGGAATAGTTCAGGAGCCAGAACAGCTAGTTTTCAAGGTTGACTTTGCTCACCTCCCCCAGGGGATTTTCAGAATAAAGACGGTCAAGGCTAGTTAGTTTGGAGTTGGTTGAAAGGAGACCTTTCTTAGTGCAAGAGAGAGTGAGGCTCATCTTAAGATCTCACATGACTGAAGTTACTCCATCAATTCCAAATTCAAACCGGGGCCTCAAGTCACAAGACTTAAATTGAAGCATTGCATTTAATTGAAGCAATTAGCAATTACATCTTTAATGACGAGCAGAGCCCTATAAATAAAAATGTTGATCTGTCATACATCTTGACTGAGTGGGGGTCAACTAAGGCCACCTACCAGCCTGAATTCTCCAGGAGATTCCGCTGAATGGGCGGTGGTACCGAGCAGTTGTAGTAGCCCATCCCGATGTAGGACCTCCATAGCTTGTTCTTGGAAGCAATCTTTTGGAGAGACTCAAGAACTTCATTCTCACCTGCAAAATAATCAAATTGTGATTTGGTCTATTTACAAAGGAAATGAGTATCTCTGGATCTATGCTATGGACAGCAGGGCAGGATGTGGTTGAAATGAGAACTTCTGGACTTTTATAGTTTCTTTAAGTTAAGAGGCCATGAGATCTGGCAAATGAACAGCATGTCCTCCCTCATCTAGGAAGGTGAATGTATGACTAATAAGATCAGGGAAGAAGAAAAAGGAAGGTGGTGTCTCACGGATGAGTCTGGTGATGCCTCCAGGAATGCACATTTCAACATTTTAAGAATTTTAAGAATAATATTAACAAAATGGTCTCAAAATAGGGAAAAATCTAAACTATATAGTTATGTTGAGGATATGCCTCCTATAGGTTTCCATTCATCTTCAGTATCCAATGTACCACATTTCCGCCTATGTCATATGCATGATCCCTCTATGCAGTTTCACCCATCAAGAGAATGACTAGACACATATGGGCTCTTTGCCGATGGCTAGTTATTTAGCCTCATTCCCCACTGCTGTAAGGGAGCTCTGCCAACGCACACCAAGCCAGTGAGATTCCTCTGGCCTTCCCTGGCTGCCTAGCAACTCCAAGGAATGGACAATACCACCCGTCTGAACCCGGAGCCCAAACTATTCCCGTTTTCAAAACAGAAAGATACCTCTAGTCCTAAGGAGCGAGAGGGTAAAACCATTTGCCCATACGCAGTAGAAAAGAAGATATTAACAGTTCTTGTATCGGGCAGCGTGGTGCAGTCAACCATGCACAAGTGTCGGGGCGCTGAATGAACTGAATTCAGCAAAAAAGAATTCAGTGGATCATCAACAGAATCAGGGTGAGCTCTGTGTGTGTGTGTGTGTGTGTGTGTGTGTGTGCGTGTGCGCGCTCGTTTCACTGGGGAGGACTGTTTTCCCATGGTCCCAGAGTTCTTCAGAGCAACAAAAAAAGCCTGATTCAGAACCATCCAGCACATCTATTGTTGAAGAGAGAATCCCTTGCTGGCTTTGCAAACGAAGCCCTCCAAAGCTGAACAAGCAAAAACCAGCATGGCCTCCAGTTTGTTCCTTCAGCATGGCTTGTCTCATTATGAAACCTGACAGAGGCCAGGGGGTCTAAGGAGGAAGTAGCAGGGCAAGGTGGCTTGTAAAACCCACAGTACCTGGGGCTACTGACCTCCTATTCTGACCACTAATCTGTCCAAAACTTGTAGGATTTTGCAGTGCATCGCTCCAAAAGATTGTCTATTCCTTCCAATAAGGTACTTTCTGCCCAGTCAGAAAATAATGACAGCAAACCAAGACCCAGTCTGCAAAAACAACATGAGCCTCAGGAAAACCATGTTTTCTGTGAATCCTGTGAAACTGGTTTTGCTCCTAGATGCACTTACGTTTTCTGGTGGTTCTCCTACCTACAGTATGTTGAATGCACTTATTGTACGTCGCTTTGGGTAAGAGCATCTGCTAAATGACTGCAATGTAAAAACACTGATTATTGATCAAGTAAGCCGCCAATTGCTCAGCTCTTAACGGGGCTTGCTGTATGTGTGTACTGCACGCGGTTAAATATTGATTTGTAGGCTATAATTACTCATTTTTATAGGTCTACTTCATTCCCTGGCTTAATGCGTTACATTAGTCGTCGGAAATATCTTTGAACTGATAAGACCGTCTGATTAGCGGGTTTTTTTGGGTCAGACAATACACAATAAAAAACGATTGCAAAACGTTTCAAAGGTCTCGCAAAACCGCCTAACGGGCAAGTGCGTTTAACGTTTATATTCGCTGCGCAAAATAACAGGAGTAGAAATAGAATCGAGGCGAAACACTAAAAATCACCTTATTAGGAACCTCGTTCGGCTGTGATGTAATGTGAACGCTGGAACCAGATTGAACTGGACTTGCTCAAGGCTAAACTTTACACTCCAGTTGCCATCCTATGAGCATCGGCTTCCCAACAGGAGATTGGTGCCGCTCGCCGAGTTTCGCAAAAACAACTCCAAATATGTTCAAAGGAAGACTTAACAGGGCGAGCGCTTCCACGGCACACAATAGAAGTGCAACCTACATTTCAACCTCCGCTTTTGGCTTCATTGACGCCCGTTTTATGTGGGAAATCCTTCAAAAACAACCGCAGACCTCAATGAAGAAGAAAAAAACATGAGCATCATCGTTCTTTAAAAATGCATTTTGCGGTTTATTGCCATTTGAAATCAAGAGTTTGCGCCGTTGCATCGACGGTGTTCGCGCAACGTTTCTAGCAATCTTTTCGAGTCATTTTTGAATTAAAATGTGATTGGTTAGGAGATAAAATCAACAATAACACGTGTAGTCGAGTGGAAAGTAAACTTACAGACTGGATCATCCATTTTCATACTCCGCTGCATACGGATGGAGGCTGGAATTGTGTCTTCGATCAACTGGTCGACCGACTGGAAACAATGCATTATATTAATATAATAAAGAGATAGTTATATTATATATATATGTTTCAGGCAGTGTTTGCATCTACAAGTTAGGTACAAAACGACACTTATTACTGTCAACATGTTTGGTGTAATGCACTAAATGTGCAATACACTGACAAATGTGACAAAAAAAAATAAATGTGTGTAATGTGTTTTGTACTAAACCTTACCTCAAGTCCCAGAGCATCCAACATTTCTCTCTTCTCCCTCTCACCTGGGCCAATATGTCTCTCAGCAAAATCGTCATGTCTAGGCAGTATTCTCTCAATCTGTCTGGAGGCGAAGACCGCAGACGTCCGGAGACCCCGAGCTGTAAGGGATGCCTCGCCGTTTCTGATTCTCCACTGAAGTTTCCCAACTATGCGGCTCTTGCCACTCAGATGCCTGCAAGGTGCATGGGGATTCACCGACTTGGCGAAGATGATTCCCCAAGACTTAGCACAGCTCTGCATGTTTAAAATCACTCACAAGGCAAGTTTACAGAAAAATAAATCCTTCGCCCCCTGCTCAGTAGTTTCCCCCGCTGAGCCTGATGCGATCCCTGCAGGAGAATCTGCCAACTCCTTCAAACTGGTGAGTTTATACGACTACCCAGTTGCACAAGAGCGAGCCAATCAGAGCGGAGATGTTGGCTGACGCAGTGACGAGCCCCGGTTAAACAGCTACTAAACTTTCTCACGTGCCCACGGTCTACAGTCTGAGAGGAGCAAACTCCAGAGAGTAGACAGGCGAAGTAAGAGGTCTCACTTCTGCCTAGTTCCCTCTTTACTTGAACCCCATAAAGCAGATTCGACTCAACTTTTTTTTTTTGGACTGGGAATTAATAGGTGAATATAAAATCCAAGACAGCCAAATTGATACTTGTGATCTTCCCAAGTTGTCTTGGAGAAAACAAACTTCTCAAGAGAGCGAGCAGAGAAGCAGTTTGAGATGGGCTTGGTGCTTGATGCCGCATGCACGATCAATACCCTTCTCAGTCTTGTGTGTACTAAATACCCTATCTCTGTAAGAGTCAATACAAGTGATTTTATGTAGGAATTACTCACCAGATATGGTCTGAGCAGACACTGTACTGCTATTTGCCTTGGCGTCTTTGCGATTGAGGCTATCCATGATAATCTTCTTTTTTCTGATCATTGTTTTTTTCCTCTCTTTTATTTGCTATAAAATTATGTTTTTGTCTTATTGGAACAGCCAGACACACAACAAAAGTTGGTCATGGTGTTTGCAGTGTTGACAGTAGCAAGTTGGACCAGGTAGTTGCGCTTGAATTACACGGTGGTCTTCCAACATGGCCGCTAGGGGGTTCTGCAATGCTTCTGCAAAGCCTCTATTGAGATGCAGGGCTGTCCGTTTCCCCATCTGTTTCAACCAGCTCTGTACTAGAAACCGTTGCACTGTTTGGGCGTGATGTGTCATTCTCGCAAAGAACCTTGAGGGTGAATCAGATGGTTACTATTGAGAAGTAGGCATCTGATTCACCCTCCCTCGGCCAGCAGCTCAACTTCTGGGATCTTCACCCGTCCTCCCCTCTTGCATTCTTTTGTTTTGCAATTGTACTTCGGACATTAGATATGTCAAGCACGTCATTTAGGACACACGCACAAGAACGGATTTTGTGAAAGAACCGATATCGTTTTTCATTCACGGAGTGACCTTGATACCCTGCGATTGAGTGTCCCGGTCATGAATTAACCAAAGCAATAGCAGGTTACTTTAGGTGGGCAGGTAGGCAGGTAGATACTCTATTGATCCCCGGGGGGAAATGTCTTTGTTACAGCAGCCAAACATAGAATAACACAAGAAATAGAGAAATAGAATGGGGGAAAAATACAATGGCTAAGTAATGATGATCCCAACATTAATCTGGGCAAATGAAAGGAGTGAGATGTTTTCATAGCATCGTAACCCGTTTAATAATAGAGTAGGTATTTTATCTCCGTGCATGTACATGTAGCCAATGAGTGTCTCACATTCGGTCCAATACCTTTTTTCCCCTGTGAGAGGCGTATTTGAGTCAGACAAACAATGTAATATTTATATTTGTAATATTGAGTATACAATGTACAATGTAATACCTAGTAAGCTACTGATAATGCTGCAAGAACTTAACTTTGTTAAGCAGGTGCGCCTATTTTGCACATGCATAGTATGGTGAGGTCTGATGTCATTTAGATAGATAGATAGATAGATAGATAGATAGATAGATAGATAGATAGATAGATAGATACTTTGCTTTAATTCAGCCCTTATTTATGGGTACTTCAATCATAATCAATCAAAACAATGTGTTAAAGGAGTTGAGAGATATGGACTATGTTGGTTTTAACTTTCTTTAAAAAGATCTAAGGTTAAACATTAATGATCCCTATGGGGATACTGCTTAGTCACAACAGCAGTGATTAGCATATGGCTAGTTTTTTTGTTTTTTTTTAACTACTGAGTGATTCATCTTCTAAAACATTAACTCTGTAGTGTGCAATGTTGTATCAAATTGGGATTTTGATCTACTTGTATTATCTATGCTTGCAGTATCAGTGGGGTCCAAAAGTCTGAGTCCACTACCAGGAACTCTTTTGTTTCATCGTTTAACGTTCATCGTTAAAAAACAAAACAAATACACATTTTTTGTCAAATGATATTTCTCAAACAAGACTTTGGAAAGCACTTGGTAACAGTGTTGTGAAGAGTGTTAAACAAATAAAGGTTGTTGTTTATTTACTATTGGTTTATTGTCATGTTGGTATCTTTGCACTCATTGTAAGTCACTCTGGACAAGACAAATGCCTAAAATTTCAATATCAGCAACTGACTTAATAAATGGCCAACGAGCCTTGGAGTACAGTTTGTAATAAATCTCAACAAACTATGGTGTTAAGTATCTGACATCCCCAGACACTGGTATAATGCAACACTCATACCGGGTGTTTCAAAAGTAGGTGTACAATTTGTATTAGTAATAATAACAATAATAAGAAACATTGTGTAATTTGTCATTCAGTTATTTAGTCATTTTAACAAAATAATTCAACATTGAATTGATAATATTAAACATTTATGAATAACTAATTAACCAAAGCCCATTTTTATTATCTACTGCAATAACAAAGGGAAAAACATACTTTTTGTGGTTGCTACAGTTGCTGAAATATGGATCCACAAATGGATTGCCTATCAAACAGCAATTACAAGAGCAAACAAGAGGAATTATTTTCATGCTAGCCACATGTGGAATTGCAAAGTCCAGGAAAAAACAAATATTTCACCTCTTTAACAGTGAAACGTTGGGGCCATACACTCAAACATCTCTCGTTTCTCTGTGGGATTCGCCACCTGACGTTGACATGGGCTTGATGAACTGGTTGTGGGAGCAACATCAGTTCTTGATGCATCAATATTTTTCACTTCCATTTGCCTTGTTGTTCTATTTTCTAGTTAAACAAGGATATCTCTCCTTGACGTACAGGTCTGTATGATCTCAGTTGACTTACTTTATATACAGCGAAGAAGAAATCACAGTATTGTGTAGTGTTGTACCCTTAAGCCTAACAATCTAAAATGGATTAATTATTATGATGAATCCCAAGCAATATATAATCTATAAATCCAAATTCAGGATTTATTTTGAATTATAGGAGATTGATGAAGACTTGACTTCTAACTGAAATGAGTCCTTGTATCAAAACCTCAGTCACTCAGTTTGGGAATGAAATAATGTCAGTCCAATCTGAAAACTGGAACTGGAAAAAATCTTTTAGAAAATCTGTGCACATTCAGGCTGAATACCAAGTGTATCCTGACTCATAGTCTTCTCAACAGGTACCTGTTCATTTCTTTTGGAGGATGTGTCCTGGCTGTTGTCACCATGGGCATCTACAGCTTGCTCCTGTTCGCCTCCACCTTTGTCTTTTTGATGCTCGTGTACTCTGTGGGTCCTGGCCACATCCACTCTTGGGTGTTTGGGATACAGATGGTGTGGCAAACCCTCTGGCACCTGCTCATCCAGTACAGGGAGCACTACCTCCAAGAGCCTATCAGCATCAGGTACTAACCTCACCTCAGCTCAAACCTCTGTAGGAGGGTAGAAAGTGCGGACTACAACTAACATCTTCATCCTGTACAAGAACAAGTTCAATTCAACCTGATTATTGTAGATTATGATAAATAATTGGAAACAACACAAATTACAGAGTTACTATTGTTGGCATGTTTGTCAAACTAATAAGGTTCATGAGCTATCTCCGTGCAAGTCTTAACTCTTTTGTCTTTAATCTGTAGGCCTATTATGAGATCCACCATTTGAAAAGTGACACCTATGCTTTATCATTGCTGACATGAAAAAAAATATATATAATTTTGGTAAAATCAATTGAGTTATGAGCTCTTTTAAGACCACTGGCTACCAAATACAAGCATTACTATGGATGACGTCATGCATTGTGAATTGAGTGAACAATTTCAGTGACAGTTCTTGCTGAAAATTGATTTGATTTAGGAACAAATCCATTCGTTTTCCATCAAGAACACTGGGAACAAACGTTTTCATGTTTTATGCTCTCTGTACAAATATGGATGTGTACAGATATTCTAACTTTTATAGCCCTTTTTGCCCAAAACAAACCATGTAATCAAATCTTGACACACTGAGCTACATCTCTTTATTTACATCTCTTCAGACTGTTTGTGGCAGTGTCCTCTTTGATGCTGCTCACTCAGAGAATTACCTCGGTGTCCATGGACCTCCAGGAGGAAAGAGTTATACTGCCGCTTGACGCCTCGTCCCCAAGGAGGGGCTGGGTCCTCCTCCTCCCTCTCAGCAGCTACGTCCTCAACTTCACCACGTTGCTCGGTGGTCCTCTTTGCTCCTATAGCCAATTTGTGTCTCTAATCGAGGGAATCGGTGTCAGCCCTCCACCCAATCCACTGGGTGTGGTGTCCCTCAAGCTGATGCAGGTGTTGTTGCTGGAGTGGGTCAGGTACTGTCTTGTTTATTTTATGAAACATCATGCCTCTGATCCCTCCAACTCCGGGGTTCTCTACGGCATCCTACGGGTCTGGGGTCTGGCAGCGGTTTTAAGGATCCAATATTATTCTCACTGGAGGATCAGCGAATGCCTCAACAACGCAGCTGGGCTCGGCTTTCTGGGCCGATTCATCAGGCAGCTCCTCCCCAAACTGGAGTGGACTATCCGACGGTGATCTCTGGACCACCGAGACGTCGTGCCGTGTATCTGAGTTTGCCCGTCGGTGGAATGGCACCACAGCTTCGTGGTTGCGCCGACTGGTTTTCCTACGATGCAGATCCTTCCCGTTGTTGATGACGTTTGGGTTTTCGGTGTGGTGGCACGGTTTGCACTTAGGTCATTTTGCTGGGTTTCTGGGCTTGGCGGCAGCAGTGAAAGCAGACTACCAGGTACACAGGTACTTGCGCCCAAAGCTTACATCAACTTGGAGGAAATTGTTGTACACTTGCTTCAGTTGGACAAACAGTCAACTGATTGTTACTTGTGTTGTTGTAGCTGTTGAGTTACGAGATGTGTCCGGTTTGAGACTTCTGTCTGTGACGTACTTGGGCATGTTTCCACTTTTTAATATCATTCTGCTTTTCATCTTAAGGTCCAAAACAACTTATCAGGCGGTCCCGGTGAACACCAGGTTGTAGTGTTCCCTGAATGGCAATGGATAATTCTGGTTTTACTTATTATATTTAAATGGTTCCTTGGCCTGAGTGTAGTCTAAGAACAAGATGCAACTGAAATTCATGGTTTGGTTTTCTGTTTAGGCTAAATTAATTTGACTCATAGTAAATGCAGCATGGGTTACATTTTGGACATTCATCCTCATCTAGCAACAACATATTTGTGTGCTTCAACCTATCAGTGTTTAGTGTATTATTTCAAAAAGAGTTCTGAGTGCTTCATAGGCAATTTTCCACGACACTAAGAATTATGAAACACTTTCCCTCATGATTCATGTTTCTTTATTATTAGCAGTCACTGGTCTTGTGTGCAGTTGCAAGAGATACACTGTGCCCTGACTCTTCCCACAGAACCATCTGAACAAGTAAATGAAGCTAATATATATATGACATAATTGTTATCTAAATAATTTAATCTCACCAATATCCAATTGAATGTGAACTTGTAATAGGTTGAATAAAATTGCTCATTGTTTTGATTTTTAAATAAACAACTTTAAGTGACACCAATTTTTATAAGAGTATATCCAATTTCTTTATTGTGTGGGTTTAAATCAAAAAGATTTTGAACTGAGAATTTAACTTTATTTACAATCAAAACACCAAATTACACTGTATAACAATGTGGTTTGTGGTGTAAGTGTAATAAATAAGTTTGTGTCTCACTTATCTGAATGCTTCTAGTTCCTCATTTTGCAATAAAGTCTCTCTTCTTTCCTTCCACAAATTGCCAACGACAATGCCTAAAAATAACAGCAGTCCAAGGTTTCTGTTTGAGACAAATTTGTCCCAGCAGTCCTCCGGTTTGTTGATGTCTAATGTGTAGATCTACAAGACAAAAAGGGAAACATCACGTTATGATGGAGACTGACACAATGGGATGTTTGGTTTGGATAACAGCAATTCTGTCACTGATAAACAGCCTGAATGATATGAAGAGTTAATTTCCAAAACACTAAAGATCTTTATTTTATTTTCTCAGTACACTTCCTACCTGATGTGTGAGGTGAATGGCCACTGTGGACAATACAGCATAGTAAGGAAGAGTTTGCTCAGCGTTGACCCCGGCCACGACTAGTCCTGACATCATGGCCGCCACAAAGCCACTCAGCCATGGTTTGGTTTGCTCCTGGAACCTCAATGCTGTCGACTTGACTCCTATCTTGAGGTCATCCTCTTTGTCCTAATAACCAAACAAAGAGAGTAAGAAGGACAGAAGGTCTCAATTCATACAACAGTTGAGAATTCTTCGCATTAGTTTACCTGATGCGCATAGATAGTGTCATATATCAGCGTCCACATCACTCCTGAGAAATACAGCGGGAGGCACACGGACCAGTCACAGGATCCCATGACAGCAGACCAGCCGAGCAGCGCTCCCCAATTGAAGGTAAGGCCTAAACGGAGGGAGCGGATGGATCACGTGAGTGACTATTGCTCTTCTGAGGAGGAGGAGCATTTATTTGGGATGCAAAACACTGCAGAGTTGTATTTCTGTATACCCAACACAAGCTGTGGCCAGTAAGTGATCCTCTTCATCAGTGGGTAGGTGACGACAAGAGACAACGAAGCAGCGCCAAGAGCTATGCTGTGAGGAGGTCAAACGATGTCAGGCCATCATGTAAACAATTACACATTTTGATGCTTTTTGTCATTGAGTGAAAAAAGTGAAAAGAAACTGAAAAAACAAGGTACCTGTAATAGTTGAGACACAGCAGAACCCCAAGAGCAAGAGACAGTTGCCCTCCCAGGAAGACTAAAGCCTGAAACTGAGAGATCTCCCCTGAGGCAATGGGGCGAGTGGCTGTCCGGGACACCTGCATACAGAAAACTATCTCACTCACTCAGTCAAAACAAACAGTCCATTCACTACAATACACTACAATAAGAACATGTATATCTTGTGTTCTATAGCAATAATGTTTTTAATTGGTTTTACTTTTACTTTATTATGGGTGACCGCAGAAACAGTAGAAAACAAGAAAGATGGCTAATTCGTTCTATGGTTAAAACAAGTTGGCATAGCAACCAATAAAATCACAGCTAGCCACGCTGAAGCCACCCATTACATAATTGCAGCCAACACGTGTGAATGACTGTTTGGCTAACAGTACCTTCTTGTCAAAGTCCTTATCCCACATGTCATTGATGGTGCAGCCTGCTCCTCTCATCAGCAGAGCTCCCGTACCAAACAGGGTGAGCATGCCCAGATGTGGCAGGCATCCGGGGTCGGCAGCCAGACCGATGCTCCATGTACAAGGTAGGTACAACAGCCATGTCCCTTCACCCCACAGACACACCACAACCCAGGTGAATGAAACAGGAAACAAGCCTCTGAGCAAAGACATGAAGCTGAAAAGTAATGGCTGTCTTAGACGTTAAGAGAAAATGGGCTGAAAAAGGTTGTGGACTGGCTGAGATATTTGGTCAGCAAAAGTTAATGAGAAATACTCTGAGAAATACGAGCTTGCTGATTAATTAAACCATTCCAATAATAATTAATAGATATTGGAGCATTTACACTTTTTACTGATGCTCTTACAATGAGTGAAACACTACAACTTTCCTGGTTTCCTAAACCTTGGAGTTTCATTCCAACTTTGCAGACAGAGATAGATAGATAATAGAAATAGCATTTGGAGGCTTAATATTTAAATGAATGAATGTACAAACCAATTGGTTTATCCAGTCTCATCAATCTGAGGTACGGCTGGATAGGCGCTGGTGCCGAATTCACAATTGCTGCAGCTGATATGCTTAACCGTCTTCTCCCATATTGGTCCGTTTTACATAGTCTGACTGATGGGCGGATTGCACTCTGACTGTTAAACACTCTTCTCAAAGCACTGGAATCTGAGTGGGGACATTTTCCAGTCCCTCCTTCCTTGTGGAATGAGCAATTAGAGAGGACAGAGAGGTAGGAGTGGCAGGTCCCATGGCGAGTCCTCCTCAAGGCATTCAAAGTTAACTGGCAGGTCAACCTGGCAGGGAGCATGATGTCTCTCTGAGGTCAGAGGAACATTTTCTCCACAACCGTCACACCTGAAAATGATGGGGGGAAAAAACACTCATACAACAGTCTGTGAAAGAAAAGCCTGTCCAACCCACACAACAGGGATGTGTTGCTAACAATAGCCAGGCATTTCTTTTGTACTATAAACTACACCAGCTCGTCAGTTACACAAAGAGAATTAGATGTTCATGTGTCAGAACTCTCTCTCTGTGCGCGTGTGTGTGCGCGTGTATGTGGCAGTAGTTAATACAACAGCTTGTCTGGTTATATCAGCTAAAAGTAAAAAGTTAGCCTGTTTCACACAAAGTTAGACTGAAAACAGCACACACTACCCTGACTGTCCTCCTTAGCACTGTAGCTAAGTCTGCTAACGCAAATGCCGTTAATTGACGTTAGCTTGTCTGAACAGAATGCGTTGCCAAGGTGATAACATCAAACTACAAACTTACAGTGGCGCAAAGATACATTTGAAGATGGATTAACACAGAAAAAAGAGGTCTTCATACATTTCCGGTAATTCCTGTGTAGTGGTACGTCCGACATTGTTCCGGAGGAAACAACACTGGGAACTATTAAGAGACAGGGTTGGTACAGCTCGAGATTGTCATTTTCCCCCAGGTGAATCATACCATAAAATAATATTACAAAGCAATATCTTGAAAACATCACCCACTTCGCCTCAAACATCATACAAATGTGCATATTGCCACTTAATCCACTTGGCAAAAATCCTTGTCCTTTTAGCCACTAGTTGGCACCTGAGACACAGGGATTTGTGCAACAATCTAATTTATGAATGACTTAATTCATTAACTTGTCTCGGTTGATGGTTCTATATTTCATGAGAACTAGCTGGTGATGTCTACTGGTAAATAAAAAAAGTGGGTAAATATTACCGTCAGTCGTCGCCTGAACGGCACATCTTGAGGCCGTTCATAAATTATATTTTGAAGATTAATTTTCATAGAAGCCTTCAATTTCTATTTTTCCCTTCAGACCCTATCCTCATATATCCTCAAGTATATAACTTGTTACTTGTCAACCTGAAAAAAGTGGTCCTCCATAACACTCTTGTGCAAATAAAAAGTAAATCACTAAATCACTGCTGCCCACTAGGGGTGCTGTAAACCGTCGCTATAACGGGAAAGAGCGGCGGGGTAGCCCGTTTATGATTATATTGTGTGTAATTATATGTATTTCCTTGCAAGAATATATGATGTTAGTGTGATTTAATAAATGAAACTAGAAAAGGAACACGCAATAGAGCTATATTTTTAAACGGGCTAATCGTTAGCTACTACAATAGCGTAACACACTTCCGGTCACATCACTTCACAAGTGAAGCCCGAGTGCTTGAACAAGTCGAAAACGACTTTTTCATGAGAATATTAAATACATTATATCAGTGAAATTATGTGACACAAGAGATTGCAGTATAGGTAGGTATAGGTAGTAAAGAATAGTAGAGTTGTGAATGAGTAGAAAGAAGATTGCCTGGGAAAATAATCCAATTTAATGTGACATTTTATTGATCCCCATGGGTAAATTCTTCTTTGGCATGTCCCCCTCCATAGGGGGTTCAGAGAGCAGGGTCAGATACAGAATAGTGCCCTTGCAGCTTGAAGGGATTCTGTCTTGCTCAGGGACATTTCAGCAGGGCATTGAAGGTTGAACCCGGGTCCTCCATTTGAAGTTCCTTCCTCGTCATTTCGCCACCCTTGCATCCTGGGATGACTTCCAGCGAGGATGAAAAAACTATGTAGACATTGACAGAATTTGTTTTCATTTGTAAATTAAGTTAAAAGTATTTTGTTTTGAAGGTTAATTGGCCTTCGACGGAAGCGAAGTTGTATAATATTGAAGGTAGTTTCACGAAGCTTTGTTAGTGTAGCGGAAGTACGGAAACGATACCAGAGAGGTACTCGCGGGAAAAATGGCGACTGTCCGCGAGACCAGGCTCGTCACACTAAAAAAATTAGGCATTAAGAACATTGCCTAAGCCTCTCCCTGCGTTTATCTACACGTGTAAGTACAAAATCTGTGCATTGAGCAGCGAGTTGCGATTCTCCACTTTTTCTTTCAGTGTATGTTGATAGAGTTCCAGTCTGAGTTGGATCAGTAGAAGGGGTTGGACCCCTTGTTACGATCTCTTCTTCGCTGATGTAAAACTGACCTGACTGCAACTTAGATAGCTAGGTCCTATTGTTTTCTACTGCTGATGCTGTTGCTGTAATGCTGCATCCTTTCGTTTTGCTTAAATTGTACTTGTACTGTAACAGTATTCTGAAGATCTTCCCCCCCCCCCACTCACTCACTCACTCACTCACTCTCTCACACACACACACACACACACACACTGAGAGAGATCCAGGCATATCAAATTTAATTGTCCTTACTTTTTGTTTACTAAAAGCTCACCAACTTTGTCCAAGTGTCTGTTGATTGCTGTTGTGTTTTGAAATAATGACTCTTGTCTGTGCATTCAATCCTTAGGTGTCACATCTGTGACTTTAAGGCCCTGGATCTATAGAGGCGTGGAAGATGCAAAAAGGTATAATAATGCATTTTCTCACATTGTTTATGAGTATGTAATGTTTCAATGCTGTGTGTCAACTTCAGCTGTTGAATTCACATACGTTGTTGCTTAGTGGGTCTGTGGGTCTGTTTTTTTCATCCTTAGATTCAAGGCACCCCTCCCAGTCTGGCAACATGACACATAATCAAGTTGCCCCTCAACAATCTGCAATCCAGTCATTCCAGTGTAGTCATTGTGTCCTCATCTTCAAAACCAAGCTCTTCCTTTTGGAACACCTCAGAAAGGTGCATGGCTTCAATGTGGACTCTGCTCTCAGAAATGCTGGTTTGACATCCCCCGGGACTAATTCTGCATACAACAAACCAGACATCCACAGTGAAGATTCGGGGGATGTTTTTTCATGCCAGCACTGTGTTTTTAAAGCTTCTAGATGGGAAGTTGTTAGCGAACATGAGAAAAAGTGTCTCAAAACATCACCCCAGAAAGTGGTGGCAGGATCACTACAGAAAAAGAGCATGAAAGACAAGGGAGTCAGTTCCAAAAGCCCAGAAAACAAAGTAGTGGTGACTTCAAACGAGACAGAGATGACAAACCATGTGAAAACAATTTCCCCACTGCAGGACAAGCAAGCAGCAAGAGCAAAGGGGAATTCCTCTCTTAAATCTACCTCAAAAACCAAATCCATCACTAACTCATCAAAGGATCTGAAAACGTACATGAAACCATCACAAACCGTCACCAAGCACTCATCTGGAACAAATGTGAAACCTCCTCCGATGAGTATGAAATCACCTGACTTACCTGGAAAGCCAAATAGGGCCGAAGGAACCCTGATTTTGCATAACTCTCACTCAAACTCCAATCCAACCAATGATGGTGTGCTTAAAGTTGCTGCAACCTCCAAGAATAATCTTTCCAGTAGTGGCCATGACAACTTCTTGCTATTTGACCACGCTTTAATTAAAGACCCGCCATCTCTTCAATCTGACATTTCCGACGACCAATTTAAAGGACCATTTACAAACAAGGTTGGCAAGAGAACCCTTAATAACAGGTCAAGAGGTCCTCCCACTAAGAAAATTAAGCAACATCTAGAAAAGGAAGGAAGTACAGCAATCACAACAAAGTTATCAAGCAGCGATACCCTTTCGTTTGAAGTTAGTGAAGATGAAGAAGAGAGTAAAGTGTTGGGAATTGAATTGGATGGAAAAGCTCATCGACCTAATGGGGACACTGACAGCTCACAGACTTACTCTTGTAAGCACTGTGATTACAGTGATGAGGGCATCTCAAGTATTAGTACTCATTATCAGAAGATCCACCCTTACATCAGATATAAGTCTGAGTACATTCAGGATCCAAATGATCAGAGTGCTATGTTCCGTTGCCTGGAGTGTCCAGTTGAGTTTTCTACTGTAGATGACCTCAAGAGACACTTCACAGAAAACCATCCAGAGTCCCCAGATGTGCTCACTGTGCGATCACATGGTTTGGTTTTCAAATGTTTTGTCTGTCCATTTACCACTCACATATCCAAAGATTTGAAAGAACATTACCAGGAAAAACACCCAACACATGAAGTGAGTAATTCATTGATGTACTGCAGATATTCTGCAAGCAAGTGCCAAGAGGGATCATCGCAATACAATACGTGTGAAAAAATATGCAGTCCAAGAAGTTCTGACAGGACGTCTCTTAAGCATACACCAAGCAAGGAATCGCTACCCTCACAACAAAGCCCCACCTCAAAAGTAGTGGATGTGGAATTGTATCAGTGCAAGAACTGCAAGTTTAGTCATAAATCATTGGTTGTTATGCATGTCCACTACCAAAAAAGCCACCCAGAAGCAGGAGTAACAATTGATAAGATCAAACAATCAGCTCATGTGTCACATACTAAATTACAGGTGACACCTGAAAAAATTTCAGAGTCTCCCAACTTGGACACAATAATGGACGAATCACTGGTTTCTCGCCAAAAGAACATCTCAGATTCTTCTAAGAAAACGAGACACAAATCGGAGTTGTCGAAACAAAGGAAGGTTTCATCATCCTTGATGAATCCTAAGGGCAGTCTTGAAACGTCTCCTCAAAATCTTGGAAAGTCTTCCAAAGACAAGGATGTGGAAACTACAGAGGTCAGCAGTAAAGGAAAAAAGTCTTCTGTAAAATCTTCTCCTACCCAGAGTAATGAGAAATTGACCGCTGGAATGGACAGCTCTTGTTTCCGTTCACCAGAAAATGTGTTTTACTGCCAGTTTTGTCAATATTACAGCCCCAATGTAAAAAGCGTTATTAGCCATCATAATGCAAAACATGTTGGGCAGACATCAGTGTCAGAGATCTTCAGGTATAGTACTGAGGTGCACAAACGGAAATCTCAAAGTAAAGTCGAAGCCTCAGCAAGTTCTCCGTCTTCTGATTCTAAGACTTACAAACAAGTTGAGGTATATTGTGAAAAAGACCAACTTAAGCATGAAGATACAGTCACAGCGGACACTTCGGCACATGTCTCTAATGCTTATGAACGAGCAGAAGACTTGTTTTTCTGCCAGAAGTGCAACTTTGCGCACACATCTGTAAAAGGAGTGTTAAACCATCAATGCATAAGACACCGTAACCTCAAATCAACCACGGACCAGGTTCTCAGATACACTGGAGTGATTCGGGGAGAAATTAAAAAATCAAGATCCCTTGCAATGAGCACATCTTTTCTTTCTTCTGGTCTGCCTCTTCCTCTATTGGATGAAGGTGATGAGGGTAAGCTATTCTGCCACTTATGCAACTCGAGACAGAAGTCTTTGTGTAAGGTTATAGCGCATCACAGGAAAAGACATCCTGGACTCGAGATCAAAGCCAAGCAAGTCTTTGAATATTCTTCTATGGTTCATGAACAATCACCGAAACTACACCCAAAAACAACTGCAGGACAAGCAGTCAAGCACACGTCCCTCGGGCAAAGTGGAAATGAAAAGCTACAAACGAAAAAGCCTGGAAACTCCATTTCAGTTTCACCATCTTCAAGGAGTGTTGAACAAATCAGGTCACTTAGGTGCCACAAATGCACATACAAAACTCAACAACTATATCTTTTGAAGAGGCATTTACGGCACATCCACAAGACAAGTCACACAATCACAGATGTTTTAAAAATGGCGTTTAGAGATGGAATATTACAACCAGGCTATCACTGTGAGTGGTGTGTTTTCTCCCACAAGGAAGCAACAGGAGTCCATCAGCATTGCAAGGAACGACATGCAACTCGCGGAGTTAGCCTTGAGCACATAACTGCCCGGTTATATGTTGGTCCTAAAGTATCCACCTATATAAAGAAGAAACCTCATTTAGAGGACACTGATGACACTGGTGACTGTGATGAGAGGTCCCAGTTTCAGCGATCTGGAAAAATTGAAACCAAAACCTATCCCTGCAAAGCATGTTCCTTCAAAGGCAGCTCACTGCAAAGTCTCACAAGCCACTACCGCGCAGTTCATCCTTGGTCTGTCAAGGAAGATGGCTCAGTCCTAGATGTCGTCACTAGCAAGGTGCTAAGTGCCAGCAGGCAGGTACAAGATGTACAAGTCTACAATGAATTGACTGAGTCATTTGACAGCTACCAAGTGCCTGTTGAATTTGAAACGTTAATTGGTGTTTCATCTCATGAAGCAACAGCTTTTTCAAAGAACAAGTGCCGTTTCTGTCTTGCACTTTTTAATACCCGGCACGGTCTCCTCACTCACTATGGAAGGAAACACCCAAAATGCCTAATTGAAAGTTCAGATGATGAACAGGAAGTCAAAACCCCCACGAAAGAGCATGGAACACGTCTGTGTGTCTTCAAGTGTCCACGCTGTACCTATGTGAATACTACTTTTCATGGAATTCTAACTCACTGCCAAATGAAGCACCCTACCTTCACAGCCAGGGCAGACAAGCTTCAAACCGATGAAGTGCAGTTACCCAACTTGGACGAGTGTGTGACAACAAAAGGTGCAAGCGATAAATTGAGATTTAGCGGGTACATGTGTAAAATTTGCCCAGTAATCCGTGGATCATTGAAGAAATTGAAACTCCACTATGAGCGGGACCATAATCAAACTGTGCCAAACATGCTCAAGCCGGTTTCTCAACATCCATCTGTAATCAAAAAACAACTCCTGTCTAAGTATCACAGCACTCAGGGCACGATATTGCAGGCTGCCTTTTTCAAAAACAAAAGATCTGCAGCGATGAAATGCCATCTTTGCAAATATGTTAGCAACACGAAAATTGGCCTCAGCCACCACTTGCGCATTCACCACAAGAATGAGGCATCTGAGGCAGGGAATCAGGATTGTGTTTTCAAGTGCTCCCTGTGTTCTTATTCGTCTTACATACGAAAGTATCTTGCAAGGCATTATAAACGGCAACACGGAAAGGCTGCCTACCTCAAACACTATGCACCTGTAATCAAGCAAATTTGCAAGAAGCCAAATCCAACCTCTGTAGACCATCCTGGAACTCAGCATCCAGAAGACACTCCTGAGACATGTCAATCTAGCACACCGACAATAGAAAACAAGGAGTTCATCTATAAGTGTCGTCTGTGTACCTATTCAGCATTGATCAGAAGGTACCTTGCATCCCACTACAAGAAGACTCATGGGCGTGCTGCATTCAACACATACTTTGTTCCTCAATACAAGCTACTGCAATCTACAGAATGTGAAGATGAAAATGTCAGCAGACTGCCTGAAGCTGAATCTGAGGAAAGTCCATCACTTAAATGCAAGAAGTGTTTCAACTCATTGTTTGATTCATCCCAGCTGCTCAGTGCCCACTACACTTATTTTCACAGCACAGATTTCAAACTGGACTTTACTGTGCTTTCAAGCACTTCCAAGAAGGGCTCAGAGGTTTATAAATGTGGCCACTGCAGCATTAAAATCCATAGCCCTAGTGACCTCTGTTGCCACCTGGATCACCACAGAGAGTTGTATAAAAGCAAAGCCAACGCTGTGAAGACAAAGACACCACTTGTCAGCAAGAAAACGCCAGAGGCCAAAAGCATCAAAGTAAGTCACCTGTCCATATAACCATTCAACCTCATGACCATATGTGAAATGTTTGAGCTACACTTCTGAGTTGAAAGCTAGCTGACCCCTGCTGTGTTTTTATTTTCAGCTCAAAAGACAAGAGGAACTCCCCGAGTTTCAGACAGTGCAGGAGCTGGCCCGATGGAATGTGACGAAAGTAGAGACATTTACTCTGGCAGCAAGTCCTTCATCATCACCTTCAAAAACCCCTGAGAGGGAGGAACCGCAGCTAGAATCTAGAGTATATGATTATACTTGCAAACTGTGTAGGCGGACGTTCATGTCATTGACAGGTTTGCGTGTACATGAACGCAGCCATGCAGCTCTCAAGCGACTGGACACCCTGCCAACTGCATCCTCGAAACGCATGTAAGAAAGTTTATTATATACAGGGGGGCCAGTCTCCATCACAAGTCTTGAATTCACCACCAAGAACTCTTGTTTCATCGTTTATCAAAAAGTAATACAAATTTGTAGTCAAAGGATATTTCTCAAACAAGACTACATAGTAAAATAATATTTAGATATTTCATGTAAATAATTGTGTTCAGTTGTTAATCAGGCCCACATTGGGTTAATTGAACATTGAGAGCGTTCCATTTCAACTTGTTTTGCCGTTACCTTTACAGAAACGTGTGTTTACAGAAGAGCATTTAAAATGCAGTATATAAAGTTGGTATCAACTGTGCCCAGTACTTTCAGCAGCGTCTTTGCTTAATAATAAGACACTTGTGATTATATATGATTGATTGGATTTTCTGCCATTATCTTAACAGCTTTAACAAGTACATCAGCTATCGATCTGGGACTACCAAACCTTTCCATTGTGGTATCTGCTCTTATCGGACCACCGTCATGGGTTTATTGAGGAGTCATTTAATGAAAACACATGGAGGTGAGCAAGCCATACATGATATACTATTACATGACATTTCAATGACTGGCAATGCTATGTACTGCACTGTACTATGTTATGACAAATGTCAATTCTTCACATATTTTATTGAAGAATTACTGAAATATTAGAAAGTAGGATGTCTTGAAGGATATTCAAGGATATCTTGAAATATAGACTCTTCAAATGAATTATGATACAGGCCATCGCCCTATTTTGTATAGCTGAAAGCTGTTTGCAGCTTTGTTGTTTACCCTAGCTGCTTTTGATCATGGGTGGGATATTACCACCAACAACCAGTCAATTTCTGGGACATTTTGGCTGTGGCAGGTACATTTATTCTACCAGCCACTTAACTAGCCATTTTCTGGAGGCTCTTTTCTATTGTAAAACATTTTTTTTAAGTAATTGAGAAAGTTGTAAGTCTGTATGTCTAGGAGGAAATTCTCCAGACACTAGCCTCTAGATTACACAGCATTTATTTGAGACAATGTGAGGGTCTTCTACCTTGTGTTCCATGTCCGTGCTGCAGCTGAATACTCAGGTATCAGCATGACTTCTGTGGAGACCGTCAACCAAGACGAGGAGAGCACCCTGAGGGCACATGAGGAACCCCCTCATTCACTGGACATCCAGGAAGGCAACTGCTTGACTGAACCTCATGATGCATCTGAAATCATTCAAAGCAAGTTATCCTTATGTTTTATAAACCTTAAGCTATGTTGTGTTTTGATAATATGTACACACAGAATTAACATTTGATTTCGACTTTCGGCTATTCTTTTCACATGAGGAGAAACTATTTACTTAGTATGTAGTTATAATGAGAGATTGTGGTTTGTTGTTCCCTGACAGAATCTCTGTACTCAGAGCCCCCGGATGTACAACGACAGTTAAATCATTATAGCATGATGGCACAGGCCAGTGCCTCGGCTCTAGCGGCTCTGCAAGAAACCAAGCCACCCGACGACAGTCTGCTTCACTGTGAGTTCTGCAACTTCACCTCTGGGCACCTATCTAGTATCCGACGGCACTACTCAAACCGCCATGGCAAGAGGCTCTTCAGATGTAAGGACTGCTGCTTTTTCACTGGTTTGAGGTAAGCTACAACCATTTTCTGTAGGGACTTTGCCATTCATTAATTCAAAACATCCACCTGAAAGCTGTAACACTGTTTTTTTAAATGATTAGACTTCTGGAATTTTTTTTTATGATTGAGTGGGTGCATTGCCAAAAAATCAACTGTTTAGATGCATTTTGAAAGTCAATGTGTCACCCATGTACTTGTAAAGCATGTGGGGTTCGTCTGTACTAACCTCTCAAATCATCAAAATCTGAATCTTTTCTGAGTTTTTTGTGATTTCGAGTTAACAGGGAAAGCATCCTTTCAATTGTGTTGACATTAGAGAGTTCATAAAGTTGCCAGTAGAATTATTGGAATATTTGTGACAGCGAGGATCGTCTTAAAATCTTCACATTTTGTAAGTGACGTGCTTTTTCTTGTGCCTTCATACAATAGGAAAACCCTGGAAATGCACATAGAGACAGGCCACTCTAACTGCCCATCAGAACCAACCCATCAGAAGAACCTGCGCTGCCCTCTCTGCCTTTACCAGACCAAGAACAAAAACAACATGATTGATCACATTGTCCTTCATCGTGGTAGGTTCAGTGCTCAAAAAACGATACTTTTCTTCAGGTCATCATGCACGACCTGACCTCCTGATGCTGTTATTGCTTTCTTGTTTCCAGAGGAACGTGTGATGCCAATAGAGGTGTGTCGGCCGAAGCTGTCGCGCTACCTTCAAGGCATCGTCTTCCGCTGCCACAAGTGCACTTTCACAAGCGCTAATGCTGAAAACCTGCACTCGCATATGCTGAAGCATGACGACATCAAACCTTATAAATGCCGGCTGTGCTACTTTGACTGCACTCAGCTCAGTGACTTAGAAGCACACCTGTGTGATAAGCATCAGGTGAGGATTTGGCAGTCAACCCCCTGGTGCATTACTGAAATACCTTTGTTTCCTAAAGAATAATAAGTTGTCGAGCTTGAAGCTACTGGGATTTGCAGAAGTTAAATGTAGCTGTAGAAATTGTACAACTTCTTTGTCCTCACTTTTCAATAGCTCGTGTGAATACATACTATAGAAAGTGAGAGGGCTTTTTTAGGGGTTCTTCAAATTGCAACCATAGGGGAACCCCAGAGGGTTCCTTGAAAAAACCCTTTGTAATGTGTGCACGAACCCTTGGGGTACTTCTGTGAAACTATAATATGAATGTTCCTAAATTAATGCTTAGTGAGGAACCCTGAGGTGCGTTGTGGCTCTCTATGGATCTTAGAAGATCCTCCGATGTACCCCTAGAGTTTAATTTCCTATTTTTCTCTTGTGCAGGTCATGAGGAATCATGAGCTGGTAGGGCAGATCAACCTTGATCAGCTAGAGACTAGGGTTGGTAAGATGTCTGAGGAAGAGGAAGGATGGTCCCACTTGGATAAACAAAGAGATGAGGATGAAGACATGGAAACCAGCATCCAACACAAGACGCAAGGGCAAGAGGGAGAGAACATAGTGGAACCGAACAGTGTCTCACATGAACACCAGGAAGAAAATGCATCAAACCATGACAATGAGGAGCATGTTGTAAATTACAATGAAGTTCCACATCAGAAACAAGCTGAGAGCCTAGCAGGAAGTGACATCAGGGAGACTGTTGCAGTACAGAATGAGGAACCACATCAGAAGCAGGACACGTGGAAAGAGAATACAGAAAGCCAGATCAGCAACACTACTGCATTAGTGTTCCAGTACGAGAACATGGCAAAGCAGAACAATGCTGTCCATCAGAAGCAAGAGCAGGATGGACAGGAGGAAGGCGCACAGGACCAAGCAGGAGATGAGATGTTCCTGGTAGACGCTGCAAATGGACAAGAGGTAGAAAACACAATAGAACAAAGTGGGGGTGAGGAAGGGAACAGAGCAAAAAATAACCTCATGGAAAGCAAAGCAAAGCAGAATGGGGAACAGGAGATGGATGACAACCAAGCAAAGCATGCAGAAGATAGGAAGGAGGACGTAATTGAGCAAAATGATGTTTTACAGGAAGGACAGAAGGCCGGGGAGGAGAGCTCAACAAAAAATGACACTATGGCTGAAATGGCACAGGCCAGCAAGCTGCATACCAAGTCAGTTCAGGATACAAAGGATGTCATGAAGCAGAACATTGAGACCAAGCTAGAAGAGGATGTACATCAAATCCTATTGGATAGAGAGGGGAGCATCACCTCACCCCACAACTTGGAAGATGGGTATAAACTGCAGACTGAGATAATGCCAGACATAGAAAAACAGAATCACACACTAGCAAAGAACCTCAGAGCTAAAGACTCTTCCACTGCTGAGTGGCCAACTGCTACACAAAACCATGAACACATTAAGACGTGCCACAAGAAGCAAGATGATGAAGAGAGTTTAGCTGAGGAGGAGCAAGTGCATAGGCGGAAGCACGAGGAAGGGCTTATGGACCCATATGGGGAAATGCCAGTACTTGAGAACGAATATCTCAAGGAGGAAGTACACAGTCATGGTTGCCAGAAGCCGTTGCACACAGAGGAAGAAGTGAGTGATTGTCATGATCAGAAGCAGGAAAGAGGAGAAGAAAAGTTCCATGAAGGAAACGTGAACCAATATATGAATCGGGAACCTGAGGAGGAAGAAAGAATGCTACAGGAAGCTGACAACCCATTTGCACCACATGGTGAGACACTAATATCAATAATAGGAACTCCCTAATAATATAATTCAAATTGCATGAACGGAGAAAGGGTTTCACATACATGAAGTTCCTCAAAAACAGCAGGCTAGAACCTGACATTGTATTCCTACATACATACCGAACAAATTCATTGCATCTTACATTCAATATAACAAGTTAACCCATTCATTGCAGTCAATCCTTTTCTTGACCCCACCCCAATTTTAAAAATGCATTGCTTCACACACACAACTCACACTAGATGATAAGGCAGGATTTGCAAACTCCTATGACCCCTTGATTATCTGTGAGGGGAAAATGTCGGTCCACTGTTCTGTGACGGAACAGAATCCACATTGTTCCTCCTGAATTGAAGGTTTGATAATCCAAATAAAACCGTTTCCTTTCCAGCAACTTGGCATAGTCCCTCCCAGGGAGGCTGAGCAGTGTAACTCCTTTCATAGTTGGAACAATGGAGAATGGGGACCACCACCCCTGTCTGCCGATGTAAAGGCACTGTTCCTGAAATTAATGCGACATTGAAGAGACTTGTCAACCATGTCAGCCCAACAATATCCAGAGCGTTCAGCGTTTTGGGACAAATCTCATCTACCTCCAGTGCCTTGCCACTAATGCTAAAGTGTTAAAATGTGCACCAGACAGAGCTAGCTACTCGCAGAGATGATGATGCCAATCCTCTCATCAGATATTGTGTCAGGTGACCAATGGGCCATTAAAACGTTATTGCAGTCCTTTAATGATATAATTGAGATGACTGATGCCTCACAGACGTCAGGACCCCTAATCTCACTGGCTCAATCCAATGTGCATTCATATGCACATTAATGTAACATGCATTAATATCCACAGAAGAAAACAACAAAAAAACAGAAAAAGAATTTGGATGAAGCCGTGGCTAGAGAGATGTTGTCAACATGGGCTGTACATTTTTCTGTAGAGCTGGAGGTGAGTAGCCTTCATCTGGGGGAAAAAAAATCATGTTAGCTAGGCTAGTAATTTACATTCATCATAGGACAGGGGTTCCCAATTTCAAGGACTTAAAATCAGTACACATTATTGTCATCAAAATAACTTTAAGATAACACTTCTCCCTCAACCCACTGTAAACTCTTGGACTGAATCTGTGATCCCAACACCACAGCAAATTTCAGATAAGTCCGATAATTATCCGATAACCTTTGCAGACTGTTGGCCCCGACCAAGCCTCCGATCGGGATTTCCCTCCCTGATCGTCGGGATTGTCTAATGTGTGCCCAGCCTAAGATGACTGCTCTTGTCCTCCAGGTTCGTTCACTGCCACCGATGGAGCTGCCCAGCGCCCATTGACCAAAGATGAGAAACTGTTTGCCTGCAAGCTTTGTGGGCGAAACCTCATCAACCGCATTGAGCTGGAGCGCCACATCATGCGGCATGGAATGTAATTTGTTAATGTATCTCTCTCTCTGTCTCTCTCTCTCTCTCTCTCTCTCTCTCTCTCTCTCTCTCTCTCTCTCTCTCTCTGTCTCTGTCTCTCGCACACACAATGCTATCATAAAGTTGAACTGAGCATCAGAATGTACTGTATCTTCATATTGTTACGTCTTGAACTTGGAGGCTGCTTCCATCCATGGTGATATTTGCCTGGAAAGCCAGGCTTCATTGTAATGAACTGTGTCTCTTACCCGGTTTACTGTGTTTCCATACAACCTGTTTACAATTAACACGTTTTAGATTTTCTTGTAGATTTGAAATCTTTTGTAATAAAATTGTTTTGTATTACAGCTCTTTTTCATAGTGGTGTTTCATTTGTGAAACGTTTGAATAAGGCTGTATAATGTGCAACAAATTGGTCTCATTTCATGAAGGTTTTTGATGTATTTGTTTTAAGACAATTTTTTGGAAACCCCAAATGTTTTTGAAAATAAATATCTTACATTTATATTAAGTTTCCTGCAATCATTTATCTAGAGGGCGATAGAAATCAGAGGGAATAAGTCATGACTATGTCAACCTAGCCAAATCTGGACGAAACTCATGGGTTTTGTTTGTGGCCTGTGCCACATTCAAGTGTTGTCGGAAATATAAATACCAGTTGGTCGTACATTAAACAACTAACGAAGTGGTTTCTATGACACCAGAGATCCTGAAATGTGAGCTTTAGGGCTGAAGAGCACGGAAGATGTGTCAACAACTCATGGTAAAAGTGATTTCATTTGTCATTACATGTTTCCCACAATTGAAACATTAATTTTCTAATGTTTCAATGTTTTCTAATTTCTAATGTTTTCTTTTTTTCCTACGGGAATATTCAACTATTTTTTTTATCAGTGTTTTAATCAGGATATGAATCTTCCCCAGCACCAGAGAGAACAGTGGAAATGGTGGAAAATGCAGTAATACTAAAACACAGCAAACTATAGTTGGTCAAATTAAATAGTTTGGTTAATTAAATAATATAAAAATAAATTAATTGTGTGTGTGTGTGTGTGTAAATATGTCCTCCGCTCTGACCCTGCTAACAGTCTCACTTGGCTCTTCTTGAGGTGAATGTGGTTGTAGAGATTCTACTGATAGCTGTCTAGGTGGAAAGCTGTTTGGACATTTACCTAACCCTAACCCTTTGACACATTTCCACAACAGCAACCGATAAACTACTTGTTACGACTACTACTAAAACCTGCAGGACATGGGGTCATTGAGGACTGGAGTGAGAACCACTGGTTTAGAGGGTTGATGTTATTACTTCTGACTGAAAACGCTTTGAATGAGCGACAAATCTGGGAAGTCGGAGCTTACGAGTAGCACTTGAAGGCAGCATTTTCTTCTGCCTACGACACCTCGTTGTCATCCAAATGAAAGGGGACACCGCTTCCTGGTCGTAATGGACTGATGAGAGAGAGAGACAGAGAGACAGAGAGACAGAGAGAGAGAGAGAGCTGCCTGAGTCGGATGAATACGCAATCTCGTCGGAAGTTGTGTCCGCAGATGTACGAGGCTCTAAATTTGGTGTAAGTATTTTGCACAAATAGTTTTAATGTTGTTTCGGTGGGCCTGGTTAAAACGACCTGAAACGGGCTGAAAAAGAATGACCACCTCTGCTGCTGATCATGTATTGGTCACCCTCCCTGGATCGATATGATGGACTGCCTACGCAACTGGGGTTTTGGATGGAATGAAGACGCGCATGTTTTTTTTTAGTAGGGCAAGGTGTTGCGTTTTTGAGCAAGTCTTAATTCTACAGAGTATTTGTGTCTCAACAATTTCACTGTGAACTTCGAGACTAGCTCAAACTTTGAGCCGAGCATTTACACGAATTGTTTCCTCCTTCCTTGAGTGCTGCTTTCTTCCTTCTTTCTTAACGTTGTCTTCCAGGCAGTTGCTGTAAAGCAGTAATAAAAGAAAAGTGGGTGTGGTTGATAAGTATGATGTATTGCAACCTTGCTGGCTTTCATCACCTGTTGTAAACATTGGTTTGTTTACCTGTGCAATGTGGTGGATTCTTTCTTCCATATCACCTTGCAGTACCATTAGTGTATACGGTTTTTTTGTGTGTACGTTTTTTGTGGACCCAGCTTGAATTGAATCCCTAACCCTGACAGTATTGGTGCCAAATCTTGTTACTGTGGTGACACTTCCTCTAGGCAATGTAAACATAATTGACTATAATAGTGTTAACGCAGCGGGTGGCCGCTTTTCAAATCTCTGCTGTTCTTGTTGTACTTGTTGTACGTGTTGTGCTTTTGAACAGAAAAGACACAGTATTCAGTGGGAGGAATGCCAATTGAAAAGAAATCTCAAGAGGATGACGGCTCCTTCTCCTCAAAAGTCATCAACATTGTGTTTATCACCCTTCTGCTGGACCTGCTGGGATTTACCTTGATTCTGCCACTCCTGCCCTCAATTCTGGACCACTATGGACAAACAGAGGTTAGCACATGTTCTGGAGATAACATCCAATCAGCTCTTTCTATTTCAGCAACTATTAACGATTACAACATCATTTAATTATAATGTAATGGCAGCCTAGAGATTAGACAAGTGGGCTCGTGACTGAAAGGTCACCAGTTTGAATCCCCAGAAACTGTTTGGAAAAAGTGAATGAGAAACACTTTCCCTCGATCTCAGCAACTATCTTCAAGGTACCCTGGAGCAAGGCACTTAAACACCAACTGCTCCAGTAGAGCTGTTCAGGTTCAGATACTAGAAACTGGTTGTACTGGGCAGCTCCCAGGTGTGAATGTGTGTAGCTGTATGACTGTGATGCGTTCAGAGGGATAGGTTGAGGGTTGCTACACAATTTGAAGCACCTCCTTTGAACAAGGGGTCTTTGTGTGAACTAGCTATTACATAAAACACCATAACTGAGTGATTAGTGGTTTGATTAGCAGTCACAGACCGTCTCTGTGTGGCTCTGCATGCTGACTCATGCTGACGTCTTTGCTGGTGTTCATATTTTCCCTGTGTGATTTTTATCTTTTTCTGTGATCTCATCGGACAGGACGTCGGGTACCAATCCCTGCAGAGCATTGTGGAGTGGTTCAGAGAGGCTGTTGGAATTCCTATGGAAAGAAAGTACCACAGTGTCCTATTTGGAGGTATATAAATAAAGATTAGTTTTCACATCCTATGCATTATACCTATTGCATGATAGCTATAATTTAATTTGTCTGTTTTTGTGTCTTGTATGTTTGTTTGTATGTTTGTTTTTAAATGCTGCCATTTTGGCCAGGTCTTGCTCGAAAAAGAGATCATTGCTCTCAAGTGACTACCTGGTAAAATGAAGGTTAAATAAATAAAATAAATATAATGATAAACTAAAGATTTGATTTTTGTGCTCCTCAACATGTTTTTTTTTAGGTTTGATCGGATCGCTCTTCTCTCTGCTGCAGTTCCTGTCATCGCCTGTCACCGGGGCTGCATCAGACCGCTATGGCAGGCGGCCGCTGCTTATTCTCACCACAGTGAGTGTTGAATAAATTCAGATATAGACAGAAAGTCTTTGAGTCATGAATTACTTGAGCAACATTTATTAACACAGAATACAATACTGAGCTCAGGAGAGATACACACACACATGGGTATGGTATGGGGATCTCTACCAGAGAACTGTCTGAACAGTGATGATGAAGGGGAAGAAAGACAGATCGTTTCTAAAACATCTACAAGGTTATTTACAACCTAGACTAAACAATATGTATGGTATTGAAGGTTTCTTGAATCTCTCATGGGGTCGGCCTTCAGTATGGGCTCACAGTAATGTAACAGTTAGGATTACCTCATACTAGCACTAGAGATGCTACAACACAATCATATTAACAGAAAGGTTGGGATATAGTGATTAAGACATAAGACACAACATATAGACATAAATTCTACCACAGTGAGTAAAATGCCATTGGTATTTTATTTGGGAATGTATTGCATCCATGCACTACAATGCCAATATGTTCTTCTACATGGGAATGCAATACAGGGAAGAGTTATTTACAACATCTAACTTATAGAATATAGAAGAATAATACTGTAAAGATTGTAAATAAGTAAGATGTGAAAACTTGGACCAGTTCCCAAACCACTTAAGAAACCACATAACTGTGCCGTGATTCATTTGGCTGTAATTGAGCGCCTTGTGTTCCAGTTCGGGTTGGTGTCTTCCTATGCGGTCTGGGCCGTTTCCCGGAGCTTCAGCATGTTCCTTTTGTTCCGAGTCATCGGGGGCATCTGTAAGGGCAACGTCAGCCTCTGCACTGCTGTTGTGGCTGACCTGCCTTGCCCGAAAGCACGGAACCGCGGCATGGTAGGCACCGATTTCTGTGACCGTCAGCGTTGATGAGATATTTTCACGCCGTTTAAAAAGATGTAATGTGATTGGATACATGCTCTGTCTTTTAATAAAGGTTTGTATGTCAGATCACCTTCTGCTGCAGTTTTCTCCATCTCTCCATCAGCTCTTATTTCTTTTCCTATGGCTTCTCCAATGAACATGATTATTCTAGGGTCACATCTTGTCAGGGCACTATCTCACTATGACCTGCACTCAGTTGTGTATAATGTTGTTGATTTAAGTTAATGCCACTGTTAAGTTATTCTGGATAAGAGCTTCAGCTAAAAGCCTAAAATGTAAAGAAATGTATTTAAAATTTTTGTTCTGACTAGGCTATGATCGGGGTTGCCTTCTCCTTGGGGTTCACCATGGGACCTCTGATGGGCGCCTACTTCGCCATCAACTCCAGTAAAGCGGATGTATTCTACCAAGCTCCGGCTATGCTGGCCTTGGCCTTCAGTGTGGCTGATCTGCTCTTCATCTGGCTCATGCTGCCAGAGACCCTGACTAAGGACTACAAGGTTAGTTTTGGAAATACAAACTGATCTGTCCACCACATTTCATGGAAGCGCGGGGCAAAAACATGAACTGTGTGGAGGCAATTAACCGGAGACTTGGGTTGAACAATACATTCAGGAAAATGCTGTAACACAATATGTTTCATTCAAGAGTATTAGTTTCTGTGCAGTGTGCTGGGCATTTTCTGTGCTGTATAAGACATCCAAGATCAGGAACATGTATGTTTTGTTGACTTAGACCCACGACATCTCCAAAAGCAGTGATAGGTGGTTGTTACTGCTTCATCCTAGGTTTCCTCGGGGTTCAGGGACTCCAGGGACCTCCTGAACCCATTAGCTTTGTTCCAATTCTCAGCTGTAACCAGGACAGAAGATCCACCCTCCAAAGAAAGTGAGTTAAGTACAGATTCAAAAGTACAGAGTGGAATGGAAGACAAAACTTCCATTCATATAATGTGGATGAACTTTAACACGCAGAATTGTGTAATGTCTTGACAGGAATGCAGAAGCTTAAAGTGTTGGGCCTGGTCTATTTCAACTACTTGTTCCTGTTCTCTGGTCTGGAGTTCACACTGAGTTTCTTGACTCATCAGCGCTTCCAGTTTACAAGGTACGGACTCCGAGATAAGGGTGTGCACTCCCCACTAGCCACATTATATTAACTATTGCGGCGACATTATACATTTTACAAGCATAACGTTTATTTCTTTCAACAGTATGCAGCAGGGAAAGATGTTCTTCTTTATAGGTGTCATCATGACTTTGATCCAGGGGGGATACGCTCGCAGAATCAAGCCTGGGCACCATATAAAGGCTGTTCGTATGGTAGGCATGGCTGTACAGTAAAATACTGTTCTTCACATTGATGATTAGGATATATTGATTGAAGCTTTTTTTTCTTGTTTTCAGGCAATCATAGCACTGATTCCTGCATTTGTTCTCATCGGGCTGTCATGGAACCTAAAGATGCTTTACCTAGGCTTGATGTTGTACTCTTTTGGTAAGTTATTTTTGCACTGAAAATGCAAATAGTTTCCTTCCTGAGTATATTTTGCTGATAATAATTAATAATTATAATAATTTGCTTAATAATAGCCAGTTTGATGAATAAATCCCAACCTCTTCATCTTTGTTAGCATGAATTTGATTTGATCCCTTTGGGGAAATTGGGTCGTTGCAGCAGCAAAAAGTAATAGGATGCAGTAAAGAAAAATAAAATATGAACAAGAATAGAGCAAATGGGAGGTATAAAACATAACGAAATGGGCTAAATATAACATTAAGTTATAGATAGATAGATAGATAGATAGATAGATAGATAGATAGATAGATAGATAGATAGATAGATAGATAGATAGATAGATAGATAGATAGATAGATAAAAATGTCCCAGTGCATTCTGTGTTCACATGGTATTTTATCTCCCTTGTTACAGCTGCAGCAATTGTAGTCCCATGCCTGTCAACACTTGTTTCTGACCACGGTAAGCCTCTTGTGAAATCACATGCAATTGACGAAGCATCTGTTCATATCATGCACACACTATAGCTAGTACGCCTCTTCCTCCAGGCTCAGCCAATCAGAAAGGCACAGTCATGGGGATCTTGCGCAGTTTGGGCGCCCTGGCCAGAGCAGTGGGACCCATCGTGGCATCCTCAGGTAAGGACGCGAGAGGCAGAGTTTGAACCTGGAAAAATGGCGTTTAAGTTTTTTGAATGGTTTTTGAAAATGTGGTGATTTGTTGGTAAAAGGTTTTTCTTCATCCTCTTCTCCTACTCCACTACCTAACACTGAGTAACAAAAATAATTCTTCCTTGTTGATCTAAATTGAAGTTACTGCCTTTTTCCTTTTGCAGTACTTTATGGGTATCCTAAAAGTAAGGTTATATTATAGGTTATATTTTGAAATGCTCTGTGGTCTTTCCTTAATTGTGCAATGTCCTGTAACAGTTGTGTTTGCTTCACAGTTTACTGGATAGCTGGAGCAGAGACCTGTTTTATCCTCAGCGCAGCCTCTTTCGTCATACCTCTGGCGTTACTGAGCACAGCGAGGAGGCGAAAGGAGGAGTGAGCGGCACAAATGAACAAAGAGTTGAATAGACCTCAACCAAGGGGATCACTAGACACACTGATTGCAGAGACATTCAGGGTTTTTTGTATTGTTTTGTTGAACGTTGCAATGTTTACATCTGCTTGGAAAGCAAGCGTTGAGTTATTACTTTGTCACTGACAAATAATGGGGAGATTTATGCATTCTTTGCTCTTTGCCACAGACCCTCATCTGAAACCAAATGATGTGAAAAAATAACTCACAAATGCCGAAATAGATGTGCTAAGGGGTGGTGGAGGTCTGTTTTATGCACATTTAGACCTATGCACATTAATTCCATCACTGCATGCTTATACATCTATTTTTGCTACTTGTTCTGAATCATCATTATGCTTGTGGAATATAGTTATCATCAATTTATACTGCAGTATTTTGTAAATTACAATTGTATTTTAATACAAAAAGTAGGCCTATTTCAACTCAATAAAATGTTGATATGGTCTACTTTCCTGTAAAGGTGTGTTTTGTTATGAACAATTCCATATCTGTTTCTGTGAATGGATGATTATCTGTTATTCACAAACTGACATAAACAAATGCATCAATAAGCTTTAATAAACAAGTATTTCATCTTGGGAGTCATGCTGTTTTGTCAGTAGCAGCAGTTGTAAAAGAAACCACTTACACTGTTTCGTCAGGCGATGGCGCTGTCACTTTTCTCCACTGCAAGTCGCACACAGATGTAAACATTAGCTGCGTCTTAAAGCGAGCTAGGGTGCTGTTAAACCCTGCTAACAGGTACCTTAGCTTAGTCAGCTAATACTGTTGGCGCAGATTAAAGTTGCGCTATTGTAACTACCAATTTGACAATGCACGGAAGCCCGAGTGAAGAAGTTAACAGTTATGAAAATGCAACTGTATAAACGGAAAACCGAAGATGGACACGGTAGCTAACGCTGACGTTACGCTAATTTAGCTGAATGTGAACCTAGCAAGCTAACGCTAACTTTCTAGCTAGCTTTGGCAGCAGGTGACAGGTATTTGCATTTAACGGTAACTAGCTAATGTCGGTAGCTAACGAAGCACAAATGTGTTAAAGCCTGTTGACAATAGCTGGCTTCGTAACAGATTAGCTGTTGCTAACTAAACTATGTTACTGTTTAGTACTTGGAGCTTTTGACAGATTACCTGTCGTGGCTACAAACAGTAGCCAAAAGTTACGGCTGATTGTCTATCTATGCCACTTAATGTCTGGAGTCTATCGGCAGCTAAAGTCTGAATGAAAAAAATTTAAACTCTGGAGCAAGTCCTCATCAGTTAAGCTCAACCAAAAACATGGTTGGTGAGGGTTGCATACTAGCAAGCTGTGCATGGAAGACTAACCCTTCTTACTTTTCCAGGAAAGAAAACTGTCACCTACTATCCAGCCTTTTGTCCCTAAATTCCAGAGGCGAGAGAGAATGCAATCCCAGGAGCTCCCCAGAGCCTCCTCAACGCCTCTGACATTACCAAACCCCTATGTCTCTGACCACAGTTCAAAAGGGTAGGAAGATACTCAGCCCCATGATGCTCTTGTCTGTGTCAAAGAAATCCAGTATTAATTGCTTTCAGTCTAGAAATTCTGACATTTATCTTCCCTTTGCACGCTTGTATGCATAGTAATAAACACTTTTTAATTCAAGTGTTTCTTTCTGCTAACTTCTGAACTCTGCCAAGGAATCAGGCAGCTCTGAAACCAAGGCAGAGTCCATCAGCTACTGAAGGAGTGCCAGCAGGAAGAGGAGACGTGCCAAGCAAACATGGCTATAGTAACAGCCGTCGTGCTAGAGGGACTACTGATGCCAGTGCATACCCACACAGAGAGAGGTCCAGACAGGATCCACAAGCAAAGGTTGGTTACATTTTGAGCCCCAGAAAAGTAGGAAAAGACTGTAGCCTGTAGTAGATTGTTGTCATAAAATTGTGTTTCATCCACTGCCACAGACTTCAAAACACAACAGTGACTCTCCCTCTCAGGACAGAATCATGGGCAAGAAATCACTGGATGTGCTGAAAAGAGGTACCTATCGCAGACCCCAGTCAAATTGAGGCTTTTGATTGGAATGCTTCTTATCATTTTCCTAAATTTGACCGCATGCCAGTTGACCACCTTTGTTTTTAAGCTGATGGTATTTGTGTAAGTTTTGCTTACCATTCGTCCACAGGTTTGAGAGGCACTAGATCCGCCCCGAACTCTGCAGGGAGGTCGAAATCAGCGCAGACTGACTTGGTCACATTTGAAGTGAAGATGTCCGATTTCCCAGAGTTAGCCGTTTCACCAGGAAAACCAGCCCCTCCTCTTCACAAGCAAGGGTGCTGGGGGCCAACTCCTCCATCCCCGAGCCCTCAAATTCAGAAACCAGTGTCTATCTGCAAGGTGGTGTTGCTGAAATGTCAGATGTAGAATATTTAATGGTGATGGATTATTGATGTAAAATGCATTTTGAGTTATTCCCATCAACTTGGTGCTAATGTAATATTTCCATGGGTAGACATTACCTACCAGGAAAGGACCCCCAACACAGCCTGACCCCCATCTAAGTGCCAGTGATGCTAATCCTGTCCCACGTGCTATCCCGCCAGGTAGGGTGAAACTTCCTGCTTAGTCTTCTTGATCACTGTAAGGCAATACGATTTATACTTTTAGATGGTGACCATTGAGTTTGATGTGAACAGGTCAGCCGACTTTGGCTCTGTCTCAGATCAGCAGCTCTGGCCCAGTAGGGGCGTCCTGGGCCAATGTCGCCTCTCAGCCTCCAAAGAAACCTGTCCCTAAAGAGAAGACAATCGCCAGAACCATTGTCCAGGTATGATGTGTGTCTTTTAACAAAATGTGGCTGGTAAATTTCCTGGGGTTTGTCGAAAAATGTGTGTGTTTAACAAATTGTTTCCTGCCCTGTGATTTGAACTATTTCGTCTCTCCATTTTGCCTCTTGTCAGAAGGAAATGTCTGCAGAGGAAGAAGAGGGAGCCTCAGGGAAGAAAAAGCGGAGAAAGAAGAAGAAGAAAGCCAAAAGTGTTGGTGAAGAAGAGTCGGAAGAGCTGGTGATTCACCAGGAGCCTCCAAAGTTTGAAGTAAGTCAAATACGGTCTTTCTAGTTATATTCGATTAAAAGCCACAGCCCAGTTTGTAAGCACAATTTCTTGTAAATGTTGCAGATAAGAGTAGATTTTAGAGATGGCTCCAGGATGAAGAATGATTTTGATTGGGTCCTTGTCTTCCTAGGATGAAGAGGAGTTCCCAGACTTGGCTGGGACTATTAAAGTGATGACCAGCAACAATACAGCAAAGCTATGCAACAAGGTACAGAGCATCCATTATTTCTCCATCCACTGATAAATAATTATGCTCTGGTTTAGCACTGTCCAAAAATGCAATGCATGTTACAAGTCATATACAGTACAACAAAAAGACTTTCACCTAGAAGGCCCAAGTTGACCTTGCCGCTTGACCTCTCTGTGGAGCGAAAAGATTAATTTCATTCATAAATAATATGTTGTATTTTGTATAGGAGATCCAAAGAGAAAGCATTCAATCAGGTGACCAAAACAATGACAAAGCAGCTGCAGGAAAAACTGAGACAGCTAAGAAAGGACAGGTTTGTATTTATGTCTTTTAAGTTCAAATTGATTGACTTTTGACACTATCCTGGAGAAATCGGTGTAGCCTGCTTTGTCTTGATTGTGTAACCCCTGTGTTATGGTCACCTCTGATCTCTAGAAAGCTGAGAAGGTCTCTGGGAAGAAGAGCAAAGTTCCTGTCCAACTGGATATTGGCGACATGTTGGCTGTCTTAGAAAAGAAGCAACAATCTCAGAAAGCCAAGCAGGATGCCAAGCCAGTCATCCTCTCAGGTATGGAGAACAGGCATCTTGGCACCTGTATCCACTGGGCACCCCTGTCTTTAGCTAGCAGCGCTAAACAGATGCTTTGGGGAGGCACTGTTCATGTGGTGTGAGTGCAGAATATCAAAACCTGGTCCCGAATGAGTCTTACTTTACTGTTTCTTCGTAGTTGGTGGAGCACTACCTGTCGGCCATAAGCAACCATCAGTCCAGAAGAAGCCTCCCTGGCAGCAGGATAAGATCGCTCACAACCCCCTCGACTCCACCAGCCCCTTGGTGAAGAAGGGCAAGCAGAGAGAGGTGCCCAAAGCCAAGAAACCCACTCCCCTGAAGAGGGTGAGACCACTCTCTGATGGCTTTACTTTTACTCTGTAACAAATGTACTACATTGTGTGTGTAACGTCTTTCCTGAGTATATTCTGTTACATTAGTGGTTTATTTCTGCCCCATCTTCAGGTTATCCTGAAAGAGAGGGAGGAGAGGAAACAGAATCGGTTGCTGGAGGAGAGAGGGCTGGACCCTGGAAAAGAGTCTGAACCTGCGAGTGATACCGCAGCAGAAGAGCAATGTGACACCGATGCTACAGGTCAGAGCTAACGCATGAAACAAGCTGAAGTTACGTCACGTACGTCAACAAATGAAGACAACCTTTGATCGAAGTATTTGACTAAGTATTTGTGCTCGTACAACTCCAGATGACATCGGCAGTTCTACAGTGGGGCTCGAGGAGCAGCCAGAGGATCATGAGACAAGCCAAACGGAGAGCGAGGGAGAGGGAGAGAAAAATGGGAACGAAGAGGAGACCGAAGAGCAGCAAACCACCCAGGCACTGCCCTGCCCCCCCAGTCGACCCAAAATCCACAGCAGAAAGTTCAGAGAGTAAGACTGTATTGATGGCCGTGTGCGCATTTACTCTCTGTGGATGAGAAACAAGAAAACAGTATCTAACCATACCTTCTAGCTTGTCTATTTCTACTAAATGGATTTCATTGCTTTGTCCATGCCAGTTACTGCAGCCAGGTGCTGAGCAAAGACGTGGACGAGTGCGTGACGGCTCTGCTAAAAGAGCTGGTTCGTTTCCAGGACCGCCTGTACCAGAAGGACCCCATGAAGGCCCGCATGAAGAGGCGGCTTGTGATGGGCCTCCGGGAGGTCCTGAAGCACCTCAAACTCCGCAAGGTCAAGTGCGTCGTCATCTCACCCAACTGTGAGCGCATCCAGTCCAAAGGTACCGTCTCTCTGAGTAAGCCCATGGTTTGCTGTGCATTGTGTACAACATCGTAGGCAGTTTTCAGCAACTTAGTTTTTTGTTATTTTGCGTCAATCTGTGTCTGAATTTGTGTCTTTCTCATGCTCTAACCTACTTCTCATCTTTTCAGTGGTCTTTTTTTTCACTGCCCGCAGTATCTGAGAGCTGTCTTCTCTAACCTCAGTCTTCTTTAACATCTAGGCCCTAGATGTTAAAGAAGACTGAGGTTAGAGAAGACAGCTCTGTGTCTTCAGCTCTGTAGATTCTAGGCTGTGCCACCCAACATGTGCTCGTACACAAGCTGCTATATGTTTATGTCACCACAAATCCGGTTTACTATCTATCTTGATCTACCGGCTCCAACATGGTACACTTATTAATGTGATATTGTTGTTCATGTAGAAGCTCTTGCCGTCTTTCCCAGGTGGCCTGGACGAGGCTCTGCACACCATCATCGACACGTGTCGGGAGCAGGGGGTGCCATTCGTCTTTGCCCTCTCGAGGAAAGCTTTGGGCCGCTGCGTCAACAAGGCAGTGCCTGTTAGCCTGGTGGGCATCTTCAACTACGATGGCGCACAGGTCAGGTTCATGTGCTGTAACAACAACTCAATGACAGTACATACTAACAGCTGACACAACAGAAAATTATTTGGACCATTTGAGATGATGTTTGTATTTCAGCAAGCCTGAAAATGTTGTCTTCCCTACCAACAGGACTATTATCACAAGATGATCGAATTGTCGTCGGAGGCCAGGAGAACCTACGAGGTGATGGTGGAGAACGTGGAGCTGACAGGTCAGGCTGAGGCAGGGCAGGAGGTGAACCAGCAGGGGGAGCAGCTGAGCAGACTGAGCTTGGCTGAGGAGCCCCAGCCTGCTGACCCCACACAGCCAGAGGAACCAGAATACAGTAAGTTGCTCCTCAGACCACCGACCTGAGACGAAAGGAAATGTGGTCACTTGGATGAGCTCAGATTGGATTTAAAAAATAGTTGCAACAAATGTCACCTTTTTAAAAGTAATAAAAAAAGTAATATTTTATATAAATAAAATAATTGATCTGTATGTTTTCTCTACTTCCCCTTCCAGTAAAACTTTGGAAGAAAATGTTGGAGAGGGAATGCAACCACAAGTTTTTCAACTTTGAGAAGCAGTTGAGCTCCATGTGCTTGGCCAGTGAATGTACAGAGCAGATTGATGAAGATGAGACGAGCTGACAGTGGAGAACCCTCTTGTGCCTAAATTGACCCTCTCATGCTTTTCACCAGCCTTGAAGGAAATACTTGACATGTCAGCATACTATAGCATGGACTAATCATTATTACACATAGGAAAAGATTAGAGTGGTTTTCAACCTTGCACTTGGGACCTTTTGTGGAATGTGGGAAAACATCTAACATACAAATCATGTTTGTGATTAATTACTTTCCTGTGAAATATCTGCAGCCCCTAGGCTACTTCACTTCCAATAATCAAGTACAGTTAAAATAGTCTCTGGGGGTCACAAGCTGAAAAGGTTGAGAACCACTGACTTACCGGGACCAAACCAATCAGATGAAGAGGAGATCTTACTGTATAATATGAAGCAACCATGATGTCTGAACATGCCTGGAGGATGTGGAGGGTGATGTACCAGATGTGCCTAGAATATTAACTCCATACCAAGAATATATATGTGATGATCTGACGTTGAGGAAATTACAGAGGCCTAGTGTTGTGTGGTCTCTGGTATACAGGTGGCAGTGAAAACATCCATATGTAGTCTGTTGTTAGCTTAAGCATTTGGTGTTCCTCTTTCAATCATGTTCAAATTCAGTTTTGAAGGTATACACTCACAGTCAATACATATTTTTGCACTAGAAATGAAACCCCTTCTGATGACGTCACTCGAAGCATCCTATCTAACCACTAGGTTTGGACATTGTGATTATGCTACATAGAGCCAGTGTTTTGATTTGTGCTAGACTACCACAAAGTCGTACTTTGTAATTTAACTGAATCGATGTGCATAAAGTACTATCAGATGATAGTATTGTGATCATTTGTAGCAGATTTGGAACTGATTAGAAGTAAATTTGTCAATAAAGATTAAATCATTAAATGATACTTCTGAGAATGTAAATTCACTGTTAAAATGTCACATCACACTTTTGATCTATCTGAAATTGGTTTGCGTTCACATTTTGTTTATTGTGGTCCCTTCATGAGAAAAATATTCCTACCACAGTTCACAAATATACCACATGTTGCACATTTATCCATCTAGCTTTTCCACAATGCCCTTAATCCAAAGCCAAATACAACCCTGGGTTAACATGTGCACTGAAAAGTGCCGTTCAAGACCAGATGCAGTTCTACATTCAAGGTAAAACAACCGCCTTCTAAAATGCTTTGTCCATCGTTGTCAGTTTTCTAGTAAAGACTAAATCAAAAGCTGAATTCTGTCTTTGATAAATTAGTACAGACCATGAAAGAAAAAGAAAGATTTGGCAACATTTATATATATGGTACGTTTTAAAAGGTAAACTGTGCAGGACTTTCCTTCAAGTTTGAAATCTTTCATTCCACAATGAGAGATCCACCTACCTAGTATATAACCTTGCAATATTTATAGATCTAATCGTTTGTGATTATTTAAACGTCAAGCAATCAATACCAGGAATGACTTTTCTAAATGGATTTTAGAGTTTTGGAATGAAACCTTTCATATGTACCAGTTGCACATTATATTGCACATTATATTTTCCCCAGAGAAACAAACCTGAACTCTTACAACTGGATCAAATAAAAGCACAAACCAGATCATTTGGGTTCCTGTCTGACAATGATAGTCAGTTGTTTGCTAGCATCACAGCAGTAAGTTGATGAGAAAATCCCTGTTTACTTTCTATATCCCAGAAAATATCTACCCTAGCCTGAGGCAAAAGCAACAGACGATGGTATAGTTAGCGTTATTCTCTAGTTTCTGAGCAATAACACTAAGATTTAGATTTCCTATTCCCATTTACAAAACGACAAACTTTCATATTGTAGGCAGCGGAAGGAGAGTTTCTACGTATCCATTATCTAGGAGTTCTGTGCACATTCCCACTTTGGTGGCTTCAGTCACGTGAGGCTTCCTCGGCCTCTGATTGGCACCGTCTCCGCGGTTACCCTTCTCTTTACACCGCGGGTTGAGCGGGACAGTTTCTTTCTGCAGGAAGAGTACGTTGTCACTGTTCACCCCGCTGACTCTGCTATAGTCCTCCTGTCCCTCGTCCACCTCCTGTCTCTGAATGTCCACGTAGCCGTTGTTCGCGAAAGGCCTGGCGACGTTCTCGGCAGTGCAGTCAGCACCAGGTTTGCCGTCACAGTTTGATGGATTCTTGACTGTTCCCTCTGTATAGTGTTCACTGGCAGAGTCTTTACTTAGGCAGGGCTGTTTCTGAGTAGGCAATGCACATAAAAGCTCCCCAGATGGAGATTTGTTGCTTTTTAGAAAGTTAGCCTGTCCCTCCTGTCTTTCCACAGTCCTCTCCATGTCCTTCCGGCTAACGGTTGGCTCACTGTAATGGGCCTCGGGGTGTAGGTGGAAACCACTGGCAAGGATAAAGCTTTTCCTCCTCTTCTGAGAATCTGGCAGGGGGCCGTCGTCACTGTCCAATACGACTAGGCACTCCTCCATCTGGTCCTTACAGGCCACCATAGGAGGGAAGCTCTGGTTGGTGATCAGGGCACTGACGAGGTCTTCGGCTTTCCCGCTCTGGAAAAGAACAGAATTGACCTCACCACTGTTATCAGGGCAAAAACAACCTTTCTGATGTGTAGGAAATCACTTGCGATGTTACCTTGAGAAGTTGAGCATCAAATCCTCTTATCTTTGGACCAGGAACAGGAGGCAGAAGACACTGCTTCACACTGAAAAAAAAAAAAAAGACTCATGAGTCGGGTTGTTCCTCTTGTCATGTACACTTTTAATACACATTAGTTCTACTTTTTGCAGCAGATACATACCATTTCCTCTTCGTGATCAAGGTACACATTGCTGCAATGAGTGCAAATGCAGAGAAGATGGAAACCAAAATCCTGAAGGGTCTCTCCTTCAGAGTGTCTAAATGAAAATCATTATCAGAACAAAATGTAACATTGCTGTAAAGTCAAAAGGAGGAGTAAAGAATATTTGAGACTTACAATCAGGGACTTTCCTGTAGGTGGTGTTGCTCCACTCGCTCCAGTAGCCGTGGTCTAGTTCACAGCGCACCTGCACCAGGTACACCTCCCCAGGGTGGAGGCTGTATACGCTAAAGTGGGTCTGTTTACCTGACGTGTACTCCTAAAACAAAACAATCAGTTATACTTCACTTCATTCCGTACCACTCATGCCAAGATAAGACCTTCGTGTTTGTTTTTGCCCTGCTTGGTGTACCAGACGCGTGGGGTCCAGGGAGAGCCATGCTCTCTACTGCCATCTACTGGCCGACTGCAGAACAACTCCACTCACCAAGTCAATGGGACCAAGGCACAGTCGCCAATTGTTTCCCCTTATGGGAGCCATTAAGAAAACATTTGTGTGGATTTCAGTGCATGTAACGGGGCGTGTCTGCACGTGGTCAATCACAGAAAAGTACACCAAATGTTTTCAAATGCTTTCCTCTGATAGTTTTGAACCGCAGGGTCGTCTGTAGCAAACACACAGAAGAGGCAAAAGAGACTAAAACATTTGACCCTGGTCTGGTAGATACTGTTGATGTGTGGGTGAATTCAAAACTATCAGCATTTCAACATTCTTTGCATTTCCCTCACCTCCCACTTGTTGCTGCTCTCTCTTTTGACTCGTACTTGGTAGATAAGGGTGACCCAGCCAGACTGGGGGTCTGTCTCGTGAGGGGGCTCCCATCGGACCAGGAGATGTGGCCTGTCCTCTCCGTCCTCCACGAGCACCGTCACATTCTCGGGAGCACTGGGCTGCACTGCGTCGAGCACAGACAGCAAAACAAGGGGGAATCACAACAGTAAAAACCCGCATGTAGAGAGATGTCTCTTCTGGCACGGTGGTTCCTGAAGAGAGTCCCGGAGCACCCAGGGGTCTTTGAGGTCGTTAGAGAACAACATGGAAAATAGTTTCATTTCAGTATTTCTGAAATATTTATATGAATTTGACTATTTTGAGCGTACGTTTTCCTTTTTTTTATCGTGCCACATAGACACCTATACAACACTCTCCTAAATCCTATCTAACCTGGGGCAAAATCAAACACACACCTCTACCTGTAAACACACACAAAAGATGTGACATTTGATCTCAGACTGTCGACATGTTTTACAGAGGGTGAAAACCAGTTCCTCCTCATTCTGTTCAGGTGTTCTGTAATTTGTGGCTCTCATATCCACGTCTGTCATTCAGTACTTTTCCACTCGTCATTCGATAAAGAAGGTTGCACGTATCTATTAAAACCACATTGTCATTTAAACTGAGAGTGATAGCCACATCGGCGCCAGCTCGTGAGGATGTGAACAAACTCAAACTATCCTGCGAGGTTTGACGTGTTGCTCCCTCATCCGTGTCAACATCTTACCAATATACATGACGTCCACCTCCAGGGGGTCGGAGGGGGCGTTCCCCAGGGCGTTGGAGGCCACCACCGTCAGGATGTAGTTGACCCAGATGGAGGTATGGCTCTTGTCGAAGAAACAGGAGTTCCTCCCTGCCGACTGGTAATCTGGACACTCGTACATCCCGTCCAAGCTGCATGTAGACAAAACACGACCTTTACGGATACTGATATGGGTGAATGCTGCCCGGGGAGATCGCTTACATATACATACACATACAACAAGGTCAGCATTGTAAAGTGTCAGTATCGGTGGGCGGTAAATACACGTGTATGCACATGTAAGCATTCAATAAATGAGTGAACACAGATGACAGCGACTAGGGTTAGACCGATGACAGTTGTTAAATATGAAATATATACGTTATGTCGTCCTCCCTGACCACAGCTACATAAAAACAGTCTGCAATGAAATCGTATTTTCTTTGCACATTTTCTTTATTAATTTGATTGATCAGTTGTTTAATAAATGTTGTTTCAGAGGCTGACAAGAACACAATTCTGAAGGACTTCTATTTGTTTTGGCGTGAAAATGGTCAAATTATGACTTCAGGGTAAAAAATATTGGCATCAGGATCCTGCCTTGAAAACCCTTATCCATCAAACCCTAACAGTGACTATAACTGCCCCAGCACAGGCAGAGAGAGGGTCGGGTGAGCGGATCAAGGCGGATCAAGGCGGATCAAGTCTGCCGTTACTTGCTCAGTAACAAAGATGTGTGAACAAGTGACTTATCTTGAAGTCATTGCTAGGTAAGCTGCCTTTATATATCTCCAGACTTTTATCTTTTTATACTTGCACTTTTAATACCAGGCGGGCAACAAATAAGATGCTTCTGAATGTTCCTTTGATGCTGTCAGAGCTTGGTAAAACTGCATTCTCCTATTATGCCCCCTCTTTATGGAATAACTTGCAACAGAAACTTTGTTTAGAAGTACTCCCTACTGTAAGTGTTTTTAAAGGTATGCTACGAATAGCCCTACAAGAAACTTGTAATTGCTTTACCTGATGCTGTTGCTGACTCGATTCTGCTTCTTGCTACTGCACAAATAGCTTATTGTGATTGTGTCTTTTGTTTTTTTGTTTTGTTTTATGTATATTGTATATGCACTGTTTTTATGTTGAAACTTTTTGTGTGTCGTCTTGACCAGGACTCCCTGGAAGAAGAGATCCTGTATCTCAATGGGATAATTCCTGTATAAATAAAGGCTAAATAAAAAATAAAAAATAAAAAAGGGAGCTGGTGTTTTTCCACTATCCTCTCCGAGTTGCGCTGGATAATAACTTATCAGAAACTTGGTTGAGAGAGGGGAAACGCTAGTCTGCGCAGAGGCGGGTGAACGGGGAGGTCGACTGACTCTTCTCTCTGGTAGTAGAGGCGGTGCGTGGCCGGCAGCCCCCCGTCGGCGCCGGGCTCCCACCAGCAGGTGAACGTCTCCTTCTCCGGGGAGCGACAGTTGAGGAGGACCGGTTTACCCGGCGGAGACACGCCTGGCAACACAAGCATCGGCTCATTACCTTCCCCACTTCAGCACTGAAACCAGACATTAAAAAAAGAGAAAGCCCAAGACATAAACAACTCGATCTGAGTCAATCATCCTCGTCATCATCCTCATCGCTTTCAACTCACTGCTGCAGACGGAAGAGAGAAGCGACAAGAGCAGCGCCACACCGGCGTCTCTCCTCATCCTGGCACAAGCCATCCTGGCCTGTACTCTGAAACAGGAAGTGACATCGCCAGTTAATGAGGCGAGCGTTGGCTGCACGTCTTGTTTTCACCTGCAACAACAGTTATGCAGGGAAAACAACCGATAATTGGTTGTACATCTCGTGTACATACAGGCCATTTAAAGACGTGATGAAACATATTTTGACATACAATACAAGATATTAAATACATGTTTGGGTGTAATTATTAATATGCAATATATAGAATTTGATTGTCAGTACCATACAATGCTGAACCAATACCAATGTCAAACAATAAATCACCAGTTGCACCAGTAAAAGGATCTACGGCGTCACTAACCTCAAAAAGACATGAAGGTTACGAGACAGATCAAAACTGAGGAACAGTATTGGACTTCAGACAATGTGTTAATTTCCTTAAACCGTCTAACTCAACTTCCATACAGAGACACTGACCCAGAACGAGTTGGGAATACACACACACACACACACACACACACACACACACACACACACACACACTCAAAGAAGGGTGACAGTAAGACTTTATAGGACACTAATCTACAGCATCTGCAGACAAGAATGAATCGCCCAGACTCCTGACACCTGAAACCCTAACATACAGGTTCATTTAGAAGAGCACCGAGTCCTGCAGGCCCAACACACCCAGGTGTGAGGTCAAGCTGCTTTGTTTGCCAAGTCAGTGCTTATTTTCTGAGGGTATGTGACTCCATGGAAAGTTACCGGCGGCTGATTGATTGGTTTTGAGTGAACACTTAGAAGAGTTATGCTACCGGTTTCAGACTTGGAAATTGGTTTCTTTGTTATGTAATAACACTGACATGGCTGTTGTCGGGTCAAGAGGTGTAGGAAAGCTTTCTTGACTGACTGGTAGCCTGTACTGTATTTACTAGACACCCTGTTAATTGACTGTAATGTAAAGAAGTTACATTATTTCAACTTCAGCAACAACAAAAAAAGTCCAGCTCAAGGTCATGCTGCGACATGTGACAGGTGCTCTGACTTTTAAATGGGATCTTCAGCCAGGATGAATCATAATCTGAAGCAAACTTATTCCTTAATTGTTGCATTGCACAAAAAGTAGCCCACGTGTCAGAAATTACAATCACAGCCTAAACATTCACCCAATCAGACTGTCAGGGGCAGGACCTGGGTAGACCCTAACCATAAATCAACCAATGCACTGTGTTTTTAATTATTTCATTTTTTTACTTACATGCATGTCAATTTCTAATGAAGAGGCGGGGTCATGTGAGGCCATAGCCGCACATACCAATATCATCAGCCTCTGCAGTCCTGTCTAGATCTGCCTGTAGCTACACACCACAAACTGCTTTCATAAATACATTTATTATGACTTAAAGTAGTCTTGATGAAAAGTTAACAGTTATAAAAAAAGCACTTTCAGTTAAATCTAAAAAGAAATAACGCAGTGGGTTTTCACTCACCAAGGTAGGACGGATGTCCACCCTTGTGTTAAAATCCCCAATTCCTGGCAATTTCACCGAACTACATAATTCACGTGATTGCAGCCTGAGTGACGCGTCTTGGCAGGAGATAAATACTTATGTTGAGAGAGAGAGAGCGAGAAAAGCACTATCTATTTCAGTCACGGTGTTCCAGTCCAGCTACCTGTCAGTTTCTCCCGGGCGTCTCAAGGATGAGGAACGTACACAGTAAGTCCTGGGGGCGGGGCCTGTGGTCGTGACGCAGGTAAACGACGTGCCCACCTGAGTACAGCCAGAGAGTACATAAGCGCAGCAAGAGGTCTCACTTCTCCCTAATGCCGCCTTCCCTACAAATACCGTTAGACGGACTAGACCCTCAACACGTCCGGGTCGCGGTACTGCAGTCCTGCGTGAAGACATTTTTTCCAGTTAATTTTAATTCTAACCAGCTCTCCCCTGGCTACGTAAGGTGCTGACTCTAAAATCTCCTGGTCACATATAGGGAGCCGAAGCAAACCCCAATGGAAACAAACAAGGCTATGTCACTTATGTCTGTTGTAATTAACTGTTATTATTAACTGTTACGACTGTTTCTTTCTTTCATTCAGTCCAGTATCTTTTATTTTCTGTGAGAAAATCAGGTCTGTTTTTTAATGAGAAGTTAGTAATTAATAAAAGGAAGTGAAGGTTCTTGGCAATTGTTGGCTAAATTTAACCTCACACCTCACCTATGAATTTCCACACAACTCAGAAATCAGAATCAGAAATCAGAATCTGCACTTTATCCATTCTCTTTCACACTTATTCACTACCTTGCACTTCAGGCACTTTAGCCACTCTCACTCACTTTCACATAGACGATCTTTGGTAGACTACAGCCATCTGCAGCCGTGTGCGAAAAAAGTAAGCTGTAGGTGTGTCAGTATCACTTTCTGCCTCTTCCAGGAAGTAGTCTCGGTGACTTGTTGTGAACTGTGTATGTAATTTTTTAATTTTTAATTTTGTACCGATCACTCAAGTCAATTCCGTGCCGGTATTGATGACAACTCCTCGCGGATATGTCGGACTCATCGGACCGGTCGACATACATCAACTTTCTGAAGGAGCCGGTTTTGAGGAAGCTTTGTGAGCTGTTGGATAAAAGCAGCAATAAAGGATGGCGCAAACTTGGGGAGATAGTCGGCAAAGAAAGGCGGTTTAGAGTCAGGTAGGATGCACGTCTACGTTATAAATTATTTCAGGGTTAAGCGGCAAAAAGTCGTCTTGGCAATGAATCCTGTCAGAAATGTCCTCATATTTTTCTCAGGACCAAACACACCGTTATCACACTGTTTTGTAATTTTGCTTTTCATTTCGACCGCCCGTGGCTGCTGTTTTCCTTCCAACTCCCAATGACCTCCTAGTGCCTTTCGTTGTCCCCTAGTTCAGATGAGATGGAGATGTGCTCCCTGAAGGTGCTGGAGGTGGAGGGCAGCCCCAGCCGCACGCTGCTGAGGCTCATGGGAGAGCGAGGATGCACCGTGGGCCACCTGCTTGACTACCTCCAAACTCTGGGCAACTCTGAGGCCTTCCAGTGTCTCAAACCACAAGGTAAAAAAAAAAAAGCCCCATAGTGAATCAAGCCTGTTGTTGTGGTTTTCATACACTGTACCCAGGTTTGTCTTGATTCTATTGTATTCGCTACCTTAAAGGGGACATTTATGGTATTTCCTCTCTAGTACAGTTTACATTCAGCCTAACAGTAGAGCAACATTACAGATGGGGTTCGACTGATGTGGGTTATTGATGGCTGATAGTGCTATTTTTGTATTGAAGCTGCTGGTAGACCCACCTCACCTACCCACTGGTAGGGGAAACTGTGGGATATATTAGGCCTTTTAAAAAAAATCATGTATAAAAAAACAAAAAACAAAAGCTGAACAATTAAATGAAAAAATAAAATGTGCAAAATGTGCAGGTTTTTCTGATTGTTTTTAATGTGGCAGTGGTCAGGGAGGAGCCTCCATCATATCAGAGGTGGACAGCATGGACAGATATATTGGCAAACTAATATATCGGTATAACCGCAGTTGCAACCAGTAGTAAGGAGTGCCGACAATACATGTAACAAAATATACTGTGAACCTAGAAGCATCTTGTGTGATGGAAACTTTGCCACCCTGAAAATAGATGTGACAAAAGACTGTGCTTCCCTTGATTGTTCATGTTTAGAGAAATAGGAGGGATGACATACAACAAAGGTCCCAAATCAGAATTGAACTCATGATGTTGTGGTTACATGGTATGCACCTTAGCCAACTGAGCCAAAGAGACGCCTCGGAAAGTGCAAGGTACGGATATAAACGCTGAAGAGGAAAGGTAAAACATTTGTAGATGACCTACAGCCTCGGCTAACAATAAACAATAAACAATAAAACAATAAAAACAATAGTCTATAGACGGGATCTGCTCTTTTTGAGAGATGCTGATTTATAGCTGCAGCCGACTCGCAGACACACAGACGGGGACGTTGCGCTTATAACAGTAAACACAAAACAGCGGTCGAGTCAGTCGGTCGGTTTCCAGCTCTGCCTCAACGTGCTCTGGCCTCAGGATCGGAGAAAACACAACAACGTTAGATCAGTTCCCGGCTGCCCTCGTAGCCAGTGTCAGATGCGAGGAGAACCAGCCTACCAGCCTCCAGCTTCCCCCCCTCTGCCACAATAACATTCATCAAACTGTATTTTCTCTGAGCGTAATCAATCAAATTCACAGTGAATGTCTCTCCCATGTCCAGGCCTCCAGATCCTCATTCAGCCCCAGTCGGTGGCGGTTATCTCTGGCCGCAATCTGCGCCTTAGCTGCTACGCTGTGGGCAAGACTCCAGTACAGTACCAGTGGTTCAAGACCAAGGAGGAGGTGAGCTTGTGTTTATTTCTTCTTTCATATTTCTTTCTTTTTTGCTTGTATCTTTTGCATCGTATTTCATAACTGTGTATTTATCACTTTGCTTCTAAGTTGTATCGCTGTGTAATCAAACTAGTACCGGCACCCGTTGCGCTGTCCAAACAACAGTTTTTGTCAGGAACAGGACACCGGGGAGTTCACGGGTAGTAAAAGGTGACTCACCAACTGAATAACAGGTCTGGACTTGAGATCTCCTGTATCAGTGGATCTCTGGAAAACAAAGTAATGCCTCCTTATGACCTTTTGTTGCAGTATAACAGGAAAGCAATATAAAAAGAGAGCTGAGGAGAGATTTTTCAAGCTATTCTGCTGAGTAGAGGAGAGGGAATATAGTGGGTAGAAGGTGCATCTGGATCAGCCTGCGATGGAAGATGGGGAGTAATGCTGCTTCTCTGACTGAAGTGGGAAGGTCATTCCATCACCACACATCATACCTTGTGTTTGTTTCGCAACCCCAGGTACCCAACAGCTTCTCTCCAGACCTGGTGGTAAGTCCCGTCCATCTGGAGGACGCTGGCTTTTACATCTGCAGGGTCAACTGCGGAGATGCGTTTGAGTTCAGCATGTGGGCGCAGGTGGACGTCCTCAATGTCGCCACGACTTGCGGTGAGCGACCGCAGCGATCGGGTCTGACCCGTGATTGCTCTTTCCCTCCTCTGTGTGCTGCATTAAAGACTACATTTGTTTTTATTTATTATATCTATTTATTTTCCCAATTTGTATCCTTTTATATATATTTTACTTGCTCTTATGTCTTTTGGGGAGCGTTTTGTAAGCTCTGTTTGTAGGTAAGAGCGATAGAAATAAAGTTTATTATTATGATTATTATTAAAGTATTTCCATGCAGCCCAACAAATGAACTGTGGTGGGAAATGAAGACCAGCCTGATAAGTTTGTCTACTCTGCCAACCGTTTTGGAAGATAACCAACCATCTTATTCTGAAAATGTAGTTGACTGGTTTAATGGTGAAAGTTGCTGGTGCATTTTGTGATGCAGCCGTCTCTGTTGCTGTTGGACAAAACGTTTCTTTAAACAACTTAACTAGACTAGAGTAACTTGGCTCAAATCAAATTGCATCTTTAAAGTTACTGCAATTGACTTTAATACACTGCGGTAGTTTGGCTATTTTGCTACGACATGTTTCCAGTGGGAATTATTGAACCTGGCAGTGCTGCTGTGCTCTACCCATTGAGCTGTCCAGGACTTTGCATCAATAAAAAACACAATTCAATAGTTTGACTACTTTTCACTTAGATGGGATGGATAACCTGCATGAAAACATAGTGAAATGATGCCCTCCCCCCCCCCCCCCCCCCCCCCCCCCCCCCCCCCCCACCAGGGCATGGCTACCATTCAATGGAGGGCAGGGTGAAGTTGGTGGTCCAACCCCAAGCCCAGCGGCTACTAGTCGGGGAAACCCTGCAGCTGGAGTGTGGCGCCGTGGGAAAGCCCATCCCTCACTACCAGTGGCATAAGAACGGAGTCCCCATCCCCAACGGCTCAAAGAGGAAGCTCACGGTGAGGGGAGGGCGGAAGGCGGCGACCATCCATGATGCATCACATAGTTACAGAATGCAATCACAGTGGTTAGCAGACGGTCGTAGATGCCATGTGTATACAGATGTAGCCATTGTAGACGTCCTACTTTTTACTGCATGCTTGCTGAGCTACTGCTGCACTGTGGCTCCGCCCCCAAGATGAATTCTGCTCTCAGCTGTCAGAAGTAACATGTCTAACATTAACGTTAGTATCTTCATGTCTGACAGAATGTGTCTGTGCCTTTCAACAGATTCCCTACGTGATGCAGGACCGTCATGGGAAGTACCGCTGTGAGATCAGCAGTAACAATGAGAGAATGTGGACCAACGAAGTTGATGTTGTGATTGGTATGTCACACTTCTGTTTAACACAGTGCTAATGCCATTACTGCTTGTCTCAGTGAAAGCAGCTCCACTGTTTTAATCTAGTGATTATGTCTAAGTGATTAATTGCCTTTGTTCTTGACTGAAAGCACCAAGGATAGCTATCCAGATTTCAGGGGCAACGGAGTGCTCTGAAGGTAGAGTTGACAGTCTGGTACCTGGTAATGGTTAGATCTAGACTGCATGGAAAGGTTGATGATAAACTGTAGGGTAAACTTGCATTGATAACTAACCCTAGCACTAAATTCTTCCTCCAACTGCATGTGGGTCACGGTCCAGAATCACATCCCTGCAAACACTAACCAGAACGGTATTGCATGCATGCATTTCGATTGGCTTGATTGGTTTGATTGTCTTGCATGAAAATTATCATTTAAAAAGGGCACACCAGTTTTAAAACGACCTTAATGCTGACTAATCACTTACTTCAAAATCAACAGAATATATTTTTAACACAGTAACATAGTAAATAAACATGTTGGTAATATTTATTTTTCTATCTTTGTTTCCCTAGACGACATTTATGCCCTTGGAGCAAGTGAGTCTTTACATGCTCTTTCTTGACTGCGTTGCATTTTCCTTCTGCATTATTTTGATCTTTACATGGTGTTTTCATTGTGGCGCTGCAATTTTAGGTCCCAGTGAACTCTTCTTAAACAGCATCCCAGGGCAGCTTTATGGTAAGTGCTTTGTATTGAGTAGTGAATGATCAAAATCCTGTCATAGTATTCTCTGTTCTTATATTTGTGGTTAATGTGGCCGCTTCCTCTATTCCTCATACTTAGCCTCGCTACTCTTATCTCTAAGACTCACAGGATCTTTGCGGTGATCTACTTTCAGCACCTCTCCCAGCACGAACACTGAAATAGAGATGTGAAACTGTCTCGTAAAATCTATTGTACATCAGGTAGCTGTAGGCTGCTCTTCTGTCCTTAAAAGGCCAAAGATCTAAGTGGATTCTGAGGTTTCAGTTAAAAAAAAAATCAAGGTGCAGGATGACTCAGAGGCTTTAGCAGGGCTGTAACAGATAGCATCGCACAGCCAAGCAATCTGGTTGACTAAAGAAAGCGTTCTGACAATTCCCGTACTGGTTGTTGTGCCAATGCTGGCGGTAACCAGGGAGCTAGTTGGCAGTCTTTCTTTTCCCCCCTGTCTTTTATTCTCATATACTACTTTTGAAGAAAACAATAACGTGTGTTGGGAGCCATAAAAGCTAGAAAACCCTTGAGGACATTCTTACTTGGATCATGGGTACTGTGGTGTTGCCTGACAGTACTTGGCTGCACCTTGTAAAGAATGTCCTCTTGGATATCACTATTATACTATCTAGAGTTGTTTTTGTTGCCCTGCTCACTTTTCAGCTCCAAGACTTGTTCCTCTAAAGCATCTCACTGTAAATGATTTCCCCCCCCATGGATCAACTCTCTTCATGTCTCTTCCATGTCCCATCCCAGCGACTGACAAAGTGGCGCTGCTTATTGGCAATCTGTCGTACCGGAACCACCCGCAGCTCAAAGCTCCCATGGTGGACGTCTATGATCTCACCAACCTCCTGCGCCAGCTGAACTTCAAGGTGGTGTCACTGCTGGATCTCACTGAGTCAGAGATGAGAAACGCCGTCGATGAGTTCCTGCTGCTGCTTCACAAGGGAGTCTACGGTACGACGGTTATTGGAGGAGTAGATCCATTTAGTGTGAAAGAAATGCAAACATCTCCGAAACATCACATTTGAGGCGTTATGCTGACAGCCTTATCCAGAGTGACTTGTAATAGGTGCAACAGTAAGTTTGAATTCCTAGATTGCCAGTGCCATGACAATATATGTGACAAAATATATCAATAGATCACATGTGATAGAGAAGTGGTAGGAGAGCAAATAAGAACTGAGGAGGGAAGTTGAAGAGGGAACTGGTATTTTTAAATGCTACGTTTTTTTTAAAATGTTGACACTGACACTTGTGCTACAACAACCTTGGACCATATTTGGCTCTTGGTGCATTCTTGTAGTACCCATTCCTCTGAGCAACTGTTGATTTTTTTCAAGTAGTGCTCCCAAAGTTTTGGTCTTTTCTAACCAAATTGATATTGGAATACGCTGTTCCTTGTCCAGGTCTGCTGTACTACGCCGGCCATGGATATGAGAACTACGGCAACAGTTTCATGGTACCAGTAGACGCTCCCAACCCGTACCGGTCAGCCAACTGCCTGTGTGTGCAGAGCATCCTGAAACTGATGCAGGAGAAGGAGACGGGCCTCAATGTGTTCCTGCTGGACATGTGCAGGAAGAGGTGAGCACACAACATGTCACACTTTTACATTTATTACATTTCAGGGATTTAGCGGGATTTAGAATAAGCTTCCCTCCCATTACGAGATCACCAACATTACAAAGAAATTAAATGAAAGCTAGAGTGATGTAGAGGGAGATGATATTGGAGATATTGGAGAGGGGATATGATTTTTTGTTTTTTTGGGTTGGGTTGTGGATTGGGTTGTGATGTACTTCTTGACGGGGTGAATTTTCAGCTTACGACAGACGTTGAAACCAGACCTGCTGTACACTCTAAAAAGTAAAAAGGGCTTCGACTTGAGGGGTTCTCCAGATTGCAACCATAAGGGAGCCTCAGCAGGATCCTTGTAGAACACCTTCATAAGGGATTCAGCAAAGGCAACAGTGCTTTCACAAACCTCTAATATATGGGAGTTCAAGGAACCGTTCGAGGAGCTTATTGGCTCCATTTGGATCTAAAACGAACCCCGACGAACCCCCGATGAACCCCCGATGAACCCCTGATGAACCACTACTGTGAGTGTGTTGGTCATCTATTTTCTTTATGTGAAACAGATTTTTCCTCCCCCAATTTCAGGAATGTTCATGATGACACCGCTCCAAACATTGTCTTGAGGGTCACGGCCAACATTGTTTTCGGATATGCTACGTAAGTTTGAGTGGTTAAATACTGAAAACTGAACTTAAGATTATAAAGTTTTAGAAAGAAAAGTTATATTCTGTGTTTTTCTAATGTTTTCTCCATATCACTGTTAAGCTGCCAAGATGCCGAGGCCTTTGAGCTGAGCTCCAGTGGGTTCATCAATGGCGTGTTTGTCAAGTTTCTGAAGAAGCGTCTTCTTGATGATGAGAAAATTACGGTGGTTCTGGACCGAGTAGCTGAAGGTAAGAGAGTAACAGAACTACCGAGTATAGTAATGTGATGTAAACACGTTTTAGTGAGAAAATGATGACAATTATAGAAATATTAACAATATCATTTAGTACAGTGAGCATGAATTTGATTGATTATTATTGACAGTATTACTACATACATTTCCATTGCAGTTTTAATTAAATAATAAAATATTTTCATCTTGAAAAAATCAGGATAAAATGTTTGGTTTAGAATATACATGCATAATAAATGCTTAGCAGTTTTGCTTTGAATAATAATAAAAGAGGTAAAATACTTTCTTTTTTTTTTAACTGTATTTTGTTATGAAATAGAATTATTTTACAGATGCAGTGTTTCCCATAGGAAATGTGTTATATCAAGATGTTATAGCTGGCTAAGGTTAGAAATGTTGGAAATGTCAAATCTGTTCCAGCTCACCTGTAGGTAACAAAGTATAGGCCTAGCAGTAAATCATGGTTTAAAGTCATGACTTGTAATGGCATGAAAGAAATAATTTGAGGTTGCAAACTGACTTAATTACTTGTAAATACAAACGCTGTAGACAGGGTGTGCTAATATTATGTCTTTAACATTAGCTTAAGTTATTAAATTAACATTACTCACACAATGTGATGCTCCCAAAATAATATGGTTCCTCATTGGTCTCAATGTCGCTTTTGGTCAGCAGTTGTTGCAGTTGGACCCTGTGTTCAACATGGCTGTGGTTCTTGGTTGTTTGGTTCTTTTGTCAAGGCAGCCTGTCTTGAAAGAGCTGCAGGAAACCCTGAGATGTGATTTATAACGACCTTGTGTTGTGTCCAGATATGGGTCAGTTCGATGCCACCAAGGGGAAACAGGCGTTGGAGATCCGCAGCAGTCTGTCAGAGAGGAGAGCTCTGACCGATCCAATTCCACCCGGTGCCAGCGCTGACCTTGCCCTGGCACACAACCGCCAGTGGGCTAAAGCTCATGGTGAGATCTGAGCACAAGCTATACTCTTTCCACACTTCCATCAGCCATAAGGCTTATTTTCATTTATTTAACATTTGTTAAATAGGTAGACTGAGCATGCAGGCTCTTTTTCAGCAACACTCACATTCACATTCACACAGAAAATGCCTTATTTCTGTGTTAAAAGTGGTGCTGTTCTCTAACTCCTTGGCTACAGCCCCTAATGTGGATCATGCTTGGATTTCTATAATATAAAATTTAAAACTGACATTTCAAAGGATTGCAGTTTGAACCAGGTCTTGTGTTCATCGTTCCAGAGCTCCCTGAGAGTATGTGTCTGGACTTCGACTGCGGGGCTCAGATCAAGTTGGGCTTCGCTGCGGAGTTCTCCAACGTGCTGGTTATTTACACCCACATCGTCAAGAAACCTGAGGACATGTCCTTCTGCCAGGCCCACGTCACCGACTTCTCACAGGTCGGCCTGTTTGTATTTCATTCATGACATTCCAACAGTGGTTGTTGAGAGAGAGAGGGGGGGGGGGTTCTCATTCACAAGTTTCCCCAGCTGGTCGTGGGGATTCAAACCTGCCATCTTGCCATCTTCGCTACCAGTAGATTCCACCTTGAGTATGAATGCTAGTACGTTGAATCCAACAAGAACCTGCTTCCCTTTCTTTCTGCAGGACCTTGACGTGGATCCCAAAGAGATGAACAGGGAGACTCCAGAAGAGACGGGTATCTACCTACTGTCCAGCAGCCTGCCCCAGCACTGTCTCTACACCAGGCTCAGCTCCCTACAGAAGCTCAGGGTAAACGAGCATGAGCTACTTTTCAGCTTATATTTTGCTTTCATTTGACCTGACATGTCCCATTTGCAACCATTTTACGGTGCAAGTGAAAGTAATTCATTGCTAAATCCCTAAAAAATATTATTACTATTTATTCTGTCATTCCACGTGCAATCTCTCCGTCTGCAGGAGGAGCTGGTCTTCACCGTGTGCCTTCAGGGCACCTTCACTGCCATGGATGACGATCCTGTCCACTGGACCAAAAGCGTCAACATTGGCAAGCCGCTCATCGCCAGGCTGGACCTGCACCGGGCCATGCGCCGAAACAGCTGCCTGCAGACCTGCATGATGCCCCACAGCCCGTCCCACAGCCCCTGCCACAGCCCCGGGCCCGAGCACCACCTTCACCTCCATCACCAGGTCCAGGACTACAGCCGTCTGTCCCCGCAACACACCAGCCCCTACCTGGACATCTACGAGCCTCTGCAGGGTGCAGTGGGAGGCTGTGGGGATTCCTATTACAATAATCAGTCCTGCTGTGAGCCCACCTATGACTCAGCAGCACCCTCGGGCTCCCCAGGCAGGCACAGCATCCCCATAGAGACCACTGATGATATCAACGAGCTGCAGACTGTGTTTATCAATAGTCTACAGTTTCAGCACCAGTGAAAGGGTCACTGGGTGTTGGAGGTTTTTCAGAGGAGAACTGGAAATGGTCTCTCCAGCTGTAACTGGAATCCTGCTGGTCTAACCGTTACATCTTGTGAATTTGTAGGATTTTGTAAAATGTTATACTCTTTTCATTATTAATATTTGCCTGGGCAAGACTATATATTATTAACGTTCTACTCATATTTTGAGATTTTTGTATTTGCAATAGAACAATGGAACAGTGTATTTCAATAAATTGCCAGATTTTCACCACAAGGGGGCACTGCTGCAATCAGGTTTTATACTGTAAGTAAAAGTTTATTAATAGGGTATGAAAAAGTGAAATTATTACAAACAAACAGGCACAAGATCAAAATCCAGTTGTATACAATCCAGTTACAAAGGCTTACATTGCTTGTATACCGACACTACTGCTGTGAATATACTCGTCCTCATCCTGTCCTTTTGCTTGTCCTCATTCTTTTCTCACTTCCTTGCAGATTTCTGAGAAAGACAAATTAAGAGTCCTTTTCCTAGGAGGGGGATCTATTGATAGATATACTTATTTAAGCAGGAGGCTACAAATACTTAGAAAGCTGGATGTGATGCTGCGCTTTATTTTGATTTAGCAAGGCCCCTATAGAGATAATCCATGGGTACCTAAATATAGCCAATAATTGCCTACGGTTAGACTTAAGTATGTAATGAATTGCTAGTTGTTGATAGTTACTGTTCATTTATAAACCATTTAGAAAAAACCTTTTTGCTCAGAGTGACACTGACAACATCAGGTCATGCACACTCCCCTCACATCACGGAGCACTTCTCCTCAGCCTTGGTCCTCAGCTCGATCATCGTGGCCGACGCCTTTTCCTTGATCTGGTCCATGTCCATGTTCTGCAGGTTCTGCATCTGGCCGAGGAAGGAGTCCTTCTGCTCCTCCTCTGTGGTGTCCTCGTCCACCATCTTCACAAGTTCCTCGGGCACGTCGATGTCGTCCCCCGCCATCTGGATCATGTTCTCGTCCTGCTCGCTCTGGAAGCACAAGAGGAAGACCAGAGTAAATTCAAGTCTTTAGTGCAACTGCAAATATCTATTAACCTTTCAATGGCCAACATTGTGAGAATTCTTTCAATCCAATTTAACCGTCTTTATTATGAAGACAGTGTATTTTTGGTCTTAAATGTTGTCTATTTCTATCTATATGCTGTTATTTGCTGCTGTGGTGGCCCAGTTTCCCCACAGGGAGCATTAGTTTAATCTTAAGACATGCTGGAACACACCTCATCGCTTTTGTTGAATGAAATGACTGCTAGATTGCTTTAAGAAGCTTTTCCTTCACTGTACAGAAGCTTCAGAGCAGTTTCAGGTTTATAAAACGATGTGAGGAAGACGCAGGGTTTGTTCCTAACATTGGATTTTCTCCTCCCATTCATCAGTTGAATCAGTTTGATCCATAACAGGGTTTTAACTGACATGGTGTCCTTGTGGATTTCTAATTCTCAGAAAATACTTTCCTTACCCCTTTTTTAGAACATATCATAGAACATTATATCATATAATATAAGTCAATTGTTCACTCTATTGCTTTGTACTTGTGTACCCAAAACATACAAATTATTATTATGAGGGTTTGTAGCTAACCAGGTCTCCCTTTCTGAGAGAGTTGTATACAGCAATAGAAAAATGTCTCTAGGGATGCTGTAATTCTCTGGATGCTCACCATATCACTCTCACTCTCTGCACACACACACACACACACACACCCACACACAGACACAATGTTGCACCACTTAACTCATGCGGTCGTATTTGTGTTCATGGGAAATTGCATACGGCTCTCACCTGAGGTCGTTCTCTGAATATGGAAAGGCAACATTTGGTGCACGTGTGGTTTGGTGTGGTGCACGTGGTTTTCATCAACCTGAGTAGAGCAAAGTGATCTCACCTTTGGTAGTCTGTATTTGTCTCTCAGACACGTTCGCAGCGTGGCCCGCTCAGCCTTTTTGACCAAGAACTCTGCATCTCTCTCCATCCTTGTTTTGGACAAGATCAAACATTCTGTTATACAAATATCAGCCTGATACAGACGAAGTTAGAAAAGATGTTTAGTTTCTGAAAGAATTGCATTTTGATTTGAATATCATATAAATGATATAGCTTCAGTTTTTCATATAAATAAGACACTTTTTATGCTGCACTAGCTTCATTGTAATTGGGCAAATAAGACTCCACATTCAATCATGTTGTTGATGAACATCTAGACCCAATTTGATCACAGAATGATATGAATGATATGAATGCAGCTTTTTGTGTAATTGTTTTTATTAATTATTTTTCTAATAATTATTTTCTATTCATTTGCTACAGCACTACTCATAAAAGTGTCCATAGTGCAAAATGACTGGGTGGTAATCAACTTTCAGCTCTTTCATACAAGGTTTGCTGTGTAGCAGCTGAAAAAAATATACACATGCATTTGAAAATTTGAGTGGAATTGTATATTTGTCTCAAGTAGAAAAAAATATTTTTCTTTTTTATATTTTATTTCTTTTCGCAGCACTTCTGTCGAACATGAATATTTTACTGTCACAGGAATATAGTCAAGGCACTCTTATGAAGTCAGTCTGGATAAGAGGGTCAGCTAAATGCCAAAAATATAAGTGTAAATGTAAGTAGAGAATTTTCTGGAGTTCATTATTATCAAAAAAAAAGGTTATAATAATTTCCAGATCAATCACAAAACTATTATGTCACTGTCAGTAAATGCCTTATACACTACTCCCTCAAATGTATTGTCTCTATCCATTAGCTATCCGATCCAGGGCCTCCACTGATGGATGAGTGGGAGAAGGGCTTGATGCTGGGACTTACTTCTCCTCCACCAGTTGCTTCTGGTACTCCTCGGCCTCCTCCCTCGACATGCCTGCAGCAGCCATGATATCAGCTCCTCTAATATCCTCGTTTAGCGGTGGACGTTCTGTCAGCGAACCGTGAAACTATCCACCAGGAGATCCACTCAGTGACTCTCCTACTGTACCAAGGGATTTGTGGCGCTTTTCTCCCCCCCCCCCCACCACCACCACAAGTTTAGGCTGCTGCTTTTTGATTGGCCTGATGGTGAGAGAAGCCAATGGCAGGTCACAGGCTGAGGGCTGACATAACCCAGTGCGCACTGACTGACAACATTATCCCTGAATCAAAGCAGTTTTAGCTCCACACCTTAATCTACGCTAAGCCTACAAAGAGCAGATTGTTTCACTCAATGCAATTTGAGTAATGCAATGTCATTGTAAGGATCCCACTACTGGTAATTGCTATGGGCCAGTAAGCAGAAACATAGTGTGCTACTCCACACTTATCCAATGCTGCATGTGACAATTTGCCATTAATCCTTTTACGTAACAAAGCACTGCTTGCATGCCAAAGGATGTCCCAGACTGTGAGCGTGGCAGCCGGGCCCTGCAGAGAATAAGAGTCAACCACACTTAATCTAGTCCTTCATAAGACTCACTAGAGGAACCAAACCAAGGTATGTGTTTAGTTCTGTTCTGTTGCAATCTGCACAGGTGAGACAAACATGAGGAAAAGACAAACAGGGACAAATAGAGACAGAAGTGGATTAAGCACAAAAAACAAATAACATTAAAATGGTACAAAAGAGAAAAAAATGCTACAGGTAAGGAAAATATAATGAATGAAAGTAGCCATGTGTGTGTGTGTGTGTGTGTGTATGTGTGTGTGTGTGTGTGTGTGTGTGTGTGTGTGTGTGTGTGTGTGTGTGTGTGTGTGTGTGTGTGTGTGTGTGTGTGTCCCCACAGGCTCTAGTCATCATTGCTTCATTTTACACAATTAACTGGTGTGTGCTCTGGTGATGCAGTACATAAGGTTGTTTAATGCAATGCTAGACGTATTGGTTAGCGGGGGGGGGATTCCAAGATGGTAGCCATACCATGTGACCTTCAGCTGTCAGGACGCACACACACACACACACACACACACACACACACACACACACACACACACACACACACACACACACACACACACACACACACACACACACACACACACACTACCTTTTCAACATGTTTGGTCAACATATTTGTTGTACGGGGCAGCACAGCAGTGAGACCTGCACCTCTGAGTCTGGCTGAATAATGGATGGAGCCAGCTACAGCAGCAGGCTGATATCTTGACTGCGTCACTGCTACCGAGTTAGGGGGAGGAGGGAGGGCACAGAGGAGGGAGGGAGGGAGGGAGGGAGGGTGGGGGTGATGTACAGGACATAGCCTGCAAAACAACTGCAAGCTGTGAAAAGAGCTGCTACCTGTGTGAGAGAGCGACACACACAGAGAGAGAGAGAGAGAGAGAGAGAGAGAGAGAGAGAGAGAGAAACCTTGTCGAGGACCGAGGAATGAACTGACAGTCTGACAGTCTGACTGACAGAGAAACATGAAGCAGCTCTCCTTTCACATCCTGCTGCTTCTCCTCTCCTGGAGTGGCATCAATACAGGTAAATGTCTATTTTGGTTTTGATGTGTGTGTGTGTGTGTGTGTGGTAACCTTGCACTGCCACCTCTTTCTCTGATGTGTGACCTTGTAAAGAGTGGAAGGAAATGTGTGTGTTTTTTTCACCATGTCTGAGCAGTAGCTGCAGCAGACACAAACTGAATGTAGGATGTGGTTGGTGTGTTTGCGCGTCTCCTGCGATGTAGTTCTCCATTGCTAAACCATTTGAAGCGTCTGTATTGATGATATCGATATTGAATGAACATGATAGAGTATTAGCTGTAAGTGCTAGGGTTCACCCGGTATCGTTTTTTGAAGGCTGATACTTCTAAACGTATGATGCAAAAATGATGACATCGTGTAAAGTTTGTGTCTATGTGATGTGTTTTTCTAGCAGAGGAACTTGGCCCAACACCACCTCCATTAGCCCCCATCACTCCAACCCCAACACTTGTAAAGAGCGTTGTCCTCAAAGGTACCTGCAGAAGTATTTTTCCATGTTGTGTTCAATGTAATATATGTGTTCAATTTGACTGTTGACTTGCCACCATATTGTCTTCCACCATCACCGCTGTAAAACACTGTGTATTATGGCTGCTCCTATCAAAGGTGATGATTTATCCTGTTCAATCAAATGTAATCATCATTTCTGAACGAACAGACCGTCTGATTTTGTGTCTTGTGTGTCTGTGTTTGACATCCTTCCACAATTCCCAACGCAGGTGAAAGTCACGTTGAGAAAGTTGAGCTGATGAAACCGTTCAGTTTAGAGCTACAGTGTACCTGGGCTGGTAATCAGAACAAACCGGCAAACATGACTGGGTACTGGAGGAAAGACGGGGAGGAAATTGAGAACAAAACTGTGCTGTTGGAGAATGAGCAGTATAGTCTCACAAGAGTGTAAGTACGTGCTCATTATTCCCTCCGGTGAACAAAATGCACGTTTGTCTTGTTTGTTTCTGTCTGTGCACGTGTAACAAGGTGGTGCATCAGGATTATGAGTGATGTTACCTTGTGCATGTGCAGCGGTTTTTGGAACAGTGGGAGGTCTCAGTCTCTGTAGCAGTTGAACACCTTTTGTTTCCAGGATGTTTGATAAAACTAGCTTATATCAGTCTTTACTTTTAGTTCTGAAACATATTTGTTTCTTAGATCATTGTAAATATTTCATCTATCCAGATTTTATTGATTACATAAAATCTATTAATAATAAATAAGAAAAGAAATGACACCCACTCTTACAAAAAATATTGCTGGCATGAAAGTAAAGCACACTATGTGTTATTATTAAAGTTTTGATCTTAAGATGAAATACTTATGTTTTACTGATAGAATCAACTGTGTTTTTAAGCTATTGACTGGAAACTTTCAGCATTTTCCACCAAATGTTTATTTATAAAACTCCTAATTTATTTTTCTTTTGCAGGTTCAGTATTGATAATGAAAAAAGCCTTGGGAATTACTCGTGTGCCTTTGGCAGCGAAGCAAAAGTACACTTTATTTTAGCAGGTACCCAGCGTTTGAGTTGTATTTGCAATATTTCACACTTTCCTTCTGACAGTTGTCTTTCTGTCAGCCCACCTAGTGATATTACACATCCATGAATATGGGTATTTATACTGTAGGGGACACCCATCGTCATTCCCGTCTCCCTCTTCCCTGGCAGCTCCACAGATGGATGAGGAGCGGGATAAGCCGATAGTCAGCTATGTGGGTGATTCTGTGCTTATGCAATGTAAAATGAAGGACCACAAGCCGAAGCCCAACACCTGGAATTGGTACAAAGCAAATGGAACAAACAAGGTGAGAGGTCACCTGCAACGTGGGTTTAGGTACCACTAGTGTCACCGGTGATGTTGAATCGACACGGGGAACCCTTTCCAGCATTTGTTTTCACCGTCCAATGTTTATTGGTTAATGGAATACATGAGCCAAGTAGAAACAATACGTAGTCTATTAAAGGTCCCATATTCTTCATTTTTCATGATTTTGTTTTTCAAATGCACTATGGCTCAAGATATGAACAATGTTCTTTGTGATGTTTTGCAGTTTAGTTTAGTTCAAAGTTGAATAAAATTAATTTGAAGATCCTGCATCCACATGCTATTGGCTATATTGGAAAAATACATTTTCTAGATGGAAATTTCACATGAATGCCATTCAAAGTCGGATGATGAGGCTGGAAAGTTGAATACATTTTCTACCTGGAATTTTGAAAATTTGGGACCTTTAACATATAAAGTTAGTTGTGGTTTAGCCAACTCATGGTTGTGGAAAAATAAAGTTTTATAAATCTATTTTAACACCAGAAGTAGCAAACTAGACATTTCCAAAAACAGTTCATAATCCTTATTTTAAAATATAGATCATCCAGTCTCATTTTGTCAACCAGTGACTTCTTCATTTCTGCTACCAGTCATTTGTAGAGCTTCTTTTTTCAAAAAGTGTCTGTCTCCTCTTGTAACTTTAACCCTGATTCAGACAGAACCACCCAAATATATGGTGTTACACCTGTAAAGACACACATGGCCTGCACCCGTCTGACATGAATGCCCTGGCTTGACGCCTTTGGGAGTTATATAACGATCATTGATGATTTGTGTCCCAGGAGTTGATTGACGCTGGTGCAGAGCCCCGTCGGTACGCAATCGAAAATGATCAGAGAATGACCAAGCTGACGGTGCTTAACCTGACAGAGGCAGACGCCGGCTCCTATTACTGTGGTGCGGTCTACGACATCAGTACCAGCATGAGCCTCGTGGAGCTGAGGGTCATCACCTTCATGCAGCCTCTCAAGCCCTTCATAGCCATCGTGGTTGAAGTGCTCGTCTTGGTCGCCATCATTCTGCTCTATGAGAGAAGTACCTCCAGGCGTAACTCCAGGGCAGGTGGGTTCAGAAAAACACCACCACTATCAAACTGTCTTTCTCCTCCAGGAGGTTGATGGATGTTTTGAAGAGCATCATTTTATTGTACATTGTAACTTGTGTATGGGTATCTGCCTTTATTCTCAGGAGATGGCTGTGCTCAGAGTGACGACCAAACCAATAATCTGTGAGTTTTTCAAGGCCGGATAGAGGCCGAATTCATCTACTACAATTTACTCTATGTACATATTTTTCACAATGTGTATTTTTTCTTTTCTCTCTCTCCAGGACACAAGGAGAAAGTAATGGAATGGAGGGAAGTTCATCAACAAGACATCGCAAAATTTAACAGGAAGAGCAGCTGGATCCTAACACTGTTTTGTTAACGTGTTTTTCTTGCAGTGGCTGATCAATGCACAAAAAGGCAATATTTCAACAACCAAATATGTCATCTATTATTATCAATACATGTTGATAAAAACAAAATAATCACCCCCTTTGATTATTACTAATCAATGTACATTTAGTCTCTTTTCATGAGCAGGGTGTCATGGCGGTTAAGAGCTTAGTACGTGAGATATTCTTTGCTTTGTTAGCCTTCAAACTAGAAAGTGCTCGTTTCCTGTGGAACAAACCACAAGATTGCTGTTGCGTGAAAACCTTCTAACTCCAATTTTGTTTTTGTTTTTTTATACTGAGTTATAGGATTACGAGTTAAGGGAATTCTGCAACCCTTGGTGCTCATGAAATCCTTTCAAAACCCGTTTGATAAAGTCAAAATTGCAAGGCGGTCAAGCTCAAAACAAGGATGTTTTTCCTTAGTTGCTGAAAAATATACATTTTGGAGATACAAGGTTTTCACACAGCAACGTAATGTGGTTAGCCTCCTACGTCACTATGAGTTTTCACATCTTAGTCAGAAAGGAAATGCATTTTTTTCCATTTGCCAGTAACTAAACTCTTAAGTCATCTTAACTTCAATTGAATGATTTCTCCATCATGACTTGCCCTCAGTGCCTTACAGTCAAAACACAGCTAACCACCCGTTCCTGCTCTGCTTGCAATTATGACAACCTGTCAGTTTATGAAGTGTGTGCTTGAAGTAGTGCGTCTGCAGTATAACTCCATGTCCTCTAGATATCCTGGTATATGCAGAGGTGCAATTAAATGAATGCATCATAAGTTGATGTGTCAGGACCTGGTTGGAAACACGTTTGTCCTCCACTCAACTGTCTCTTTGTGTCCTAAAAGTAGTAACTCTTCAAACGTTTAACCACTTCCCCTAAACAGGGTGTCTGCAAGTTTCATCAACTTACATTCAAAACTCTTTCAATAATGCCAGTCAGAAGAAAACATAAGAGCAAAAACATGAAAATTAAATGCACGATGGGACAAATTTCTCAACGGAAGAACAGGCGCCACCAGGAAACCACTAAAGACCTCCTGCAACTGAACTTAAAATGCTATATTTAACTATTGAAGACCATTTGAGGCCTTGAATTTAGCGGATATAATTCAGGACATTTTAGGACTCTTTCAGGACCTGCAGGCACCCCGCTACATGGAACGTGTCACGGTACATGCACATTAAAAGATACAGAACCACTGGTGTTGTGTTTGTGTCAGAAACTGTTCCTTGTGTTATTTAGCATGAGTGGGTGGGTGAGAGAGACATCTAGTGGGTGGCACCCTGACTTTACACCCACACGCTGAATAAAAGGAAATTAAAAAAACGACATTTCAGTGAACAGCAATAAGCAGCAACACACACAACGTCCGTTTGAAAAGTTTTATCTCTGCTTAAATACAAAGCTGCACAATAAATCGAGGACACACATCCAGTATAGTTTGTCAGTACTTCAGTTTTCCAACACGTGGAAAAAGCTCAATCCACATTTCCACTTTTTGCAGCCATTACATTTTATATAATCTGAGGGAATAATTCATTTGCTGGTCTCTGCCGTGGTGGACTCTTAAACGCCTTTCCTTGACCCCTTGCCTCTTTCAGTGCTCTTGAGGAAACTCTCTTCTAAGTGTTTCAAGGAGAGACAGGAAACCAAGAGGAGACCTTTAAGGAGGAGGACGGGACCCTATCGATATCTACGGCTTGTTCAGGAGGAACTGGACCAGCAGCTCGAGGACCTTGTCGTCCAGGCCCACCACCGCTCCGTCCTGCACCCGCTCGTAGAGGCGCAGGCTCTCGGTGCCCCACAGGAGGTTTTTCCTGGGGTTGTCTGCGTCCGTGTCCACAGACAGCGCCAGCGTGTTGAGCTGGTAGCAGAAGAAGGAGAAGAACTGGCCGTCGGTGATCACAGCCTGGGACGCGAACGGCCTGCTGACGTCCTCGTGGCTCCAGAAGCCTACAGACGTGAGACGGATGGGAAATGACCACCAAATGCTGGCAAATATTGGCTGTTGTTGTTAAATTGGTCTAATCTACCAGCAGCTTAGGCAGGAAACCAACTGTGTCTTTTTTTTATCTTTTACCTTTACATCATTTGATAAGATGTCCAAATATTTCCAGCTACGATAGGAAACCTTTTCAACTATCTAACATCGACAAGATCACACCCATTCTCTGGGGTTGTTCAAAAGTCATTCTATTGTTTTTATTATTTCTAATCTTTTTTTCCCGTTGAATCCTATCCCTTTTGCTGCTGCAACGACCAATAAAGTTTTATCTCATCTTTAGATTAGATTAGATTCAACTTTATTGTCATTGCACAGAGTACAAGTACTGAGACAAAGAAATGCAGTTTGGCATCTAACCAGAAGTGCAAACATATGAGTATGTACATATGTACTGTATAGTGGTAATATAAATATATTAAATAACAGTAACGGTGAGGGATCTTATCTGTAAATTCTCTTCTACTCGTAACCAGATGGTAAAATCATGAAAGTAGATGGTGAATTTGGGGATTTACGAGTACGACCAGGTAAAAAACGACCACAGATCCACAATCCCTCAATGAAAACTAACCACGAGCTGCGAGATGCATCTGAAACGTCTGTGACGACGACCTACCCTGGTACATGGCCTGCGCTGCGGTCCACGCGAAGAGGCTGGCCAGGCCGTTGGCCCTGAGGAAGACCTCGACCTGGTCGGACTGCTGGCGTCTCTCCATGTTGTCCCTGCGGTAGCGGTCGGGGACCAGGTGGAACTGGGTGTGGCCGTAGCACGCCGGGTCTGGCAGCTTGGCACCTGGTTCGAGTGACGAAGGAGATTAGGGTTGATGTAATCCAGAGGCAGCTGTTTCATTCCAGCACATCACTGCTTTACTGAGGTTAGATTGTTAGCGTGTATCGAACTCAACTGATGCTTAAAGTCCCATGAAATGAAAAATGACCTTTGCCACCTTGATAGCTAATAGCTAATCATGACATACAGCTATTTTACTATACATGCCCCAAAACACATTTTATTTCCATGTATTATATAAATATCAAATTATTTATACTTACTGGAAAACAGTGTGTTTTAAAAAAAATATAATTACTCTTGGGGCGTTTTTGCCTTTGGCTGATAAGGCGGGGTGTCTTGCTTCAATGACTGTTCTATTGGCTATTGTGAGGATGATGAAATAGGACACGGAAGTGACTGGTCGCAGGTTTCTCAGTTACCTGTGAAGATGTGATTGTCGTACTGTCTTTTGAACAGAGGCATCAGGTCAGGGGCGAACTTGACCTCTGGAACTTCAGCAGCATAGGAGGCCTCCAACGTGGTAAACTAGGAGAGATGAAATCGATAGGAAAGGGACTAGAGAACAAAGCGGCATGCACGCTTGAACTGACGGACAAATCCCTCGGTTACTCTTACACCGTTATACATCATCAATCAGTGATGCTCGACGCGTTCCAGTTATTTTGTGATGGTGATGTGTTGGTGTGGAGATAATCCTGTCGGCCGCTCTGTGTTTTCCAATCAATAATTCCAAGGTTTTAAGGTGATTTACCTCCGGCAGTTGTTGAGGTATCCTAATCTGACTGTGCGGCTTGTCATCAATCTGGAACCTGATTGGCTCTAGCCGGCCTCTCCGGTGTCCCCTCGGGATGATCCTCTGCCCTCTCATCCAATAGAAATTCACCTGGGGATTCAGATCTGAAAGAAACAGTCACAACACTGAGCCACAGTCCAAACAGCCACGCACACAAGCATGTCAACATAGTGAAAAACCAGAATTTGGCTGGTAGCAAATAACCCACTCTAATAGATGACAGAACATCAGCCTGTTCAAAGATGTGACAACCAATCATACCTATACTTGACAGGAGGAGCAGCGGGTTGTGTTTGGCCAGGCTGTTGGTGAGCCCAGTCACCAGGTTCCTTAGAAAAGGTGCCACCAAAAGAGTTTGTTCCTTATACAGTGAAGGTTTGCGTTTCTTCATGTACCAGTGCTCTTGCAAAATCGCATGGGTAACCAGTGAGCGGATGTCGGCGAATGCATCGTCTCCAATGGAGGCTGGTGCAGGTTGAGTCGCAGGCAGCGGCTCCCCCTCGGTCTCCCCGGTGATGCTGAACCTCTCAGGCAAGCCAGGGAGGTATGCGGTCTTAGTGAAGTGCTGGTACCATTTGTCCGCATTGCGAGCAAATGTCTGAGGGATCACCACGTATTTCTTCCGCTGGATGCGAGTGAGGAGGGAGAGTTTATCCTGCACGTTAGCGGCACGCACTTTTTCTAGCCCTTCCTCAAACTGACGCCGTTTTGCAGATTTACTTTTGGCGGTAAGAGAAGGGACTATGGGGGGATACGCGGGCTCTTGGACCGCCGCTTCAGTATGAACAACCCTTTTATTTCTAAACGAAGGCAGGTTTCTATGAAATACCGACTGCAAGGGCAATCGTGTGCGGGCCGCCATGTTTCTCGTATGCGTCAGCTGACGTCTGGTTCCGTTGGCGATAGTTGTCCCCCACAACACGGCCGCCTACAGCCAGGAAGGTCAAAACAAACTTAAAATTAACTGACGATATACTGTCGTCATTTTAAGATTAAGAAAATATATAAAATGATAAAAAGAAATACATGAACTTGTCTATTTCACATGAAGGTCACGGATTATTGACGTTTCCATATTTTTAGCATCACTGAACATTAGTACTCTTGAAGCGACCCTGTGCCTCTCGGTAAACAAGACAGAGCACGGGCTACTACCAAGTGCTGCTTTCAGGCACTACATAAATACAGTAATTACTAGGGACCCACTCAACAAGTGGTAAATACGACTGGCAAAGTCACAATTTTCAACAATACCAGGGTTGCCCAGGTGTGGCGTTTCGGGACGGGAGAGCATTGAAGTCGTGTCAGATATTCCTACCAGTAGTTTATTGAATGCGTGAAATCGTAGTCAATGTTACGGAAACCGGAAGTAGGAACAGACGGGGAGTACTTGAACGTGACCTTTGTATATGCTGTGGTATGTTTTGGACCAACGGTAGTCAAGCCGAGCTGAACCCCGAGGGCTCATAAGAAAACCGCTCCAACAGCTACCAATGTATCCTCGTCACATTTTACGGCTACAATGCTTCAGGACCAGCACTCGTCACCTCAACCTCTTGCACCGCGCATGTCGAGCAGAGGTAGCTCGTCTAAAAATAACCGCCTTGCTCTATTTCTCATAAACCTTTTATTTTTGGTGACTGACGCAGAGCATTCTGGCAAGTGTATTAGCCCCGGTGGCTCTGGGATGAATGTGCCCCACCACCGAGAGGTCCGGTTCGTCATTGGTCAATAGCTCCTTATCAGTTGTTACACCCTTGAACACAACAATACAACAATGGTTTTAGCAACTCTTGACTTTTACTTTCTGCTGTGTGTGTGTGTGTGTGTGTGTGTGTGTGACAGAGAGCCTTATGCACTAAAAGTGACGAGGTGCGCCTGGCAGAAGAGGCTAGCAGGAGGTATGGCTCCCCAGCTCCAACCATATTCTCCAAAGTGATTGACAAAAGCATTCCTGCAGATATCATTTATGAAGATGACAAGGTAAACATCACACACTTTTGACAAAACATGCACCAACAATGATTTTTTTTGTTTTATTCCACGTGGAGTCCAGAGTTGAATTGACAGCAGATGTTTTGCTGCAGATAAATTGATTTACAGCATTAGGAGTTCAATATGTTACATATCCTGTTTTTGTTTTCATCAGTGTTTGGTCTTCAGAGATGTCAACCCGCAGGCCCCTGTCCATTTCCTGGTCATACCAAGGGTGCAGATTCCCAGAATCAGTGAGGCCAAAGATGATGACGCTGCGGTAAGATGCATCATCAAATCCTTCCTGACGTTATGGCCCCTTTGCAACATAGACTGATATACTGGGCATGGAAGTTGTGTGTCATGGAATAGCCTTTAAAAAGTCATGAGATTTGATTAGCAAATAGGTGCAGGAACCCTGTTTGGTGAGACTTGGAGGGATGATGCATCTCGTGGCCGATTGACTCCTGCACCATTCATGGGGGACGACATGTTTACTTGTTACTGTTCAGGTACATCCCATGTAATTCCTTTCCTCCACTCTCTCTTTTCCCCCCCAACCTATAGCTCCTAGGACACCTCCTGGTTGTTGCCAAAAACGTGGCAAAGAAAGAATCTCTAGATGAAGGATATCGAGTGGGTAAGTTACATGGTTAACACCACACTGTTGCTAGTTTGAGTGACTACAGCAATGAGTGGTTGGTGAACGGCATCAATGAACAGGTTGTTTATTGACACATTTCGTCCCCTGCAGTGATCAACGATGGCAAGCACGGCGCTCAATCTGTTTACCACCTTCACATCCACGTCATGGGGGGGAGACAGATGACATGGCCTCCAGGATAATGGTTTTCTGTGTGTATTTCTGTCTGCCTGTCGGTCCTTTTTGCTGTTCTTGTATAAAAGCTTTAAGGCGTTAAACCTTAAAGAGGTTAGTCAGCATGTTCAGTAGGTGACAATTCATATTTTCATCTGATTTTCTGTACAATCAAAACCTCACTGAAACGTAAATATACAATGTGAATGTATAGATGTGCAGGAAATGCATCATGTCTGAGAAAGCTGAAAATAAAGATACCATTTTGATTATGGGTAGCTGAAAAATACTCATTCAATAACAAAAACAACCCAATTATTTTTTCTGTCATCAGCAGCCAACTAATTGTTTACGTTTGTAGACTCCTGGTCAGTCCGTATCATGACCCCATCCAACACCGCAATGTCAAAAGTACTTTTATCAGGTTCCAACTGGTCATGACATTTCTGGAATATTGTGGTATTTAGGGATGTGTATTCCAGGCAGGCAAGGTCGGGGAGTTTGATCATTTCTCCGGGGCGGTCAGGGAATATCAGACCCATATTACAAACTGGTCGCTCTACAAGAATGTAGCAGAATGTATTTCACAAGTTGCTTCACACATTTATTGCTTTACGTGGTTGGTTTTCATCTGCTTCTATACGTTGTATAAAATAAATGTATTTTATATATATAAAAATACAAAAAATGAAACAAGAAATATTTGAAAAATGGTATTGCCACTCCTCCACACCAAGACTGTTTACCCTGTCACAAACAACAACATCAAACCAGCAAGGAAGAAAATGTTTAGGTCTTGGAAAGTCAAGGAAAAAATGTATTACGTCTAGAGAATTTGTATGACTCCTCGGTTTAGTGTATTCTCCTTCTCTGTTTAGTATTGCTGGTAGTGACCCCATGTGTAACTATTCATTCATGACCTTTGCAGATGGCAGGTGTCCATCTGCCAAGAGTAGAGCAGACATGGTGTGACTGTGTGGTATGATTCAATGACCTTGGTGTCTGTGAGCTGGGTTACTGAGTGTCATTTGAGAAGGGGGCTGAACCTTCCCCTATATTTACTCAAAAAACAATGTTCACCTCCTTGCCACAGCCCTCAGACGATCTCTATCAGATACCACGCAGGAGAAAAGGGCAAGTTATCCTGGTATTGGAGGCTTTTATGGAATATACAGTGTGCAAAGTGTGTAAAATGTGCAGAAAGGGACAGCTCTTACGTGACTTACATCGGACATTTTTCTCTTGTAAGGGCAAAAAGACACACAAGTTGCACACACAGTTGCACAAGTCTTGTTCAGCAGATGAGAAACTTCTTTGTGGGTCAAAGTCTCATCCTCATAAAGCCGAAGAACTTATCTGGCTTTATCGCTGTTTTTGTGCCTTATCGCATACATCAATTTATGGTACATTTCATAGGGTTACATTTCTTTACAGTTACATTCTTTAGTATATTTCTACATCCTGTAATATATTTGATAAGGTCTGTCTGTGTCTGTCTGTCTATCTGTATGTCTTAGCATGCAATACCAACAGTTGTCAATTAAAACAACTACAATTCATTTTGACTGTCATCAAGTATAAGGGGCAGAGCTGATTTCCACTGTTTGGAGGCTGTTTCAGAGTCAGCTGTCCGTCTCCTGCACCTTGAGGAAGTAACCTTTGGTCAACTTTGCTGGTGGATCTTTAAGCGGTCAACTCATCCCCAGTAGGTGTAGCTCAGAGGATTACGTAAGCCTCCGTGGTCCCGGACAGACCTGAGTGGAGGGGGACTGGTATACCCTCATACAGGTCACTTGTAGGCTGATCATTTCCCAGGGGCCTCAGTTACACACCGTGCCAAGCAAAGGTTGATCCAGATTTGCATCTGACTGCTCCTGTCAAGTTGATGCCGTTTCAGCTCTCTGGACAAGGTAGGCTATCCTTACGTAGCATTTACACTTTCACGTTATGTGATATTGAAGTTGATGGAATATGAGGCATAGCTGCTTTAGTGTGAGGTGATGGGTGTCGGGTGTCAGAGGAGTTTGATGTGTGACTTTGACTTTGCCATGGTGTTGTGTGTTGTGTGCCAAATTGGTCATGGACATGTGTGTGTGTGCTCACATGTGATAGTAAGGGTCATATACATGTCTATGGGCATGCAATAGGTGTCCTGCTGAGTGCACTATTCTTGAATTGCAGAATAAGTGGAAGATCGTGGAAGATCGTGTAAGACGGCCACGGAAACATACCACTATGTTCACTGAGGTTACAGCTGTTGTGAGTGAGAGGTCTCTGTGCTTTGTGCTAAATGTGCTTGAAACAAACACAGATGACTGGAAGATAGAGATGTAGCCGCTGTTTGATGTGAGCAGGTTCCTCGTGTTTTATTGTTTGGTCAACAGAGACAGACTCATTCTCTAGCGCCCCTTCCTCAGCCATGGGCTTGACTTCAAGGCTAAACAAACACTGGTGTCTGACAGGCTTGAGTTGTGCACTCCAGGTTATGGAAAGTGCAATATTTACTTTGGGAATGAAGGACTTCTATTACTTGCCCGGGAGTATTAATGCATGATAAGGGGATATTTATCCGAGCTGCAGCAGCACCTTCTCTCCCAAGGCTTTATTTCTGGGTAACGTACAAACTCAAATCCAAATCATGAATGAGAGTGAAATGTGTTTTGTGTTTTTTTGTGAGGTGAAAGGCATTTAAAAGAATGTTTTATAATCCTGAGTAAAGACTTTGTCATGACCACTTCGTATTGCCACACCGTAGTGTTGTAATGGGGATGAACTTTGCCCCAGAGAAATCTTGACCAAGTCATTTTTATATACCAGAGGTCAGATTGTCTGATTGTCCTAACAGATCTTTATTATAACATGAGTGTGTCATTATATCAGAATCATTATATAAGTCAGGAAGTGAGTGATTCATTTGTTGAAAAATATGTTGAATCAATGCAGAGTTCAGATATAGAAAGACACGGGTGACAAGAATCTGAGTTGCAACATAATCACGTTAGGTGGCGTGATTTCACTGCCTGCAAGAGAAGTGGGTTGAGAAGGACAGGTGGACCATTTCTTTGTCTTGAAAAAAAAAAATCATTTCAGGCTGACCCATTTCTGAACCAGGACATAAATAAATATGAAATTAATATTGATTAATCACCACTTTCATAGCTTATATTCAACTAATGATAACAGAGACATTTTATTTTCCTTAGTTTGAGGGCTTAGTGTATCTTGGTCAAAAGTTTTTCGCTGTGTGAGGCAAAGGTTATAAATAGGCATGCCGGTGGCCCAATACCATCTGGCTTAATATTGAGTTTCAACATTTAGAGCACTGTCGTACGTAATTATTAGCAGACTGTCATTGACACTGATGTGTTGCAATGAGCTTTGTGAACGTCTGTCTCATATAAATGTCCAGAGTGAAGCTGTTTCATCATAGTCGCTGAGAGTCTCATCTGTGCAGAGAGACTAAACCATTTTCGTGCTAACTTTGCTTGTAATACATCTAATATAGCACATATTTCCTCTTATTCCAGAAAACACAAGATGTCTGATCAAGAAGATTCGATTATCAGCAACGAGGTCTCACTCATGGATGGTGATACTGAGAGGTATGTAAGAGGATGCACAAAGTCACGAAGTGAAGAGCATCGCTTTTAACCCTTTTCAAGGTGATTTACGTGAAGATTTCATTATTGGATATTAGCTCTCATTAATGCCCTCTCATTGCCTTTCACAGTATCCCTACTCAAAAAGCACAGACTCCGGTAGACAAACCCCGACAGAATGAGACCTCCAATCTGCTGGTCAACGGTACAGACTCAGACACTGAGGATGACCAAGCCGAGGCCGGAGTAACACACACCTGTGCTGTGGAGTCAAACCAACCGGAGACTGGCACTCGCCATGAGCACCGTACAGTGTCAGCTCCAGAGAGCCAGGAGAGCCCAGCAGAGCCAACAGAGATAGCAGCCCCACCGGGCAGTACTGACCCTCAGAAGACCCCCACATTCCCTGGGCTGGAGGGACCCTTTGAAGGACTTTCAGGTAAGAGTTTGGGTGGGATCTCAGGAGAGAGCTGGTTTGATTTGGAAAGAAATGCTTCAAAAGTGAAAACTCTTCAGAATAGACACAAAGGCTGGTTTTTTTTCTTGTCGATTGTGATTAGAAGCTGAGTGAGGGGCAGAGGTCATATTTAAAGAGTGTGAAACTCTAGTTATGGAGCAATACAGTGCAGATGATGTGAAGGACATCCTGAGAGAATTGTATGTACAGTGAATCACATTGCAGCTGGGCTATCAAATAACAATAACACTAATAATACCCTTTGTTTATTGTTTGTAAAGCAGCTTTTCACAAAGAAAGTGCACAAACCACTTTGCAAAGATAAACAACATTACAAAGAGATTACATAAAAGTAAAATAATCAATAGACAATAATAAATAAGGACAAAGAATTAAGAATTTTCATTACATTACATTACAGTCATTTAGCAGACGCTTACAATAAGTGCATTCAGCATTAGGCAAGAGAACTACTAGTCACCAGAAATCGTAAGTGCATTTCCTTCCTAAACAAGCGTCTAAGAGCAGAACCAGTGCTGAAAATTGGTGAAAAGGGTGTTAAGAAGTAATTTAAAAGATTGAAGTTATGTAGCTAGCCTAGCAGGTTGGTCCAGTAAAGAGGCTGTAATGGAGAAATTTGGTCTTCTTTTGTCTTCAGTCTAAAGTGTGGAACAGCGAGACAAATAGTAGCAAGGTTAAACTAGGGTAAGCTGCAGGCGTCACAGAGTCTTTGGATTGAGGCAAGGGGTGAAGACAATTACACTAGAGGAAGTGAGGAGTGAGAGGAAATACATGCAAGGATGACCTTCTCCACATCAGCTGAGCACAGCAGTGGTTTGGGTTTCTAAATAATTCTCAGTCGCAGGAAAGATGACGTCAAAGGTCGACTGGAAAGGTTAACTAGAACCAAAGCAGCTACAGGTTTCACATTTTTGAGACCAAGTTCCCTAGATGACTGCATATTATACTCAGGTGGACCAGCAGAACAATTTGGGGTTTGTTGTCACCGAGTTGCAGAACGTTCTTGGACATCCAGCATTTATTGCTTGAGAGGCGCTCAGACAGACTGTCAAGATAGTTGGGGTGGCTGGGCGGTAATGGGAGGTACAGCTGGGTGTCTGTGTAACAACTGAATGACACATTGCATGATCAATGACAATCTCCTGCATCAATTGCCAAAAGAAGGTAATTTGCCCTTCAGGAGAGCAGCGACAACAGAATGAACAACATTGAAATGGACCCTAAGATTTAGAGATTGTGACAGAAAAGAAGATCGCTCTTAGATCCTGCTGCGTTAAGTCTTGTAAAATCTCAAAGGAGACTTGCAGGTTGTTAGCTTTCCATTTGCGTTCGGCCATACAGCATTGTCATTAAAAGTTAGTATTATTTCGCCATGACGAGGCACTGGGTTTAGATTTTTTTAGTTTTGTAAGGTCCAGTAGTATCAAGAATGTTGTTGAAAAGACGAATTGTTTCCTGTTTTGTAGGAGAACATCAGAGACAGTAACAGTGCAGGGTTATAGCAGAAGAGTCAGAAAACTCCTACAATGAGTACAAAAATGAGAATACTTTGGAAGGGATGCTTTTTCCATTTGAACCACAGCAAGTTCCCCTGACTAAACTCGATTCGTAGGTGCACAAGGGCATTTCATAGCTTCCTGTTTTGTAACAGGTAATATGAAGCAGCATGGCCAGCCCCCTGTTCACTGAGGAACCTGTAAATCATGTTGCTCTGAGAGAGAATGATGTGTGAATACACACCCACAGGAGCAGTCTAGAGATAGCCATGTCTGCAGCCTGGAACCTCTCACACATTTGACTCTGCTCTCGACTGTGAACTCATGGCGGGTAAATACAACTGTCCCTGTTGTCCTGGTACAGTTGAGCCCAAGGCGATCCCTTTGCCAAAGGCGACAACTCTGGCCCCTGCTGACCAGCTATGGAGCACCAACAGAGACGAGGCGGTCAAGCTGAGAATGGAGGGTTCAGGCCCGGGGTCGGAGACACCCATGACGGTCCATGAGATGTTCCTGGAGACGGTGGAGGCTTACGGGGATCATCCAGCCCTGGCTTCCAAGAAAGAAGGCCAGTGGGTCACCCTGACCTGGAGGCAATACTATGAGCAATGCCGAGCCGCCGCCAAGAGTTTTCTCAAGGTTTGTTTGCTTGTTGTCACTCTATGCAAACTATAACACAGTGAACTGGTATTATGGTCATATTGTACAGGCTCAGTCTAAATGAGCATAGCAGCAATTTTGGATTCAATAGGTGAATTCTTTCTGTATGCACACATCCTGTAATCCTTAGCACCTGAGGAATGTTATTGTCTGTTTACATAGTAGGACTTAACTTACTTTATCTCTCATTGTATTGTCTTTCTGAGGTGAGAACAGGGCTGATGAAAACCAACACTTGGGTGTGTGGAACTCACGGCTTGTGTTACGTCTCCCGTTTCACAGCCACGTTTGTGCGCCGTGAAGTCTGGTAGCTCTTGAAATGTGATGTAGATCTGTAATCTACAAAAAAAAAACCTGTCTCATTAAAAAATACTTCCTTTAGTTGGGGCTGGAGCGTTACCATGGCGTTGGCATTCTGGGATTCAACTCTGCGGAGTGGTTCATCTCTGACATTGGCTGCATCTTTGCTGGGTAAGATTACATTTGGGCAGTAATTGGGGGGTGGGGTTAGATAGAGTTCCTTGTAGCGTTTACGCCTCACTATTATGCATGAGACCCCTCACTATTGTTTTACCTGACAGTTCACACACACCTTCATACGGTGTTTAGTACGATCAAGATACTTAAAGCAACTATTAGCCTCGACATTCCTGCTGACTGTAGGTTTTAGGAACTATTGGTCAGTGTTGGATTAGAGACCCCTGACATGCAGCTGTTGTCCTTGGATAAATGAATGGCATTGCATTATAAACTTGTAGATGATAACAGTAAGGATTCATGTACTTATAACTAAGATGGTGGTCGATAATACTTTATTTTGAAATCCAATTCTAGACGCCAAATATTAAATAAACACTAACTTTGGTGATGTCAGCAGTTGGGCAATCGGTAGCAGCCCATTCTGAAGGTAGCATAGTATATATATACTTATCAACCAATGAGGTTTTTTTTATTGCAATCTCTTACAAAGCATTACTATTCCATGTTTGATTTCTAGGGGCCTGGCAGCCTGGCATCTACACGACCAACTCCCCCGAGGCCTGCCAGTATGTGGCTGCCAACTGTGAGGCTAATGTCATTGTTGTGGAGAATCACAAGCAGCTCGTCAAAATCCTGCAGGTCAGGAGCCACACTGCAGTACCAGCCCTTGGTGTGGCCATGGATAGCTACTGGCCCTTCCTAGTCTAATCTGAAGATTATGTCAACTGACCGACTGAATGCTGACTTTATTGTATGTTTGCACTCATTCACTTGCAGTGTATGGATTGAATTGATTTCATCTAATTGACCCCGCAGGTTAAAGATCACCTACCTCACCTGAAAGCAATTGTTCAGTATGCGGACGAGCTGCAGCAGAAGCTACCAAACCTGTACACAGTAAGTTCGCAATGACAAAAACCTTGCTGAAGCAGAACGGTCACATGTTTCTGAAACAGCTGAGAATATGCCAGAAGTAGGTCGGACAACACGATTCCCTTTTCCTTCCAACGTGATGTATTTTCAAACAGCGCGGTCTGCGGTTTGCTCACATTCCTCCTTTTCACATTCTCAGCATAATTCCTACCTGTGATAGACGTGTGACCATGCTTGACGTGATGCTCTGTGTCTCTGTAGTGGGCAGAGTTCATGAAGGCTGGGAGAGGACGTGCCCGATGAGCAGCTGAATGCTGTGATTGACAGTCTGAGGCCCAACGAGTGCTGTACCCTCATCTACACCTCTGGTACCACCGGCAACCCAAAAGGAGTCATGTTGAGCCATGACAATGTGAGTAAAGCAGGCCTGGGATGAAATACATTTCCTTACTTTTCAAGTGCATTTAAACCAACTACGCCACGTTTTTGGTCCTCTGGCATACAAACAACCGATACTAAAAGCACAGGTTCTTTGATGGAGCAACTGGATAAAACCAAGGAGGCCAAACAACGTGATTCATTTATTAAAATACATAGACAATACACAATTACTAGTAGTCTGGGAGGCACTGGGTCCAAATGGGACTAAAATGGGGTAGTAAACAAGATAAATACATTTCAGTTTAAAAAGGTGACACATGTGACTAAAACCCACCGCAACCAAAAGAGTCTGAAAAGACACACTACACACTAAAACCAACACGGCACAGCAAGTCATGAAAACTGAATGTACAAGCTTGCTTAAAACTACTATCCAATAAAAGTCACACAATAAGAAAGCCTAAAACCAGCCCTAGTCTACAGAACACAGATCAATAAGGACACAGGAAATCAATCAATACCAGCTCTGGGACGCCACAAAACTCACCTGCTGAGCCACACTGACATAAAACCAACTTATAATCTATATAAACATTTAAACTATGTGCTTCTGAAATCTCAACATACAACCCTCATGGTGGTGTGCCAGCATCAGCATTCCTGCCCACCCCTTATCTGCTGTGATGCTGCCTTGAGGCCTTTTTATAATAGCAGACACTGGTGAAAACAATCCATTCAAATCAGGAAGCAAGTCTGGTTGCTCAAGAGATCAAGCACAGGAATTCATAATAAAAGTCCTTAGCAACATAAAAGTCCTTCTAGGACAGGGGTAGCTTCAACCTGCCGTTTTGATGTTTATCCTTTAATTTAACCTTTATTTAGCCAGGCAGGTCAGGGAATTTGGAAGCTGGTGGAGGTTGGGTTGGACTAATAAAATAAAAAATAAAAAATAATTAAAAAAATAAAATAATAAAATAAAATAAAAATTAAATTAAAAAAATAAAAACAATAAAATAAAATAAAAAATAAATAAAAACAATAAAATAAAATAAAATAAAATAAAATAAAAGCAGCCCCAAAGTCAGCAGCCCAGTTGAAGTGAACGGTGAGCAGTGAACTGTTTGGCAGTGAGTGTTTGTCTGGAAGGTAACCATGGCAACAGGCTGTGTGGATACACCTAATGGATAATGGGGGTGATTAACAATTGGGCTACCCTAACTCTAATGGAAACAACCAATCAATAATTCTGGTATAAAAGAAAATATATAAATCTTGTTGAGTTTCTGCAACGCAACTTCTGAAGATTGAAACGACTCGTGATACTCAGCTGCAACTTCTAAACTTCTGCAAAATCTGTATGTTCAATGTGCGCTTGCCTTTATTCTGTGAAGATGGCGGATGTGATTATTGGCACCCAAAGCTTATTAAGGTCTATACTCAAGAGTAGACTACATTTATGGGTTTAGGTAGGCTAAATATTCTTTTGGTCCGACTGCTCCCTAAATGGGTGAAGCACATGGGTGAAGTTCAACCTAGATTTGGATCTAATTTCTGATGACTCTTCTCCTACTCCTTAATGTGCAGATTACCTGGACAACCAATGCAGCGGGTAACTCAACAGACGTGAATCAGGCTGAGGAGGTTTTAGTCAGTTACCTGCCCCTCAGCCACGTGGCTGCCCAGATCAACGACATGTGGATTTGTATGAGGTTTGCGGGAACCTCCTACTTTGCTGATCCAGATGCCCTCAAGGTCAGGATGCCAAGTTAACAATGACATTAACGGTGTTAGCAATTTTAGCAATGTTAACAATGGACAGTAGTGGCAATGTTCTTATTTTTCTGTGAAAGTATTATTTGAGTAATTTGTGATGTTTTGGTGATGACACTGACCTGATACCTCAACTTAAACTACTGTGACCCACATTCGATTCCCAGGGCTCCTTGGGCACCACCTTGAAAGAGGTGCGCCCGACTACTTTCTTAGGGGTTCCACGTGTGTGGGAGAAGATGCAGGAGAAAATGAAAGCAGTAGGTGCCAAGTCATCTCCAATGAGGAAGAGAGTGGCCGACTGGGCTAAGTCTTTAGGACTGCAGTACAACTACAGCGCCATGAATGGGTGAGACAGTAGCAAGGAAGTTGCAGAATTCAAGTGTTACTTTTAAGTGCAGCATTTCCAAATGACATATTGTGTCGTTCACCATCTTCAGCTTTTAGTTGAACCTTCGCTGTAAGACAATCTGTAACGCAGAGTTAATGGAGTAGGAGCTGTTGTAATGCAGAAAAGTGGAGTTTCAACGCCATTGGCATGCTGCCCATCTCTGATCTTATCAATGATGGCGCCATTGCTCCATTTTGAAGTGTTTTCTGATTATTATATTTCCAATTTAATTTTCAGTCTCAATCTCAAAAATCTAACCCCCTGCCCTGGTGTGTTTGTTTTGGGTGACAGGGAGAATGCGGTGCCCTGGGGCTTCATGCTGGCTAACAATCTGGTCTTCAAGAAGGTACGCGATGCGCTGGGCTTAGACCGCTGCAAGATTTGCTTGACAGGCGCTGCCCCCATCACCAAGGACACTCTGGACTACTTCATGAGCCTGAACCTCCCAATTGTCGAGGCATACGGCATGAGCGAGAGCTCCGGCCCTCACACCGTCTCCACGAAGGACAGTTTCCGCATCATGAGGTCAGTAGCAAAGGATTCTGGGACATGCTGGCCTGTGTACCAGCAGTTTGTTACTGATTCACATGTGTTGTTGATAGATTCTTATTGTTTGCAATTTTACTTTAAAGCTAGCAAGGTTTTTATGTAAAAATACACCCATCTTATCACTGTCCCCGCTAACTGGGATGTGTGCTGTGTGCTGTGTGCAGTTCACTTTACAGCTGGTCCAGACAGAGGTAATACACTGTAATTTACACATTTTATGGACTTATCTTTTGTCTGCCTAGCTGTGGAAAGGTGATGCCAGGCTGCAAGACGAAGCTGGACAATCCAGATGCGGACGGGAATGGAGAGATCTGTTTCTGGGGGCGACACATCTTCATGGGCTACCTGAACATGCCTGACAAAACAGAAGAGGCCCTGGACCAGGATGGCTGGCTGCACTCTGGGGACCTGGGGAGACATGACCAAAACAACTTCCTATTCATCACAGGAAGGATCAAGGGTAGGGTGTGGTCAAAGAAACGTCAAGATGTTTGTAGCCTGGTAAAAGAACGTTTGAATATTTGGACACGTGATGGTCCTGATAAGTTGCATATCTTTAGGTATCATGTTAGCAATGAGGGTGGTGTTTCTCTGCAGAAATGTTGTTGTGCTAGTTAGGAACAGCACATCTTCTTCCCTTCCTCCCTCCCTCCCTCCCTCCCTTCCTCCCATCTTCCTCCCTTCCTCCCTTCCTCCCCTTAATGAGAGCATTAGTGGATGGTCTATGGCCATAGCTCACGTACTCAGCCGTAATATATAGTTAATTACACTCTGTTGAAACTATTTTAATAATGTATCTATATATTAAAAAAAAATAACAGCCAAAATGACAAAGCCATGTTCATCCCTGCAAACAAACAAATATTGCAGAAGTCGCCCATCTATCTGTAAATAAAAAAAATAAAAATGAAATAACCAGAGGAACAAATTTCTCAAAGTGCACTTCCACTACGTCATCTCCCTCTACGATGAATACAGTGACACTTGCATGTGCACTCTTTTTTATTTTGACAAGAATAACAAATGATAAATCATCAAATTTTGAAACACATATTACATTGAATCATTAGCTAACAAAATTCTCTGCTCTCTGCTTTCTGCTGATTGGTCAGACCAACACATGTTGCCACTCTGGAAAATTCAACAATGTCTCAAAAGACATCCAATGGTAGATATCCACCAGTTAGCACCTGTACACTGGTTTCTATCCAGGCAGATATACAGTATATTTCTGCAGATGATTCACTTTTTAACATGAGAACTAACGGGATCTATCCAAGCCTCAACTGGATAATAATGGATATCAATGTATGAAATGGTGTATGATATGATGTTAGAGTTTAGAGTTCATGCATTTTCACATAAAAATGGTAAGACAAAAGGAAAAGGTAAAACTAATGGAAGTTGTCCTATGTGCATATATAAAACCTGTGGTTTCCTTTAAAAAAATAAAAAATACTCAATTTCATCATTTCACTGAAAACAATTTTCAGTGAAAAAATAAGATTACAAACCAAAACTTGACTGAATAACAAAGTAAGCAACTTATCTTATGATAAATAGGCAAGTGAGGAAAATATAATGAATAAAAAATGTTGAATCTGTTTGTTGTGTTTTGGACAGAGCTGATCATCACAGCCGGTGGGGAGAACATCCCTCCCGTGCCTCTTGAGGATGCAATGAAGGCCGAGACCGCCATCATCAGCAACGCTATGCTGATCGGAGACAAGCTCAAGTTCCTCTCCATGCTGCTCACTCTCAAAGTAAGTGCACTTCTATATCTGTGTGTAGTCACAACTACTAAATAAGTCACGAGAATAGCCTATAATGACCCTTCTCCTTTTCCATAGTGTGTTTTGGATGACAGCGGTGAGCCCACAGACGAGCTGAGCCCCGAGGCCGTGGCCTACTGTCAGCAGCACGGTGTCACGGCAACCAAGATCTCAGAGATCTTAGCAAATAAGGAGCCAGCGATCTACAAAGCCATTCAGGAAGGTTTGGAGCGCGTCAATGCCAGGGCCACCTCCAACGCCCAGAAGATCCAAAAGTGGGTCATCCTCGATCGAGACTTCTCTATATCTGGAGGGGAACTGGGTGAGTCATCAGAGGAAATCACTGTTGTTGTTGTTGTTGTTGTTTTTAACTTTTATGAGCCGTCCAGTTGGTATTATAACTCTGAAATGTCCAAAATGATTGGCAACAGAGGAGGAAGTTAAAGCATTCACTCTGCTGTCCCCATTGCCGAAGGTTTATCTTGTGACTGTGCTACATGCCAGACAACATTCCAGTCATTTAGATTGTGAGGCAGCACATCATTGAATCTCTTCATCTAGGACAGCTTCCTTATGCAGTCAAACGCTGACGTGCTACATGAGCGTTGTCACACAGCAGCAGAAAGAGTATTCTCATTTTGAGAGTCAGATTGAATTAACTCTCTTTTCTCCTTTGTCTTTTAGGACCCACCATGAAACTGAGGAGGCCTGTTGTTGTGAAGATGTACCAGGAGACAATAAATGAAATGTATGCAGTGGCCCAACAAAAAGAGTAGAATGTATTTCTCAAACATCAACATTGAAGAACTCGGGTCATGAGAAAGCCGGGCCCCATTGATGAACATTACATCGTGCATCATCCTCATATTCAGAAAAGCTCCTATTTAGTGTTGATTTTCACCTGAAAGTCACTGCTAGTAAAAGAAGTTTAGAAGTGCAGAAGTTTATCAATAAAAAAGGTTTATAATTGAGGGAGCAGATCAGGAAAAAAGTCTTGATTTTAGTTGTGTTGTATTTAACGACTGAGGGGTTTTTGTAGATACTTTTTAATGTGTCACTTTTTTCCAGAACCTGGAGAGAAATCCCTTTGGCATCTGCTCCAAATCGATATTTGTTGTTTTAAATGTACATAAGGCTTCACAGCATCAGTGCACCTTTTGTAAATAAACCATCATAGCCAAATATTGCCATCTATGATATGCACAGATGAATTATACCATGACAGTACTGAAAATTAAACTACAGTCACCAGCAAGTTGGGAAATTAATAGCAGCCCCCAGCCAAGTGCTGGTAAATTTTGGCTGTGGCTGTTAGGTTTGTCACATTGCTTTTCTATTCTAAAAATCAAATTGGCTGGTAAAACAATGAAAGTAACTCCTTTGTCCTGTCCATAAATATATATATTTTTGAAGCAACAGTATCTTTGTAAGATTTTGCAGTAGTAAATATTATCCTCCTGTGAGGTGCCAGTTTTTAATCTAATTTTGTGTACCTAACAGATATCAATATCTGCAGATGTTGCTTCTCATGATTGGAGGTTTGAATACATATTGGTATTATACACTTAAAATATCTGATAATAAGAGTAATAGCTTGAATTTCTCCAATCACAAGCATATGCAGAATGTGAGAAAATGTTTTTACCCAGTGCATCTCCTTGTACAGTTTGAGAAATATTGAAATGTTTTGTTTTTGTGATGCATGTTGTATCAAAACTGTCAATAAAAACAGAATGATTTGGGCAAAAACGCTTCAACCTGGTGCTTATATTTAACTTCAATTTCAGTGGTGCATTAAATTGTAAATTTAACATTTGAAATAATCGCTCTCTATGTACACTGTGAATATGAGGGACTTCTATGAACTAGTGTTAGCCTGCAGTTACATTTTAAAACATTTCATGCTACAGCCGTCACATTGCTCTCACTTAAAGAAATGTAATAAATATTCCTTCAGGCTTCAGTTCAACCCTTTAATTACTGACAGACATGTATAGAAACATGTCTGTAGTATGTAACAGAGCCTGGAATGCCCCCCCAGGTGTGAGTCTGGAAAGGTTGCAATCAGTCACCAACCAAACTACAATTCAAACTACTCCAACAACTCATTAAGTTCATGAGATTTTTTTTTATTCATTGCATTGGATTTAATTCACTGATTTAAGTCATTGCAACTTTCAGAAATAGATGTTATATATTGCAGCAGTTGTGGAACAATTTATCTTTTAAACTGATTATTATCACCAGAAGTTGCGTATTAAATCAATAAAATGTCTGACTTGCATCAAAGTATTTCTCTGACCCTGAACCCTGATAATTGTTTTAGCAAAAACCTAGTTGAAGTGGGGTGGGCTCCCTCTACAGTCCAATAGTAGTCACAGCAAATTCCTGTCAGATTCAGAATCCTAGGATGTCTGCAAGCATTTGTTTTGTATTTTGTCTTTGACTTTTTCAGAATTACAGGCTATAGAAATCATCCCAATTCTAATATAACATACTAATAATAATTCAATAGTTTGACGAATGCTGACTTGAATTTGTATGATCAATAAACCACAACATGGTTCTTGTTGGTGTATTTTGCTGCTCTCAGAATATAGGAATATAGGATATGTATATATTCCGAACTCTTGATCAGCCAATTGCAGTAGCGTGGTTTTAACCGTTAGATGGGAGTCTCTCAGTTTTGCTCCCCTTTAATATTAAAATAAACAATGAGAGAAAAAATACTGCACGCAAATTTCAAATGTCGTTTTCGTTTTTCATCTATTTTCATATGCTTTCGTGTTTGTGTCACACACAAAGTAGTCTCATGCGCCCCTCAAGCATTTTACTGCCCTACATCGCCTGTGGGCCGGCCCAGACTACAACTGACAGATATATCAGATCGAGTTCTGTGTGTTGCACATTTCAGAGGAGACAGTCTTTCAGATAAAGGAGTTATCTCAGCATTCCTTGCAAAAATGTGGTCTGGTTCAGCTGCAGTGTAATGTATGTTCTATGTCATATTCATCTTATCAACCATCAAGCCTAGTGGGTTGAGGCCACAATTTGCTGCTTAGAGGGAAATACTAAAATGTTCCTCTGCTAATGTATTTGTTTTGTTGTACTGTGATCCTCAGGCCCTCCTGATTCTTGAATTTTCAATACCTCTCTGTCAATTCACGACCTTCCCACCACCATCTCCAACCCAGACAACCAATATTCCCCTTTCTCTACCCACCCCGTCCTAGTTTTCCCACAAAATTTCCCACTGAAGTTCTCATTTTCTCACTTTTAGGAGAATGCTTGTCACCTCCTGGCAATTCCCAGTGCCGTTACTCTCGAGGGCTCCTCTTTGTGTTGCATTTAATTCAGCTATTCTTGACATTCATTGCTTATTCAAAAGAAAAGTGAAAATCAATAGCCCTGCCTTGGTGTCAAGTTGGTCCTAAAAAGAGAGTGCAAAAAAAGCTGAAGGAAAAAGCTGAGAAAATGGTTTACAAACTTCTCTGACTTCATATCTACAAATTACTTGCAACTTGAGGGTTCTTGGTGTTCTTTAACAAAAAGGTTGAAAATATAAGATCTCCCCTCGTTTCTGAGACTAGACTGCGTTCTAAATTCTGCGAAATGTGGCCTAGATCCCTCAACCTAGGCCTAGATTTTGATGAAGTTAATGTTGAACTGTGCATGCCTGAAGTCACTGTGGTAGCAACCTTTATAGACCAGCTGGAAATGTGTCAATAAAGTCAATTGCCACTGAAAGCAGAGTGATCATTTAATCATGTTGCAGCATGGAGAGAAATCAGCGTACGACTCAATCAGCATTCAAGCATTTCCCCCTCTCTCAAAAAGGGTCTTTATACCTTCACGTTGCACAAGGGTTTACTTCAGGTCATGTAAAGAAGATAGCTAGAAGAGACAGAACCGTGTTGGAAGACAAATCACATCAAGTGTTCTTCTTGTCCAGTTGATGTTGTTCCCACCAATACATTGGTTTAACTACAGTAAACAAATGAGACCATGGTCAAGATGACCGCTACCACACAGAGGTATCCCAAATTAAGACCACAATGTTGCAATGTTTTCTCTTTTGCTTTACAGAAGAGGATAAACATGTTGGAAGTGATTTTTCCACAGGCCTTTCATTCGTTCATTCGTCCATCCAGCAGATTTGCCGGGAAAATCCAACCCGGTGAGGGAGGGAGGGATTTTGATTAAGTTAATGTTGAACCGTGCATGTCTATGGTAGTAACCTTTATAGACCAGCTGGAAATTTGTCAATTAAGTCAATTGCCACTGAAAGTTGTTTAAGCAGAGTGATCATTTAATCATGTTGCAGCATGGAGAGAAATCAGCATCCCCACCACCCAAAGAGAGTACATGGTCTTTATACCTTCACGTTACACAAGGGTTTACTTCAGGTCATACAAAGAAGATAGCTAGAAGAGAGAGAACAGTGTTGGAAGACAAATCACTTGGAGGCACTCAAAGTCAGGGCACAGGTCATACAGATAACTCAGTGGGCTTTAGGTCATCCTCTAGTGAACATGAAGCATCAGTGCCCTTGAAACAAGCATTCTTTCATTTAGGGCTCTACATAACTTTGTATGAATCAGATGCTACTACTACTATTAATACATCTGTGTACTACCTCTACTACTATTTCATGTCATACAGCGTATTAAAAGGTTTCTTCCATGATGCCCAAGCATGATGGGCTGCATCCTAGGAACTTTGAGGAGAGCTTTCCAAAACTCAACAACAAACCCAACATTGTTCTGTTGGTCCACCTGGCTGTGAGTATACTATGCAATCAAATAGGGAACTGGCAGCAGCCTCGAATGTCAAACCTGTAACTAGGAACCAAGGGGGTGATTCCAGTTTAACCTTTGATGAGCAGGTTGACTCCCATGTTTTCTGCAGCTGAGAAGTATTTAGACTCCCTGGGATTGGTTTATGTTCCCATTCTGAGCAACAGTTGCAGATAAGGACTTTGATTATGTATGTTTTGTTGACTGAAAGCACATTGGACCGAAATCCACAATACTAAACGTTAAGAAAACTAATTTAAATGTACAAAAAGTAGAGAAACTCACAAGCCGGTCGATCTACGATGGACTCAACTTGGAGAACCATGTGTGTGACGTGTAGAGTGACTCAGTTTTAGTTATTGTTTTCATGCCCTCCAGTGAAGCACATGGTAAACACTGCTTTTAGATAAGTCAACTGCTACACACATTTACATTCAGTGTATTGTGTTATTGTGTTGAAATCCATCAGTACTCAGTCTGGCCACTAAAACTCTTTAACTTACTGAGAATAGCTCCATCATTCATTGTCCACAAGACAGATGTAGGTATGGATTAATTGGCCTTTCTAATCCCTCCATCACTATCACACGGGGCATCTATGAATGTGAAGCAGGGCACTGTTCAGTCAACTAGGTCGGATAAAGGTCAAATAACAACTCTGACTTTTGGGTGCCAGAGATCAGCTTGAAGCGTGAGCACAGAAGATTACTTAACACCACCATAGACAAATGCAATAACTCGTTTCACAAATGATAAAAAGTATCACTAAGGGCAGCTATTATTTCACAAAGCTATATTTTTGAGAAGCGCTCAAACAATCCTCAACATATCAATGATACATGTATATAAAACATACAATATGAAGGTTTACATACAATTTCATGAATTTAAGAATCGTTCTATACGCCTTTATTTTACAGTACAATTGTGAAAATGAAATCCTTCTGTTAATGTGACAACACTGCCCCCATGAGCGCAGAATGTATATTACATCACATGTGACTAGATTTATACACCGCACTCTGAGCAGTGGTTGCCAATGAATTAAGGCAATCATACAAGAAAAGACAGACATTTTGTTAATAATGCTAACCATGGCTTCTTATTTGGTAGTGATGGCGACCCCCTTCTTGACCCAGGCATTGCTATTGAGCAGAGAGAGCATGAAGCGAGCCACGTCTCCCCTACCCACTGTACTGCCTGCAGGATGCCCTTTGGAGTCCGGCACAAAATAGCCCTCATCGGTCAGGAACTCTTCAGCTGTAGACAAAAAAATGAGGAATCAGCATTTTCATATGGTCCTCTAGGAAGTGAAAAGCACATGCCAAGACCATCCCTTCTCACACACAAATGTAGTGTGAAGTAATAAAAAACAGGTTGCTAATAAGCTTGCACTGTGACAAAATGTACCCTGAGGCAATAGGCCCTTTAAAGTGCTAACTCAATCTGTGGATATGGTTCGCTCTTCTTGGCCACCGCTTGTCTGTTTCACCTGTGGCGGGCAGGTCCTTGAGACCTGGTGGGCGAACCACAGTCCAGCTGATATCCTTGGTCATCTTCAGATAGTTCTCCATCTCATACATGTTGGTGAGGACACTTCGGATCAGTGGCAGTAGGAGGAACCGGATGAGGTAAGACGACTGAGTTCCAGAGTTAGCTGAGAAAAAAACACAGTGAAACTTATAACTCAAATTATGGTCTTTAAATGTATATCGACTTTATACAATCTGCAACTTTTTCATTGACTTCATTCACTGATGCCATACAACAATGATCCAACCTATAGCCAGTTCATAAAAGTTTTTACATTTGCTCTTCTAAACACCCGGTGTCAGGTAGGTCTGGCACACAGGACCTGATGTGTTTTACATTTCCAGCAGCAGAAACAGAAGAACTGGGTAGTTAGCATGAGCAGCAATAGCCACCATGACTGACCAGACAAAGTAAAGAGTGCCACCTAATGAAATTCAAACAACTGTGTGTGGCTCTTTTGGAATGGAAGGTTTCACTATGGTTTATTAGCTGCACTTTACATTGAGTGTCTTTATCCCAACATGAGTCTTGCCCAACATGAGTCTTTAACTCATGTTGGGCATGTACCAACATTAAAGGGGAATTCCGGTATTTTTAAACCTGGGCTCTATTTGTACATATTAGTCATTTAGATTCCAAAATAGGTAAAAAAAAGTTTTGGAATTGCTCCGGTAGATCGCCTCAGCCGGCAGTGGCGAAACGGGCTGCTATGACTGCAATGTAATCCTTTGGGGCAAGTGCGCCGATTAAAGTATGTCCACTGAAAGTGCTTGTTTTTGCCACTGACAGGCTCAGATTGTTATTGGAAGTGTCTGACAACATTATGGAAAGGATCGCTACAGAGATAGACCTTTGTTTAACCAGAAAACGTCTTGCTCAAGCTCTGAAATCCCGGAATTACCCTTTAAGCAATGACCGCTTCTCACCAAAGGCGTCGCCAAAATCCAGAAAAACACAAATCTAGAGGGTTATCACTTTAAATACCCTTTTAATCTTGTAATTAATTAATCAATGTAATTAATCTTTCGAATGGAATGACATCTTCAAGGAACTTTCGTTTCTGACAAACTTAAGTGTGCTAATCGTTTCACTTTTATCACACAGAACTGACTACACAGAACTGAGCCTCACGTATCCACTGGGACTTACGCTCAGTGTACCAGGAGGTCATGGTGATGATCCTGTTGACCTTGACATCTCGCATGGCGCTGACCACTGCACTCATGGACAGGGTGTAGCCGGTCACGCCAGAGAAGAAGGAGGCAGGGAAGCCGAGGCAGGACATGACCACATCCTGCCCTTTGAGATGAACCTTTAAACTGGCTGCTGAGAAAATATCAGCCTTCCACAATCTGACGGTGGAAAAGGGAATAGATCCATGACCACGTTCGCAGTTCACTTCACTTAAATGCTCCGGCTGATGCAGTTCAGGAGCAACAGTATACTTTCAAGTCAGCAAACATCGTCCCTATCTTGTAGTTCACATTGTAATCTGCACTGTTGTGTCCAAAAACATCACATACTCAGATGTTATGTTCACCAAGGACTACATATTTGTCATCTGACTCATGTTGAGAAAGATTTGCAGTACTTAATCTTCTACCTATGTTTCCCTTCTTATCTACATTCCTTGCAATAAACATATAACATCCCCGTGACTATAAACCTGACTTTAAACAGGCAGGGAACAGTGGTAATACCCTGTACTAAAGGCACCATACAGCTAACACTTGACAGTACAGTACCTTGAGTTTGTCATGTTGCACCGTGAGCTTCCCTGGGTTCCTGACTATGGCGGTGACCGTGTGACCCTGCTGCAGCGCCTGGCTGACCAGATACTGCCCCGTCTGCCCTGTGGCTCCCAGCACGGCTATCTTCATCCTCAGTCTGCGGACAAACAACTTTCAGTCAGGGCTGCAGTGCAAGTGGACAAAGCGTCATATGTTTGCCTTCTCAAAATGTGGAAAAGCTCCCATCCCATTTCACAATTCAAGTGTGAAAATTGCATTTTGTGATGGTGCAATAAATAGCCCTCTCCACTCATCAATACACAGGACAAGATGTTACTATGCCTTGTGCCATAATCCAACACCGTCATAGATCTACAGACTCATTCGGGTAAGGGGTGGGGGTTGGGGTGGGATAACCCCGGTTGGATACTATTCCCGGGTTAGGGAAAGGGGAGGTCGTCCCTGGTTCGGGTACGAGGAGTGTGTGTGTGTATACTTGACTGATGGGCACTTCCCTAGCTAGCATGGACATGGCATAGGGCAGGGCATCTGCAGGTTTCAGCAACTTGAATTTACGACTTTTACAGACCTTTTTAATGCCAGTTAGACTGAAATATAAGACCAATTTCACATTTGAAAAAAAAAAGGTAAAAAGGAAAACCACTGTAGATCTATCAGAATACAGTCTGCATGACTGAACTATTGTTTCAGCAGAAGAACAGCACACCCAAAAAAGTGTTTAAGACCTCAAAACTGAATTAAGACTTAAGATGCTATATTTAACTGTATTCAAGACCATTTAAGGCCTTGAGTTTGACAATGTAAGACATTTTAAGACTTAAGGAGCCTGACAGGAGCAGCAAGGTCTCGGCCCAAACCGTAGATGAAACTAGCCGATATGCCTGATACTTTTGCAGACAACACCAATTGTTAAATATCATGCAAGTCAAATAATCTCATCTGGACTTAGATTTCATGATTGCACCAAGTCAGCAGCACCGAGAGAAATATGAATGCATCCATTTATTCATCAGAGCACAACAAACACTATCCGTCTTTGTTGTGTCCAGACTGGTTCAAATGGATTCTTTCTGCAGCAGTGAAGAAAGATGAGCAGGGATGTCAGATGCTCACTGAGGAACCCAAGCCGAGGGTGTACCGAAGCTCCAATGATCTTCAATTTGCAGTTAATCCGAGGATGTAAATCATATTTATAAAGGTGGCAGAGAAGCAGTCCTGAACTTCTCAAGTTGGTCAAGTATGTAGCTTTCAGAGGACAATACGAAAACCTCATGTTATTGCTGTGGTCCATGTGGGCCATGCGCATTTTTATATTACCCACCCCCCTCTCATCTTTCCTGACTCTGCTACAAATGATCCAATAAATCGCCCTACAGATAACCATAGAAAACTGAACATGAACAATTCTCCTCAGAATCAAAAAAAACCTGTGAGCTAAGACTTGAACTTCTGATGCTACCAGGGTGTAAAAACCTTCACCATGGAGAATGGATTGGGTTAAGATAACTGTGATTTTCAGGGGATAAGGCTGCATTTATTCGTTCTGCACCAATAAGAGTACAAAATGTTCAGGATTCCTCTTACTTTAAAAATTGATTGCCACTGCTCACAGTCACACCCTGAAGTGCTTCAGTGGAGGAAAAACAAACCCAGACAGCAGACTAGTATTGAATCAACGTAGAGTTAATGTTAATGCATCAACACTCTTGCACCCTGCAATAATGTTGATCCAACATCAGTGTTCAATGTTAGTTTATTTAACATCAAATTAAGACTGAAACAGTAAGTGAACCCTGCTTTATGTACAGCAGGATGGTGACCTGCTAGTAAACCACCATGTGAATCTCAGCTCCTTTCAGTCTGAAGGTTATTATTCCTCAAGGGAAGTGGTTCAACAAGCAGCCAAGCTTTACATTAAACATTTCACTGGTTGGAAAATGAGCAACACATTTCCCAAACTATGTGCTCATGTTCAATTTTCACAGGCCTGGAAAACAATTTTTGAATTCCTTGACTTTTCCAGGTTTTCCATTACCATTTCCATTTGATTGGGACCAAACCTGCAGACTCTCGACCCTACATGGCACATCCCCATCGACATCCGTCATCGAGGAGACCCAAAAGGTTTGAAGTCATGTTGTGTGAGAAACGGAATATTAAACTGACAAATCAGTTTTCTCCTATAATTTTCTCCTATCATAGGAGAATATCATATCATCTCCTGATCGCCTACTAGATCGCATTCACAATGGTGGAGATCACATCATCATTGGTAAACAGTTACATTAAGTCTGTAATAACTTGCTCACCGCGGGAAACGGATCTCGTGAAATCTTACTGCCCAACAGTTTTGAAGCAAGCCAAGGGCGACATGCTGGCTGTAGTTTCACAACCACCAGCTGTGAGTTTCCTTACACGCCCAGTCCGGGAGACGTTCAAGAGCGGCAACGTTCATCTGTGTCTGTAACGCCTCTTTTTTGTTCCGGGTTTGTTTTGTTTTTGTTTATTGTACAACTTTATTGTACAACTATATGCATACTGAAAAGGTGTTCAGGAGGCCATGGAAGCAGACTGTATTGCTGGAGTCGTGGGAGTCGTGTGTGGCAGGAATAGGTTTCAATTTTAATGACCAAATGAATAGGAAATAAATAAAAGTCAAACAAACAGTTGACAACAAATACCTGGCCTTTATGATAACAACATTCACTATAAGGAAATTGATGCATTCTGAGTGCCAGTTTACACTACTGTAGTTTTCACACATTGTGCTACAGCAGCCACATGAAAAAGAATATAAACAAGAGGCATAGAGGATTAAAGCTTATGAACAAAGGAATCTATCATCAATGTTAAAAGAGATAAGGGCACTTACATGAATCTACAAAGTAGAGAACTGGCAGGGTTATAGGTCAATTATCTAGATACAAAAGCATACGATTGGAATATAATGAAATATAAATCCTGGTACCTCTCTTTGTGTCTCTGGATAGGTGGATCTTTTGGGTCAAAGGTTTGAGAGATAAAGCAAATAGCAGTGGGGAAGCCAGACAACCAACAAATACATTTCTTTGCCAAAGCCCATGTACTCCATTGTATACCATAAATAACTCCGCTCTGGGCTTTTTTGGCATCGGCTGATAGAACTGCACATGATGAAATATCAGAAGAGGTATCTATAACATGTAAAAGCTGTCTTATGTTATCAATAGCCGTTCTGTTTTTGTTTTTTTAAACCTGAATGATCCCAATGGACCACTAGGGGGAGAATATTTTCCAAACAATTTGTTAGTATTTTAGCAAATAGTTTGACATCATTATTGATCAATGATTAGGGTCTATGGCTAAAGCACAATGTGGGATCTGTCTAACCCCTTCCCCATTGAAGTGTTCACATGTCTATTGAAGTAACCTAATCTTTAATGAGAACTGCATCATTTCTGATATGTGAGGCCAAAGAGTAATGCAGGTGCATCAAGGACTTTCTTGAGAGTTCACCTTTAAAGAATCTACTCAGTTAACTTGATGTAGTTTGAGTTTCAGACCTGTATAAATTATCAAAAGTCATTTTTACTTAACTGACTTGTGAGCAAAGTTGACATTTAACTGTTTCTGTCTAAGTAATTAATTTATCTACCTTGATTAAGAATAAGAAATTCTGACCATTTCTGATTGAACAAGTGTTTGTGTTTTCTCTCTTTCGTAACTGAAATTGTCCTTTTTTCCCTTTTCAATGTGGATTAAGTGTTTTCAAGTTCTGTTGTCCTGCCTGGATGCAAAATCTTTGATGGCATCCCATAAGACCTAACATCTTGTTCTGAAATTAATTAATGATAATAATGATGACTAATAAAATCAGAAAAAAGCAGATAATAATAATAATAATAATAATAATAATAATAATAATAATAATAATAATAATAATAATAACAACTTTCATTTAAGAGCGCCTTTCATGGTACCCAAGGCACTTAACAATGGAAAAGAGAAGAACTAGATAAGGTGAGAAAAATAACAACTAGGCTAAAAGGTAGGAAGACAATAAGACAAACAAAGGACAAAAGGACAAAAAAGGACAGGGTCACAGTTCAGCAGCTGGGTCCAAAGGCCTGGCTGGAGAGGAAGGTCTTCAGCCGCTGTTTAAACACTCCAATGGACCCAGCACTGCGGATGTCTGCGGGGTGTGGTGAGCAGTCCCGTGTCAGAGGAACGGAGATTTCGGGAAGGGGTGTAGGTATGGAGGCAGTCCGATAGGTACTGGGGAGCCAGGGCGTGAACTGAGATCTGAACTGTGCACTAAAGGTAGTGTCATCCTATAAAGCCAGATTGAATTTCCATCTTATGGCTGTATTTGGAACACTTGGAAACTTGATATTGCACATTGCAGCATGAAGGTCGGCCATATCAACTATTTCTGTATGTGAAAGAAGATGCACCATGGGAGAGAGCAACAGAATATAGTCCAGAATATGAGTAATTCTTTCTGCTTGGAATAATGCATCCTCCAAATGTCCATAAATGCAAAATCTGATACAAAATTTTGGTAAGCTATGGTGGATGTAAATACTCTGCTAGTGTTGGATTTGTCCATTATTGGGTTCGAAATAGTATTTATGCCCCCAACCAATACAATATGGACTGCAAACATTCCAGTAAGTATGTGTAACAAATAGAAATAAATTGCTTGTCAATTGTGAAGTGGGGGCATATACAGAGAAAAAATATTTGTATCCATCTATAATACATTTTACAAAAGCTATCCTGCCCTCATGATTTTGTTTCATCAGGTATGTGATCAGAATTACAGGTATGTAAGCAGAAACTAGATCTGTCCATCTGATTAAGAATAGGACTGGATAGTTGTGATGATTGCGGACAAAATGAAGACACAAGTCATTTTGAGGTTCAAACAATGATGTTTTATCTATTTATCTATCTATTTATAATCCAGGCATGTCAACAATACTTTCAAATTCACCTCAGTTAGGTGTGCTTTTCCTGCAGCCTGCCATCAGCACAACGAGCCCTGGTGTGAACTTGATCCGCAGCAGACTCGGCATTTCAGGGGCCACTCCGGTCGAAGACAGACAGACGGGAGCCCCCAATTCCTGTTTCAATTTTAGGTAAGATTTCATAAGAAACATGATTTAGCACTTGAACATCTACGCAATACAGAGACACCCGAGCAGACACATACAAACACAAACCTAGACTTTAAATCAATGTAATCAAAAGTATTTCCCAAAAGCAACTGCTAACTACCAAAAATGAGCGTTGGCCTACCTTCCTTCTTGCCACCCGCGTTGACCATGGTGCCATTTCCCTATATAAAGACCAGTCTAGCCGCATCAACTCATTAGCCAAACTAATCCACTTGTGACTCGGTCCTTGATTATGTGATCACACCGAGAGACTAAAGACTAAACCGCCTTCAGCGCAGACCAAGAGAGCAGCCCGCAGGGCAGAAGCAGCGCACGTGAAGCCACAGATGTGAATTTCCAGGTTCGTCTCGGTAATAACTCATCCAGGCAGAATGACCGATCCGGCTGATGTCCTGCGGTTCCTGACCTGATCCCGGTGGACTGGAGGAGGATGCAACCTGTCGAGTACTCACTGAAACAGAGCATCGACAGCCGACCGACTTGGGAACCAGATAGATGAGGTGACCGCGCAACTATACTGCTTTAGAGGTTTTTAAATGGTAGCTAAATACTGTTAAACAAAATGAGGCATTAGTTGTCTGAAAATGATAATATGTCTTAGTTTCGGTCATATTCGTGTTAGACACCATCTCCTATTATGTTTTGTTATTGTTTTAAGTCAATTGGACATTGTTAGTGTTTGTTTACCCCCAAAAAAAGAGCAAACAGAATCACCCATGGAGTGAATGACATTTAAAAATCATTTCATTTATTTCATCCATTTCTTCAAAATAGTTTCTCCACCCTCGGTTTCATAGACTTCTTGATGTAAGCCTTCACAGAAATGCAGACCAAACCAGGTCTCTCCTGCAGGATTGAGGCCAATCAGAGAGGTTAGCAGAGAACCACCAGGTAACAAGATTATGATGTTATCCCGCTCCTGCTCCCCTCCTCCCCAGCCAGGCTTGGCTTCTTGCTCTCTGTTTAAAAGACTTTTGTCAAAGCTGTCACTCCAAAAAGCTATGTACCCCTTTATAGAAAAAAATGTTTGAAATTCATCATTCAATAGTTTTAAATTATAGTTGAATACTTTTTTGGTAGACAAAGGTCTTGCAATAGCTACCTATATTTTTTGAAAATGAGTTTTACTTCCATGTCAGATATTTTTTAAGAAAGGGTAATGATTAGCTGTTAAAAAAATGTGTAAATGGTTTATAGCGTCTAGGCTAAAGTTAGGCTACAAAGGGTTTAAAAGTGGAAAAAAAAAAAGTTTAGTAGTAGTAGAAAATTAAAGCATTATCTTACGTATGGACATCTCTGGTGCATATATTTTGCCGTTGCATTAGTTGTTGTATGCATTAATATGGAATAATGAATTTACTGCTCAGCGGGTTCTGGGCTGATGTGATGTGTGTTTGTGCTTCAAACAGGAACAGTCATGGGATGTGGCGTCTCAAAGTCCGACCAGTTCCACAGACAGACAAAAGGTAACACAGGTCCAAGGCCTCAGGGGCTCCAAATACAGACTGATGCACCTGTTTAGCACTCTGTTGTTTCACAAATTCACAGAGGTCAATGAATGGCATCATCATCAATCAATCAATCAATCAATCAATCAATCAATCAATCAATCAATCAATCAATCAATCAATCAATCAATCAGCCTAAATAGAAAAGCATCATGATGATGTATCCCTGACGGGGACGGCCTCTTTGTAACCCACCTTGTTATTGTGTGTGTGTTTAGCCTTTATATTCTAACTGGACTTCCTTCTTGTTTCTCTGCCCTGACAACATGAGGCACCGTTCCAGGTAAATCACTTCACTATAGGCACATTTATTTGTGTAGCACATATCATACAGGTAGGGAATTGAAGGTGCATAAGACATTTAATAGATAATTTATTTTGAAATAGAATTAAAATGGAATCAAAATAAGTAAAGATGAGGATAAAAGTGCAAATTCAGATGGACAGTTTAGCTAAAGACAGTAGAGAAAATATAGCTAGGTTTTTAAGATGGATTGGAGTGTTGAAGTGTTCCAGCTGTGTGTTGCATAGTGGCTGAACGCTGCTTTGTTTTTACTCTGGGAACATAACAGACCAGCCCCAGGTGATCTGAGGGATCAGAGAGGGTTCATACTTTAAACTCAGAAATGTACTGCTGCCCGAAGCTACTGAGAGATTTATGGACTAACAGCAGTATTTTCAAATCAATTCCATGATGCACCTGGAGCCAGAGCAAAGACCTGAGAAGACCTTTCTGGTCTTTGTTGAAACTCTAGCCGCATCGTGTGAAGCAGCTGTAGCTGTCTAAGAGGAGACCTGCAAGAAGACCATTACAGTAGTCGAATCTACTAGTAAAATCTACTAGTAAATAGTGTTTATCTAGGTCTTGTTTGGTCATAAAACCTCTAATTCTTACAATATAGTATAGTCTAATAACGCCAACTCTCTGTCTCATTTACAGTATTGTAGTTGTATTTATGAATGTATGTTTTTTTCTTCTCCTTTCTGCTCTGCTGCACGTAGCTGTCACAAGTAAGCCACACTTCCCCTCTCTTGTTTGTCTTGTTGTGCTCTGTCAGGCAGCAGAAGGAGAAACAGGAGTCGACCAGAAGTCAACCATGAGCTAAAATTAGACATATTATTATTTAGTATAATAGTATAAAACATTATTCTGGATCAGACTGTTATGTGGAATATGGAAAGTTAGTGGCTGACATCATCATCACCCTAGAAAATGTAACATCCTTATAACGATGAAATTCAAACTCCTGCAGTCCTGAATACAGAAGAATAAAAAAAGCATGTGAATTGATTGGAGCATCCCAACTCTGACCTCCTGTCCTCCATACTCTGTGTTCCAGCTTTAAAGGCTGCTGTGCTAATTCAGCGATGGTACCGCCAGTACGTAGCCCGCACAGAGATGAGACGCAGATACACCTGGCATATCTTCCAGTCCGTCGAATACTCTGGTGAACAGGCTCAGATAAAGGTGGGAAACTACAAGAAAGAATCCAAAACATCCCTCTTTGGTCCACGAATAGTAGGATTCAAGCTCAGGTGTCATCTCTCTTCTCTCTGCAGCTTTATAACTTCCTTGGCTACCTCATGGACAATTTCACACCATCAAGCAATGAACGTAAGATATCCATTTTACTTGGTAAGGTGTCCGATGTTTTGTGAATCACACGTTCTGATTGTTCCCGTCTGAACCCCTTGCAGGGAATTTGATCTGCCACATCTTCAGAGAGAACGAGGTCTGCCGGGATGCGGAGTGGGAGAGGTACTTCTGCTACGAGAACATCGAGGTGCCGGAGATCTACTCAGGACCTCACCTCACCTTTCCTCTCACGGTGGAGCAAGTGGCCGGCCTTGTGGACGCCTTCAGGAACAAGAAAGTAGGTGCTTTACGACTCAGTTTCCGTCCGGCCTGACACTTTGTCCCGCGGTCAGTAGTCTGGGTTCACATCCAGAGGTTTCCGGAGTAGAAACCTCTAACCTGTGTGCCGCTAGATGGCAATAATATGATCTACATTACAAGATGATGTGACGTCTCTATGTAGACAACACTCTACTGGAAAATGTAATCTCTAAGAAGAATCTCTAACAATTAATAAAAAAATAATAATGAAATTTGAGAACTAATTGCAAATGCAGGATACTAAGGTACTTCACCTTGCAGATAAAACAGCCATTTATTGAGGCAAATGACTTGGCCATTGTAGATGATGAAGGCCTGTAACCACAACACACAGGCCTCAATATGTATATATTTAATCTGCAAGTCACAGTACCTTCTTTTTAAATTCACTGCTGTTTCGCTATTTGAATCCATTATTTGTTAATACTGTGCAGCCGCTATCCCTCGAACCTTTTCACTAACAAGCCTCTCTCCCAGTAGCAGCTGCACTCGCGCTACGTCCTCCAACTTCTCCTGGAGACGTGGAAACTGCTCCGGAAGTTGCCGAACATCAGCAGAATCTCCACCTGCCACAGCAAGGAAATCACTATTTGTGGTGAGTTGAGTTTATTGACGATACGCAGCACATCAGGGGAGTTCCTGGGAAATCATTTGACAGTGATGTAGATACTTCCTTTCCATTAAGATGTTATTGATGATTAACTATCTCTACTTTATCCAGGTGATTTACATGGACAGCTGGAGGACCTGCTGCTGGTCTTCTACAAGGTACGTCATCCTGAAATGCTGAAATCCCTCAGACTCAGAGCCACAATTTAGGATTTGTTTTGTGTATATGGAGTTGTAGGAATGTATTTTTAAAGAGAGTTGATGGAATTTTCTATGGACGTTTTTCAAATTGTATTATACAAATCAAAATAGGCCTGCTCCAGTGTTTATAACCAAAACATACATAAACCGTTAAAATCTAAAATATATGAAAACTAAAATAAATGTTTGGTTACAACGTAAATAGTTAGGTACAACATACTGCATATTCTTCGTTTACAGGCTCTGCAAATCAATTGATGAGTGAAAAGTGATTTGTAATCCTGTGTTTTGGCTTTCCCACTTGTCTATATTTGGATTACGGATTTGTCCTTTAATGCTGCCGTCTCTCTGTTGTTTACACTATAGAACGGCATGCCATCCTTGGAGAAGCCCTACGTGTTCAATGGAGACTTTGTGGACCGAGGCAAAGACTCTATAGAGATTCTCCTCATTCTGTTTTCCTTCATGTTACTCTATCCCAGTGACATCCACCTCAACCGAGGAAACCACGAGGACCATATAGTCAACCTGAGGTAAAGTACTATTTTCTCGGGGAGCGGTCAAGCCCAAAATCCCATGTATTAATCGATCCCGATGAGGTTCAGTTCCTTGCCCTGGACAGGAAACATGAAGAAATTCATTGAGTGTAATCAAGCTGTTTGAATGCTCAGTTTCTAACGTGTCTTGTTCCTCTCTCCCCGGTTCAGGTACGGTTTTACTAAGGAGGTGTTGATTAAATACAAGGTAGGTTTCTATCATGTAGATTTGCAACCCTAAATACCTCAAGACACTCCTTTTATTTTGTTTACTCTCTAGTATTAACTCCTTATCCAGCTTATGACACTAGTGCCCAGAGGCAAAATTGATCCTTATCCCTACCGTCTCTGGAATCACAACTGAAAACTGCAGCAGTCACCTTCGCCTACACATTCGGCTAGTCTTTGGTATAGGGGAGTTTCCTTGTACAATACACATGGTCACTCCTCTTCTCAGCTAAGAGGATTTGATAAAACAAGATGACGACAGGACATCCGAGTCTCTTGGCTTTTAGTGAGTCAGGAAGATCATGGTGGTCTGAGGGTCTCTCACCATGCCATGTACCTCCCTTGTGCTTTTGTTTGGATTTTTTCTCCATCCCTTGTAGCATCTGGAAGCCAACCCCTCAACTCACCAATGCTGTCAGAATTCACGTTTGCTCTCAGTTTCATAGACAAACACAGACATCATGCACAAATGCGCTCTTTCAAAATGACAGAGGCTGTGAGGTCACTTCCTCTTTGTGTCCTTACCCAGATGCATGGCAAACGGATCCTGAAGCTGCTGCAGAAGATCTTCAGCTGGTTGCCCTTAGCGACGGTGATTGACCAGAAGGTGCTGGTCCTACATGGAGGCATCTCAGACAGCACAGACCTCTCTCTCCTGGCCAGGCTGGACAGACACAAGGTGAGGAAAGACTTCTTGCTGGGATAAACTTACTCATAGATGCTGGACCAAAACCTCGGACACTACAGATATAATAGGCACACTGCAATGATAGAAGATGATGGATAAATATTTGGCCCTCTTGAAAGTGTCTGTTCCACATGGAAAAATGAGTTTTGCACAGCAAGGTACTAAATTATAACAGTCTCTGAAATCTCTGCTTTGCTTTTCTAGTATGTGTCGGCTCTGAGGCCCCCAAAGAAGAGACAGCAGAGCACAGTCTCTATCGACTCTGTGGATGATGACGTTTGGCTCACCAAGTTCAACGAACGTCGGGCATCCTTCACCTACCCTAAACCCATTGGCACTCGCGACAGTTTCCAGAACCGCTCGCTCCAGGACTTCTCCGACCGCATTAAAGTTAAGGTGGAGGAAGAGCTCGAGGTGCGCCGGCGGAAGGCATGCCTTTTCAACTCGGGGTTCATCACGCCGACAAGACAGATCACCCCGTCTGTCTCCTCTGACTCCTCCCAGGAATCTGCTGACACTAGTCACAGTGCCAAGGAGGAGTGGAAACAGGTGACGGAGGAATATGTAGCGGAGGCAGTTTTCTCTGATACACTGAGCCATTTTCCTACTGATTCCACATTGTCTTTTTTAACCCTGGCAGTGCAATGCATCAGAGCATTGCACTGCCAGGGTTAGGAGTCCCATTCCCTGTGTAGATCAATGAGCATTGCATGGCATTGCATTTAGGGATTTGCTGAAAAAGAAAAAAGGTTCACTCATGATGCTGTAAGCCGGGTTGGGTAGGTTACTTTAAAAATGTATTCCATTACTGTTATTAGTTACTAGTTACTAGTTATTAGTTACTTCATGAAAATTGAAATCAGTGATGTAATTGCTTGGATTATATATTTTCTGACTGCTTTCAGTTACTTATTTGAGGTATAAAAGCAAAAGTTCAAATAATGAAAAGTGAACATTTACAAAGTTCAGAGGTTTGCATACAAACATGAAGTATCAAAAAACTACCCAATCATGACTGTACAGCACTTTGGATGAAACCGTCCACCAAGTGGTGTTGGTTATTGTTCCTCTACGTCTGATGCAGAGCTGTTGTTGGTTGCTCCTACATCTGAAACTTATTTTGACTTGGGTCAAAGCTTGTGCCGACTTTAGTGCCTGGGCTTCATTCCAGTGTGCAGTAATCAACACTAACGTCAGACTAGCTAGCTTGTTGTTTGTGTGGGCCTCAAAAGACCCGTGCTGTAATCTCACAACGTCATTAATCCCTCTAGCTTCATTTCAATCTTCTTTCCAAACTGGCTGTCACCACCATAAGTACAGGCTGTAGATGTCCCAGGTCTGGTTTGGTCTCCATCTGGCTCTCTAGCTCAGTGTCTCGTTTCTAAACTAGCTCCTCGTTGTAAGTCTCTCTGGGTAACGTGATTGTGTAAAATGTAATGTGATGCATTGGAGTGTCGGTGACACTCTTTATTTCATCATGTGAAGGATTGCTGGATGGATGGCTTTTGCCTTGTTCACTGTTTACATTGATTACATATGAAAGTAGCTAGCTAGCTAACTAGTACAGGTATGAGTGATGACTTGGTACAAGCAAATGATACCTAAAGAACTGGCAAACGAAGCTGAAAGTAATGCCACGCCTGATTAAACAGGTTTGTTTCGGGGGGTTATTGGATAATTTGGTCGAGTTAGCTGCTACAAAGAATACAGAGGTTGACCTTCAAGTTTGGAGCAACATGGAAGACGTTGCCGCCCACCGACTCCCCTCATGAGCATACACTGAAGGGGAAATAAATCGAAATGTGACAGTGACTAAATATACAAATGAATATGGATATTTGTTTTGTTATTTATTGTATGCTGTTATTGATTTATTTTATTTATTCATTTATCTCCACTTTATTGATCTGGTGCCATGGAGAGCCGAGAGTATGCAACTTTTCATTCCTACCAAACACTCCATCAGCTGATTTCACTGATTAGTTCCTCCTCTCTGGGTGAAGGTGTGCTAATCAGTGAAATCAGCTGTTGGAGTGTTTGGTAGGAATGCAAACCTTCATACTCTCGGCCCTCCACGGCGCATGATTGCCCTTGCCTGGTCCACACAATCTATTCAAATGAAGGAGGAGTGTGTCAGAGAGAGTCACAGTCGGTGTGACTCTTATCATTGTCCTCTTATAATTTCTGTAATTTCTCTGGCAGGTTCGATAGTTTTAAACTCCTCCGTGTCATCTTCTGTGCCACCAGATCCTGGACCTGCTGTGGAGTGACCCCATGACCCAGGATGGCTGCATGCCCAACGAGGTGAGGGGTGGAGGCTGCTATTGGGGCCCCGACGTCACCGAGGACTTCCTCAACAGACACAACCTGCAACTCATCATCCGCTCCCATGAATGTAAACAGGAAGGTTACGAGTTCTGCCACAACCGCAGGGTGAGCGCAGAGAAACGAGAACTGACTGCAGGAAAACAGTGAAATCACGTCGTTCACTAGCCACTTTCACTATTGTACCAGCCAGTTAGATTTCTAGAATAGCGTGGCAGCTCTGAGTAATGTCTGGTTACATACCAAAGTGGTCACAGTTCAATTTCACCAGCATTTGACTGGAGGCTGGTGTTGACAATGCAACTTGTTATCTGAGGCTGAGAGCAAAGCAAGGGATGTGTTCATGTGATGGGAGTTTCAAGGCACCATTATTCAAGATCAGCACGTAAGATCAACATGCAACAAAATATTTTAAGTCAAGTCAAACTTTATTTGTCCCCAGAGGGGCAATTGGTTCACAAAAACAACCTATAAACACAGAAGTAAAAAAGGTAAACACAGTAAAAACATGGAGTACATAAGTTAAAATGAATAAAAACCATGTAAGAAAAACAAGCGTGGTTTCCTCTCAAATGCTGTAAGAAGCCGTTAAAATGCAGCAGCATCGATGTTATTATCTTGTGTACTGACAGTTCTGTCCTTTTCGTTTCATTCAGGTACTTACTCTGTTTTCTGCCTCCAATTACTACGATGTGGGAAGCAACAGGGGGGCCTACGTCAAGCTGGGGCCAGACCTTGTGCCTTATGTGATCCAGTACCAGGCCAGCAGCATGATCAGAGAGCTTACTGTCAGACAAAGGTAACCAACACACCCAGAACCACAGAATATAAATGTTTTATGACTATGAGACAGTCAGATGTTTTACTACATACTGAGAATAAGAAAATGGCTTGGCTCTTATTACTGTACACGCCACATCTATATTCCAGGGACTTCTGTTTTTGATCAATCACTTTTAAATGTATTTTTAGTCACAGGCTCCAAATGCCGAAATATAAATGTAAAGCTTTGACATGAACCAAGTGTTTTACAATACTTTGAACATGAGATATCAGCACTAACTTAACTACCCTCATATAAAGTACAGAGATGGTTCAACCAAGAAGCAGGTTTGAATCTATGCCTGTGTGAAGGAAGAACCCCAGACTATTGCCAGATTAAAGGTTTGCGACAGTTTAGGCACATAAGGCTCAGTTCTGGCATTATTGCAGGTTTATTATTGTGGGTGTATTTTACCATGCTTCATGCCTATACATTTATGCAACTGAGCACAAAACCAATACATCCCTTGAAAGAGAATAAACACTTAGTTTCTCACTCCACTTCCAACAATAGAAAATCAATTACCTGCCTGTTTTAGATAACCACAGGATACAGGAAAACTGTTCTTCTGTGAAAGAGAGCTGTGGTTCTGGCCTTGTACTGGTGTAGCAAGTTGATCTATTGGACGGGCTTAAATCTGGTTATGTGCTATTGTCTTGTCAACAGTGTGGGGCGGACCGAGCGCTCAGCCCTCCAAGTCCTGCGGAAGCAGTTGTTTGCGCACAAGTCAGACCTCATCTGTGCCTTTCAAGAATTTGACAAAGAGAATACAGGTGTGTGGGGTGTAAATTTCACGCTCAATTTCATCATGTATTACTTATTTCATTCTCGATCTCAACCGCACCTCCCTCCTTTTTTTATTTCTCAAAAGACAGTTTCTAGCTGGTAAGAAATGTGAGCTCAGCCCTTTGTGTTTTATGCTGAACTTCATAATACCCATTCAGAAAAATAATTTGGACCGGGCTGACATTTTTCCCAGATCACTTGACAGTTTCACAAGAAACTGGAACCTGGTGCACCAGTTCATCAACAATGATCAATCAACAGTGATTTCATTTTACCAACATAAACTGGATCTGTTCCTCTGGGTCCTCCAGCTAGTTTTCCCATCTATCAAGCCAACTCATTTTGCCTATTTTATGGATGCGATTTAATCTATTGTGCAGCAATTGACGAGATTTTGGTAAGAATTGATCATTATGGGGGAAAATAGGGTCCAGGTCGGAAACGGCTTTGTGCTTTAGGTTTAACTGGTGCAACAGGCTGCTGGAGTATAGGATCATGAGAAACTATGCGATGGAAACTTTCGATTATCTTGATCAACTCCCTCTCCTGTCCATCTACACTAGGCCTGTTGTCTCTGAACGACTGGGCCGCGGCGGTGGAGAGTGTGATGCACCTCGGCCTGCCCTGGAGGATGCTGAGCTCTCAGCTGTTTAGCGGCAAAGCCAGTGACAGCATGCTGGACTACCAGGGCTGGTTCAGCGAACTCGCCATCAAGGAACCCAACATGGATGTAATGACATGTCAATGTTCTCTAAACTAGCTGGTGATAAAAGTGCACGATTAAAGAAATTGTTGGATGACCTCAAGAATACCTCAAACAATAGACGTGTGTTTATATACTGGATCAGTGACCTGAAATCACAGAGTTCACTGACTCTTCAGGAGTGTCCTCACATGACCTTTCTCTTCTCCCCATGCAGCATATTGACCATAGTCTGCTTGAGACCTTGTACCGCCACCGCTCCACCTTGGAGACCATCTTCAGAATGGTAGACACAGACAACTCAGGTACAAGAAGTAATCCTCACTAAACCGCATTAGATATCCACTGGGGAATGTCTCTTCACAGCACTGGCTTGATGTTGTACTGTTGCTCTCCCCACCTACACGTATAACCCACAGCTGAATATAGATATATATACATAGATTGCGAGATGTATATAATAGTGTAAGAGTATCTTTGTGTTCTGGATTTGTTCTCCTTTAACATATTTTGTGTGCTAGTAGTACTCCTTAAAAACATATTTTAAGGAGTGACACAGTTCAAACACGTCAAATAGTTGCTTTGGAGTAACAAGAGCCAAGACCAGCACTTCTCCCAGGTCTGTGTTCCAGTTGAGACAGTGCTGGGTCAGGGTCTGCTGTTAATCCACCTAAAGCATGCAAAAGAGGCTAAAGCAGGTGACAGCTGACTGACTCCTCCCACTTAAGAAGAGGATTAACCTACTGATCTACTGACCCCCCCCCCCCATCCATCCTCTATCAATATCTCCTGTTCTGCCCCTGTTCCCAGTATCTTGCTCTCTTTTCTCCCTCCATGTTTTTCTATCCTTTCCTCTCCACTTTTCCCCTACTACCCCAACCTTGGTCTCCTTCCTATTTCCTTTCTTCCTTATCTTCCTCTCTATCCCCCTGATCCTCCCTTCCTTCCCCCCTTTTCCCTACATTTCCTCCTCACCCCCTCATTAACTGTTAACCTTGTCCCCCAACCCCCCCCCAATCAAACAGGCCTCATCACCATGGAGGACTTCAGGCAGACGTGGAAGTTGCTGAGTATCTACCTAAAGATGGAGATCACGGACGAGGCCATCTCCGACCTGGCTGTTACCATCGACAGCAACCAAGATGGCAGCATCGACATCGTCGAGTTCATGGAGGCCTTCCGACTCACGGACAAGAAGAGCCGTCTGGAGCGTGGACGCAGCATGTTCATGGGCACGGCCTCCGACCTCACCAAGCTGGAGGGAGACCCCAACGTATGACCAGAGGGGAGAGGTTCTCAACGTGCTGATGTGACAGGAGAAACAAGACCTTGTACTCTTCGGCAGTCAGATGGCGAGGGCGAGGAGGCGGGTATAGCAAACACAAGCTGCTTTAATGACGCACATTTGGACGTAGATGCTGTCAAGTGACAGCCGCGTGGATCACATGGGATTAGGAGAGGTGAGGAGTTCAGGAGATTTGACAGGGAATGTTCACTTCACATTTTGAAGTGGAAAGCATTTTTATTCCAAAGGACATCACCGAGAAAGTGTAAGTGAGAAATGGTTACAATACACGAGAGAATTTTGTCTTTCTTACTAAGGTAGAATATACTGTTGCAAAGGCACACAAACGTATGACACCCATCATGTTAGGGCTGCACAGCTAAAATGATAACGCTGACTATTTTGCTAAATATTGAGATCATGACTGTCATGATGATTTGAAGAACCAAATTATTTTACTGCACTTTGCACATCCATCCATCATGACTATTTTAAACTACAGCAGACATTCTGAATTACACGAGAGGTTTCAGTATTTCCATTAAGCCTAAATTGTATGATCATTGTGTAAATTCAAATGACAAAACACAGTTACACATGGTCCACTGTGCAGCCCTACGTCACATGCAGTAATTGATTGCAACTAAATGTTGCTGGTGCCTTAGTGATAGAACTATGTTTTATTTCTTATCTATGCACTGATGATGTTTCGTATCAGTGTCGACTGCCAACAGTGAATGGTGTGTTTTGGGGTCCCTTTTTGTCTGAGTTCGGATACAGGCCCTCATCTTGTCCAGAACTGAGAGTTCACACTTTTTTTTTTCATTGACTTTTGGGACATGTGACTACCTCCAAATTGTTGGTTTCCAGCCCCGGGCAATCACTGTATTTTAGGTTAGGAAATAGTATAGTTCAGTTATGGATTAGCTCGTCTTTCTCAAGTGTGGGTGTGTGTGTGAGAGATATTAAAACATATTTTCAGCTACCAGTATGTCATTTGCTTTTACTTTGCTATTCCCGTTGGATGCACAAAAGTGCCTGTGGTAGTCTTCATGTAAATGTCAACTGTACTGTAATTAACCGTCAGCATAAAGAAGCCAATGTTCGGGCTTGGTGGAGCCAGGCAAATGAGCCACCACAGTCACCACCAGGGGGCGGAAACATACCATTGTACCATTTGTCCTCACAGCCCAGAGTATAACAGACATGTGGGAGTCAGTCAGGAGAACTGTGGCTTCTCAGAAGTGATCAATGGGTTGAATGATAGAGATATAGATGTCCTCTGTTCTCTCTTTCAAGAGAGAATAGTTCTCTACAAGAACTGATTGAGAGCACGAGTTACTGCAGAACTAAGTCAACAAACCAAGGCGACGTTTACATGTGTAAGTATGGTGAAAGGGGTCTTGTGCGCTCTGGTCTGAATCGCAGCAGTTTGGGACAGTAGTTTGGTCTGAAGGGCCATTCATGAATCCCGGCATTCCCTCAAAAGTTCCCCAGCTGAGAGACCACCTGGGGAACTTTTGAGGGAATGTTTCTGGTACTTATTGATGATCACTGCTCTTAACTAGAGGTCACTTGGTCCCACAATCATTCCACCAAGTCGGCCTCTAATTCATGAGCAGCTCCGGGTTATACATAATTTTGGCCTTGGCCCTGCAGTGTTATTTCCATAAATACTGATTAACCCAAACCTGAGGAACAGCTGGTTTGAATATTATCCATTTTCCAACACTTTGTAGGTAAATCAAGCTGCTTCAATGCTTGGGGTCATTACACAGGGACCAATGGTTTTAATATGGGCTTGGAGGTACTTCGAGTACTATTATGCTCTGAAGTGTCTGTGTTACGAGAACATGTGAAGGCGGAGGGTGTGTTTGCAGAGATGGAGGCCGACATGCCACCTCCTGCCCTCTTGCATTCTCCTGCTTTACTTCCAACCCTCCCCCTCCAAACTCGCACGCTGGTGATGAATGGGACAAAAGAGAGGGCAGTGAGACCTAGTTTTCGGAGTGCATCGAGGGCCATCTATTGTTCCCTGTCTACAGGGGGTCTTACAGTTGTAACGCTGGTGGGAGCTGGGCCCTAATAAAGAGGTCTGAATGAAACGTTCTTAGTCAACTGGAACATCTCAAAACACTCACTGCTTCTCGCTGTGTGATTGTTGATCGTCGTCAAAGTCTAGAAAGAAGCCCTTGCTTTTTGATTCTGAGGGATTGACACAAATCGAGGTTCACTGCTGATGTTTCAGATAGTTGAAAAAGTTTCTGCTATCAAACTCCGTTGTAGCTGCACTGCAACTATCGCAACTTGATGTCACATCGTCTACCAGTTATCCACAAGAGTAAGAAAAATACACCAAACACCAGAATGGATCCAGAAATGCTTTGTCAATAGTTGTTTTTAGTGGGTTTTGTGGTGGGTTTTTCCTTTAAGAGGAGCAAAGTACCTGCTACTGGACAGCTGGGGAACAGCAGATGATGCCTTTAAGTGAAGGCTAAGCCATTACCAAGAGCAACTCCCTTCTCCAAACCAGAAGCACATAAGTCATGAATAAAAAATGTATTTTGTCATTGATATTGATATTATAGGATGCAGCTTTCTTTTGAAAAATAATTTTATGAAAAGACACAAATCAACTTGTTTCCCTATACTAACAAGGGTTCTGCAGTATAGCCTTTGCTGAAGGCGTAAACCAGATTCATATTTCTCCAACTAGTAGTGGTTTAATGCTAGTATGCTCTAAAGGAAGACAGTTACCACAAAGATAACAGACAGCACTTGAAGACTTTGCATTTATTTTTATTGCAAATACACTAAAAATGTTTACAAAAGCACTGTAGAAACATCTGTGCAGTGTAAATTATCAAAACTAAAAATGGGTATTACTTTGAAATCATTTTGCACCTAACATGACAAGGGGATTGTCATTTTCAGCAGCAAAAGAAATTAGTATCTCAGGAAGAAACGTCTGTTAGTTGGTGACTTCACAACGTATCGTGGGGAGATAGTCGTTAAACTGTAAAACACACTGGAGAGCAAATTAAGGAAATAAAAGGATGGTATGGCACTAGCATTCATCCCTGAAGGAGGGCTTCATTCATCTAGATGGGTTAGACTGCTTGTACACCTCCCTTATGCCCACCCTGGCACCGAGGCAATCTCCCCTGCTCACATACACAAAGATAATCAGCCTTCCAATAAATCACTCCAGTTTTACAGAAACAGTGCACTGGCTTCACAAAGAGATTTACTCACACAAGGTTCTCATCAGAGTCATCGGACACAAATACACCGACTCCCACCATCCATAAATTCTCTTACAGACATTTAAAGGGGCTCTGACACTAAACCTGGAACTGTACAACGTGAGATACTGGTCCGCTTTTATACACGTTTCGGATTTTCAAGATGGGGGAAAATGAAATGGAAAAAAAATGAAATGTGCTTTGACCCCAGTTGAATATTACAAAACTACAGGGAAAACAAGACCCCCAAAACTTAAACCAACAAAAACACAAATTCAGAAAAACAGAAAATACATAAATATCGTATGGCCGATTACAAAACATCCATAATTTATTTTACATAACTTTGTATTGCTTTTTCGATACATAATACTGAGATTTTTTTTGCTCACAAAGAACCTCAATTACTTTTGTATGCTCTCGCACTGGACAAAAAAAAAAAAAATACAATACCCATCAATACAGTTTCTGATATCTCAACCATTTGCGAAAAACCTTTTTTGCTTGTTGGAAAAAGCACTTACACACACACACACACACGCATACGTGCACACACAACACTGTCGCAAATACTTCACTTGGGTCGTGGCACGATTAATAAGGTAGGCGGTGGTGGTGGTGGTTGGTGGCATGACCGTGATCGCCCAGGAGAGTAAACATGGTGCTGGGGCAAATCTATGTGGGTTATCTTTGGTCAAGCAGGGATGAGCCAATGGGCTTGAATGATTGGACTCAAAGGTCAGTGTAGTAGAAGTCACAGCGGAGGAGTGATGGCTCAGGTGTGTGCCTGTTTAAACAGACGCTGTACAAGCAAACACACACACACATACACACACTGGGGTGAGGGTCTTCAAGTCGAGATTTAAGGGTGGTCGACGATGTACTGTGATTACGCAAGTCCAGCAGAGTTTGCACACGGGTGTGATTGCTGGAGTATAGGTGGAATAAAAGGCTTGGGTTGTCTTGAAGGACTCACCACCGCAGAACTGAATATACCCAGAATCCTTTGCCTGACAGACTTCACACACTACTCTTGAATGACACCAGAAATGTTTAAGTCAAGGTGCCTGCAAGTCCTGAATAAGTCTAAACTCAAGGCCTTAAATGGTCTTTAATATAGCATTTTAAGTCTTAATGCGTTCCATTAAGTTCAGTCATGCAGACTATATTCTGATAGGTGAAACTTGCAGACACCCCGTCAGTTGCTCCCCGCTATTTGTTTCCTACTAGGGCATCCAGCAAATTGCCCAGTTTACTAATCCTATAATCCCATAACCCAGAGAAACAAATAATATGATCAAATCATCTGCTAACAGATGAGTGAGTGGTTATTAAGCGTGATATCTTGGTATTACAAAGATGTTGCTAGCAATAGTTAACTGCTAATTCCAATAAATGGCAGCAAGCTTTGGGCTTTGTATCCTGTGCTCAGATATTCCCAGATGTCAAGGGTTGGCAACACAGAAACCTTTCAGAGAGCTGAAGAAAAGCCTCTGTGGAGCAACCTCGAACTGAATACGAGCACATTATGGTGAATATCCATAGACAAATACATAAGTCCATAGGTTATGGCAATTATTAGCAGCAATAACAAATACAAAAAAATATATCAAAAGAAGACACTCCATGTGCTGAAAAGCAAGTAACAAAAAGGCATGGGTGTCTGTTGTGTCCTTCTAGAACAACACCCTTCACAGCCAATACTAGACAGGACAAACCATTGAAATATACACATGGACCATTTGCACCTAAATGACCAGGGGGAAAAAAAACAAAAAACTACAGTGAAAATACACAGGGCACAATTTCCAGGCAAAGTGCAGGGAATTTTCCAAGTTGACAGTTTTATGGCCTTAATTCATTTTCCATAGGCAACTGCCAACAGGCTTTTGAAATGCGACATGACTCGTGTGACTGACAGAAAAATGAAAACACAACCTCCGACGTAAGACAAAACAGTGATTCAAGTGCCGTGTTCCCTGGCAAGACGAATGCCTATTGGCCATTACATGCACAGCGGAGGGTGGCGCGCAGGGATCCCTTAAATGTTTACCTAGCGATTCCACTTTCAAAATTCACAGCACTCGTCTTTGACAGGATGAGATGTCTCTGTAGGAAAAATGACCTGGTCGTCTTGTTTGAGGACTGGTTTTAGCAATCCAAATTGTGCTTTCTCTAAGTAGTAGTGTAGACGCGTACGGCTTGTCGACACCTGATCCGAGTTCTGGCGTCCTCAGCACATCTAAGGAGGACTACTTGCTGGATTTGGTCAGAGGTAGCCCAACATTTCCCCTTTACATATGTACAATAATGATTTCCAGCTTATTTTAACCACATAAAGAACACACTGAAATGTTGTAAGGCAGAAAGTGGGTTCAAGTCTCCCTTGTAAGTTTTGTGGGTGTGTTTCTTTCTACCGTTTTGAGTTCGTGATCAAAGCTAACCGCGCACCTACGTCAAGCTACCCTAATACAGCTAGCAAGCTAATGCCTTAACTGGTGAGGACTTTGAAATGTAGTTCGGGTCCTTTAATTGTCTACATCTTTAACTAGTGTTATGGGAAAAGGAGGGGAGGGGGGGCGGGGGGGGTCAAAATCACTAGTATTACAGGTGTCAGTACTCTGTGCCTGCATCAAGAAAAAGAGTTGCCTATCGTCCATCAAAACAGGACACTTAAGTGTAAGATAAATGTGCACACACACATTGGGGTGTGGGTGCACAGATCTTAAAAACCTAAACAAAAAAGAAAACAAAAAGGCAAAAATGCTATAAATAGTTTGGCTCAGTCTATTTTCTCTTTTTTCTTATTTTTTACAAAAGTATATGGTAAGTACAGTTTTGTTAGCAAAACCATTTCATACTCTGAGCCCAGGAGCTCAGCCACGAGGAGGAGGAGGGAATACTTGTCATAAGGGATCAGCTTAAGGAGCATGGGCTTTTTAATCTGTTGGCTTTAGTTTAGAGGTCAACCTCATGCAACACTGATGGAGAGAAGAGAGGCACCCATGTTGTTCAGGTGGATACTAACGGTCAACACTCTTTGAGCCCTAGTGGTTGGCAGGGTCTGCTCAGAAGATCTGGCATCCACAAGCATCTACCGATTCCCCTCAGATGAGCACAAATAATATGCTAAAGGCTTGTCCTGGCCACGCCCGCCCAGAGCCCTCATCCCCTCCAGTGCTTGGCCAACCAGGACGGAAACAAGGGAAAGAGTGTGGGGGAGTTTGTTGTGTTGCAGTACGGCAGGCAGTGAAGGCCATGCTCAGCAGGTTGAGTGGAGGAGGACAGTCATGAGAGGGCTCAGTGAGAAGAGCAATGTCTTGGTTGACAAAACATTTACTGGGGCTTGTGGCCCACCCCATCCCACCCAAAAAGTGTGTGTAAATCCCCACCCGTGGTATTGTAGCACCCCTGTACTGCTCCCTCAAGCCCCCTTCCTGAGCTCCAGACTCCAGGCAGCTTCCATCAACACTTCTGCGCCTCCACTGGAGACATGGCAATGTATGAGCCGTTCCTCGTGGGCTGTGTGGCGTGGGTTTCTGAAGGCTCCTCAGGCTTGTCACTGACCTGAGTGTAGGCCGTCTCGTCCTTCGCCGTCTGGACAGGAAGAGAGGCGGGAGGACAGACGGCGTTAATGCAAACCGAGGAACTGGCCGGCCTTCCACCACAAACACATATCCTTTTATACTTGACACTGACATCAAAATGGGAAACGTGGTAAACAACGTTGTGACTACAAACACAATGTTAAAAATCAACCATGTCACAGTCTAAATATGGACCAGTCACCACCACTACAGTGAATATTAACTTCCCAACTTATAAGGAAACCAACGACACTATGACGTGAGAAATGTTATGTCCCATAAAGATAATTAAAAAATGATAAATCAATAACAAGCAGAAATGGATAACAAATTAAAAAGGAGAATAGCAAACAAGGCAAAAATTAAGACTTACAGTAAAAGAATGAAAAGCCTCAGTAAAATCAATACGTTTTACTTCATTCTAAAACAGAAAAGGAAAAAAGGGGGTTACAGAAATTTAAAATTAGACCACGGTTACTACAACATTAACATTGTCTCACTGCTAAACTGGAGGTCTAGTTGTTGAGCAAGCATGTATGTCCACATGTTGCAGGCCACTATCTGGACAGTTAATGACCTGAACAATTATAGTCTACGGGAAGGGAGGCTGCTCCAGGGGTCAGAAAAACAAGGCTAACAAATACAGATAAGTGTCGAACATAAACTATTCATCCCGGGGACTATTACAGTGCAATGCACTTTGGTATGGAAGTGTGCTAGGCTAGCTCATGAGCTGAACTGTCAAAAGGGAACTAAGACACTAAGACTAAGACACTTTGACACTAAGACTTCCTACGGTTTGCATCGACTGATAGAAAAAAGTTCAGCAGGAACAAACATCATTTGAGTTGAAAAATAGCACATGCTGACTGTCGTGTGCAGGGGTCATGCATTGTGTTAGCTAACATGCAAGTAGCTTGGGGGTTAACCGTCACCAGCTCAGTGAAGATAACGCAGGAACCGCTGCCCATGCAAGAACCCAGTTAAACACTTCAAAACTGCAGCATTTATTGTGATAAAGCTCTAATATCTATCACACCATGAGCTAATTGGCTAGTGCACTCCGGGGGATAACAGTGCATATTAATTCTATGGTTTAGGGGTCTCCTAGGGGTGAGTCCAGGGGCAGGGCTGGGTCTTACCTTCTTCTGGCGGTTTCGGCAGAACAAAACAACAAGGACCATCAGGAGGATGAGGCCCATGCCCACAATGAGCAGGGGAAAGTTGGACACCAGTGTCACGATTAACAGCAGCGTCCTCATCTGGGATGCTGAGTCATCGTCAATAGTCGCCGTCTAAAGTTGAGGGAGATGTTATTGATTTCCTGTTTTCGTTTAGGGATATGGCTGTATATGGCTGTGAGGTGAACAGAACTGGTGTGGGAGAGGGGAGGCTCACCTCATTGACAAACATGATGGGGAAAATTGTCTCGTTGATGTATTTGGTTTTGCTGCGGGGCAGAGAGAGAGAAAGGAAAGTGAGCGAGGGACGCCAGGCCCAACATGTGGCTGAGATGGGAACAGTGTGTGGCGACAGCAATGTGGGTCAGAGTTCAACTCACGGGAAGCCTTGGATTCTCTTCAGAATGATATTGAGCTGGGCTCTTTTGCAGGCTCGGATGGGAACGCCTGTCGTCTAGAAACAAACACATTTTACTTTTTTAGTTTTTTTTTATTAAAGAAATGCCTTCAGTCGTTTCTCCTCCACCTATATGTAAACAACTCAACAAGCAGAGTCACAGCTAAAATCTTTTTTTTTTTTTACCTACTGTTGAAATGAACAGAGATACCATTTTAAAGCAATGCCTGGAGGAGTTTCAACTTTTAACGTTGAATGCAAACAACTCAACAGGCAGAGCCATGCCATAGCTATTCTGGTCCCCCCGGGTTAGAACAGATATTCTCATTTAGATAAGGAAAATATGTAAACAGAGCAAGATTCAACACAGAGACTCGATCTATCGGGATGGTGAAAACTAGTCTGTACCGGTTGGAGGTCGAGGTACGTCTCGTGCTCCTCCTTGTTGGGGTTCAGCCCATCGACGGCATTGATGTATTTGGGGTCCGCCTGATAGAAGTGGGGGAAAGACACCACGATGGGAGCACCTTGTGGAGAGAAGTAAATAAGGGAGGGCACATGAGTCAAACATTGGCCATCGCCTGTTCTAGATAACTCTTTACAACAAGGGCCGGAAAAGATGATGAAAGAAAAAAAACGTGATAACAAGATAAAGTACTATCTGGTTTTGTGAGTCAACTAGAGATACCGTTATATATCACCAATTAATATAGAACAGGGGGTAACTAGAGAATGTCCGGGTTACTCCGGGCTACTATCCGGAGTTACAGGACATACTGAGTCTATACCGATACGCTGACACAGTAAAAACAGGGTGTTTCTGCAGCCTCCACTTCCCCACCACGACTATCACGTGAAGGCTCAGCTAATACCACGAAGTAACATCAAACTGCAGACGTTTTAAAAAAAAAAAGATAACACGCATGCTGACACAGTTCAGGAGACATACGGGTCATGGGGTTATAGTAGTGTTTCTAATTAACTCAAGCCATGTGCAGACTACCTTATCACACTCCCACTCAATGACCACTATAAAATACTCCAATGGCCACCGCTCATAGTTAATCATTGAACCATATATTGAGTAAAAATCTGGCACGCTGACACGTTGGGAATGTTGGATACAAAGCAGGGACTGTGATTGGACTGGATGAATGGGGGGGGTGGGGGAGGTCAGGGGGAACTAGGTTACGGGGCTAGTTTGGGACTAGGCACTATGGCAACCACGGGGTCAGCAGGGTTCGTGGGCGGTGCTCCTACCTTCTCGACAAACGCTGACTTTAAGCACACCGGTGCCGAGGCAGTCTCCAGCTGGCACGCAGAAGCCCTCGTTAGTGGGGTTCTCGGTGGGGCTCATTAGCACGTCCTCCGGGGGTGCAAAGCGGTAAGCCTGGATGCCTTTCACCTCCACGTCTTCCACGTAGGCGAGATGGATCGACCTGGGGAGCGAAGGGGAGGTGCGTCAGTGGCGTTGGGGAATGCTAAAGTAAGCACCGCTTCAAACAGTGGAAGACAAGCTTTATTATCAGGCTCTGTATTTAGACCTCTTAAGAACACCAACATCATAAATGAGCCATAAAGTTGAGACGTTGTTTTTTTCCCCCCTTCTTATCGTTGCCTTCTCTTAAGCAGTTTGTTATGACGGCGAAATAAGTAGAAGTCATTCACAAGTTGATTACTTCGGGGAAATGTTCCCCTGTGTGGCCAGACTGAGTTTGCTTGAGCCAAAACGTCTGACTCACCCCAAAACCTCCCACTGGTGCTTCAACTTACCAGATTTGGGAGAGGTGTTCTGTAACGACCACAACCAAGATCCATCTCACGACCCATATCCTTCTCACAATAAGTTCATAAGGGCATGACTCAGCTATTGTCCTCAACTAATGTCCTTACTTGACGTTCTGGTCCCGGCCCTTCCTGGACACTTTGACTGTAAACAAATTTATATCTGCATTGTAAGAGCGATAAGCAGACGGGGGTACCGTACCTGCAGAGGTCAGCAGCAAAGATGTAGAGCAACTCATTCCTGGACAGCAGAGGATGGAAGACGGCGCCGTCAGTGCCGTTGATCATGTTGCTCTGATTGGAAGACCACCACGACATCTCGCTATTGATCGGTATCAAACAGGAGACATTAATGCTTGGTTTAGCTGTCTTGCTTTGCAAGGGAGAGACTGCTTATTCATGCTGATTACAGTCAAAGTGCAGAGTCATTTGGGATATTCAAACAGTCTCCCAAAACCAGAGAGCAGCGGCTTCACTGCCTTGGACTTTGAATAGTTGGGTCAGATTCCAATACAAATCGTTCAACAAAGTAAATACAAATGGCATAGCGGGAATGAATGGAGTTAAAAGCCAGATGCTGACATGACATGTTTCCTGAGAGCATTGAAATAATGCCTGACACTTCAAAACAGACTCTTTACCTCATGCCATTCCATGTGTCGATCTTGCCGTAGTCCAAGTAGTTCTGCTCCCCAGTGTAGAACACAAACTCCCCTTCATGTGTTCCATTTTTCTTTGGGGGGGAAAAAAACAACCAAGACATGAAGTTCAGTCACGATTACCACAACTGTCAAACATTAACAAATAAATGTCCAGGATTCGGTGGAGAGGCGCTGAATTAGAAACCGTGTCATAAAAAGTAGGATGGAGTTTGTGACAGAGATACAGCTAGCTCAGTACTGCTATTCCCACCACACGTTTACACATGAAGGAATCAGTAACTGGCCGCAGTAGACAAAAAAAAAAAAAAAAGATGCCCCATAAACCGTTTTGACAGCAGGAAAAAATACAGTCTGTCATTTTACCATGCATTCTTTTTGCCATTACCCACAATACAGCTCTCAGGATTGCAAGACATTGTGTGTTGCAGTGAAATATTTCACCTTGCGCCTTGTGCATCTTGTGACTCACAAGGTGCAGACATGACGCTAAACAGAAACAGGAAGTAACCGTCTTCCATCAGCACAATGCTAATCTCACTTCTCCAACACGCGCGCTTCCTTTTGTTTTGTTCACCCCTAACTACAAACAAACTGCAAACACTCAGAGATGTTATGGCTTGAAAATAAATGCGCACTTGTGTAATGTTAGTGTGTTATGTCCAAAGAGATATTCAGGGAGGCTGACGGGTATATAACTAGAGCTTCCTGTTTCACTGAGCTATAGTGCTCACCTTCCACATCAGGCCAAAATGGTCGTCCACCTCAGGCCTCAGGGCATGAATCCGAGTGAGCAGGGGGTCTTTGAATCCCCAGAGCACCTCGTGGACGGTGCGCGTCATGAAGATTTCAACGCCCAGGCTTTTCAACCCCATGGAAACTATAGTACGCAGGAAGAAGGAGTAGGAGTTCAGCTCACTCATCACCGCCTAGGGAAGGGAGGGACAGTGAGAGAGAGAGAGAGGGAGGGAGTGAAGGGAAAGGCGGAGAGGAAAAGGGTCAAAGCGCTCACATGACACACACACAGTTCAATTTCCAGTCGCAGTGTCATTGGGTGTCATTTGGTGTTGGCGTTGGCCTGGTCTGGCTCTCGCCTTGCTCGGATTTGAGCCATAAGTGTGCCGGTGATAAGTAACCAGTTTGTATGATCAAGTTATCAGAATGTCATAATAAAACCTAGAGGAGAATGGTTTGGCGTGTGCTACTGGAATAACGGTGTGGGAGCTTTCACGCAGGGTCACGGTCGCTGAAATGAGGCTGCCAAAACCGTCATGATGATGGCAACATTAACAAAACACACTTTGAGAGTTTAAGTCATTTGACTGACATAATAACATCAACAAGCCTATAAAGACACAATGTCTTACCACAGCAGGAATGTTGACGGTCCTGACGAGGTCGACCTCGGGGTCACCAGCTGACTTCTCTGGGACAAAGACGAAGCTTTTGGGGTTCACGGCATAAATCTTGGTGCCGTTCTCCAGGAAAGTGACATTTTCCCTCGGCCTGTATTCCCTGGTGTGGAAAACGTACAGGAAGGAAAGCGGAGAGATCGGATTTCGTCAGTTAGCGCAGATGCCTTTGTTTTGATTCCACACAAACACACACAATGATCCAGGATGAACACGAAGGACTTTGCCTGCATGGCCTTCCTCATGTTCTTGCCTCTCAAACAGGGCTGCACCATTATGGCTTAAATGATCTGAATTATTTTGCTAGACATTATTCTAGCAAAAGATTATTCTTGATATTTGAAGAGCAAAACTGTTTTACACCACCTTTGCCATCATATATCTCTACCTTTGACCATTTTCAGTTACAGCAGACTCAATATTTCTATGATTATAAACTAAAATCACAATATACAATAATAAAAAATGAATGTGCAGCCTCTCAAAAAGGACACTGCTTGGATCTTGGTCTCCACTGCAAAACGTACCTGTAAGTGTAGGGCCCGATCTGTTTGACAGCCGCCTTCCCACCGGCTAAGAACTCCTCTGGATTGGTCACGTTGAAGAAATAATACTCCATATAAACCGGCGGTGGCGGGTTCTTCCACGACTCAAACACTTGGCTCTTCTCCGTCAAAGTCATTTCCTAGCAAAATAACAAGAGAACAGAAAAAAAAAAATACAAGTTCAGATCCACCGGCAGCCAAAACGCCTCTCGTATGTTCTGTGTTGAGACTCTTGAGGGGATAGAAAGTTCGGTTCAGGGCACCGGCAGACCTCTCCACGATTCTTTTGAATTTGTGCCAAGCGAGAGCACGCATGGCAAGGAGCTGGTGCCGGGCCAAACCCCAGGGTACAGGAGAGAAAAGTCCTTCACAGTCAAAAAAAAACAAAACATCAGATGAAGCAGAAAGCCAAAGTAAAAACTGCATAGAAAGACCGTGACCTCAGCAACCCTGGGCCAAAATCTTATGCATCAACTACTCTAGGCCAATCAGCCCACACACACTAGAGTACTGCTGTATTTCAGATGATAAGATCTGACATCTACATCATTAGCCATCAAAATAGATGAAATCTGGCGGGTGAGTTTTCTCTCCAGACCATACTAGCCTAACCGCCGTGTGTTTTATCTTCAATCGTGCTGCAGATCTTTGAGCAACACCTGATCAGCTGTAGGAAGTGCGTGTGAACGTTGGGCAATAATCACTCCGAGCCTGAGAATCTGAGTGAAAGTCAGCACCAACTATGTGTAACATGACGCTACTACATGTCTGAACTTGAGCTACGGCGACCTTTATCTAGACAATTCAACTGTGAGAAAACAACCCCAACAACATTCACTTGGGATCCTGTATTTAGCCTTTTTCTTAGTTGGAGCTGCCGTCTATGTTCAATTAAAGACTTTAGTGCACAGAACATTTCCATCCAAGAGGGTATTTTTAAATTTGGGAATGAGAAATCACCCACTTCCCCTCATGTCATGTCTTTTTCATGAGTAGTTCCTGGAGATTTGTCCCCAGAGTACGGCGAGGTGTATTTGAGAAAGGCCATACATTCTGTTGTGCGGTCTCGAGGGGCACTCGAGAAGAGGATGCAGCTTAAGGTGTGGCTTGCAAGGATGCATAGCCAAGAGTTCCTGTTTGGTTTACGGCTTCCGAGATTCAAACATGTTGTGTTTATGTATAGAATTCTTTGCCCCGAGTTTGTTGCCACCACTCGCCTTTGCTCCTTCACAAAACCTATTTGAGGGACGATCTGAGGAAGGGTCAACCAGAGAGCTTTGGGGGGGGGGGGGGGGGGGCAAGATGATTCAACAAACTGAGGGGAGATTTAACCAAAGAGACTGGCACGGAGCAAAGAGGCTGATGAGCTGGGCATGCCATTGCATTCACCTTATATAGGAAGTGGTTTGTGCCGTTGTATTCAGCAGGTCGTGGAGCTTGTGGTGCATTTTGCTCTTTTCAATTTTACTAAGTGCACGAGAGTCACTGATCTTGCTTTTTCACCCCCGTTCTCAGGTCCAACCCAGGAAACCATCAGTAAAGTCATACAGGACGAGAAAGTGAGTTGGCTCACTGACTGAAGGGATACCGTCTGCAACTAGGAACGAGGGTCGCACTTTCCTATGTGGTGTGATTTGGAGCCGAGGTCGATATGTGTGGAGGCTGTGTGAAGCCGACCCCTTGAACCTCCAGCTGAGCGACTAATTTCAAGAATGTAATGAGATTGGAGGCACAGAGGAACTCAATGTTTAGGGTAGATATTCTTCCGAGACTTTGAATTATTTGAGTCATGATTACTCTGCGGCTTTACGTGCTGAAGTGAAACCACGTAATGCAAGCACAGGACAACCAGCATGAGCACGTGACTCATTTGCCGTCACTCTGCACTCTAATGCACTTTTATATAAGATTGTGTCAAACTAGCAGAAGTCACATCATGTTGCGTAACACCACTGTCTGTGCTTTTTAAAAAATATGCTGTGAACTGTGTTATTTTACAGGCATTTCCCTCCGCAGCTCTGAAGCATCTGATGACGCCTGATGTGCAAGCACAGAGCAGACAAATTCCTGTGTTTACCAACCTTGGAAAAAAAAAAACATCATTCGGAGGCCTTCATCAACGTCATACGGACATGCATTTATCTCTGAGAAATGTTCAAAACCTTGATTTGTCGCAACTATAAACAAGCGAGGGACAAAAGTGACGAGGTTGAGCAATATACTGGCGGGAGGGCTGGATCACGGTCACTGGAAAGGCCTGAAGCTAAACAGCGGGGGGTAACGAGAACATGAAACTTTGGGTAGGATTTAGGTATGGTGCATGATAACCTGTTCTCATCAGCATGTGCAAATGTTTTCACAACTGAAATAACTGCAGGAAATTCTTAGGGAAATGAAAATGAGGAAAATTTCCACAATACACCACATTATACGTGTCCCCCCCCCCCAACTTGTTCTTGAACGTTTCAGGCTCAATCTGTAATTACGCCTTGAAAGGTCTCCTTGAAAACTCTGCTTTCCAAAACAGAGCTTTGAGGAGGGGCATGGGGGAGGGAGGGAGGGAGGGAGGTGTCTCGTCAGAGCAGGGTGGCTGAGGTTAGGCTAGGACTGGAAACAACAACACAATATTGCTCACGGGCAGAAAACGCTACCCCCAAGGCCAAGAAGTCAAATGCCTTGCTCGGCTGTTACACTCCGCCCCTCCACACCCAGTTACCGGATACGTCTGTGTCGCGGAGGTAGTTTTAAGTTGTCCCCTCACAACACCGCTTCATCGTTAAAGACAAGCCAGGCGAGGGAGATTTTAGCATGTCCCAGTGCACCTAATTCAACGGGAAGACTGTGGTGAAAGAGGATTAGCTATGCTGTCATCTTGTGTAATCACTAGGCACATCAAATTCTGTCCCCTTCTGCTGAACTTTGACTAACGCGCTTCGTTTTCTTTCGCCGCCACGATTCAGAATGAGAATAATGCGACCCAGACCTAAATTTAACATCAGGAAAGAAACCGTGTCAGTGAGGCAGCTGTTTGTGTGTCCCCTACTTGGATAAATGGTCTGTCAAACAATTCCGCTGAGCTGTTTGGAGCATTTTTCTTTTTGCACAAGCGGGGGAAAGGACTTGTTCAGAGGGACTTACAGATCTTATGTGCATATTTTGAACAGCACAGTAGTCAACATGGTGGGTAATGCGAGTAGGAGTAATGCCAACTATTTCAAAAAGGGGAGAGAAGGACTCCCCCCTGCTTTCAGATAGTCACTAAGTCAGTCAGGCTCCCATCCCCCACACCTTCAGACAGGCACACCTCCCCCCACCAAAGTACCCATCACCCCTGACCCACCAACCTAGTAAACCAAGAGCTGAGGTTATCAAAAAGCCAACAGTGGGGAGGGAGAGACAGGTATGAGGCCATTTCTCCTCTAGAGTGCGAGAATTAACTGTAGTAATTCTATGGTGATTTTTTTTAAATATCTTTATAAGGATCCTATACAAATACCATCAATGTTCCAGTGATACCAGAGGGGATAAACTCACTTCTGACTACCACAGACACACTGCAAGTCTCTATAGGAATATTATAGGGATCCTGAGCTGAGCTTTTATGTCTTTTGGTGTAAAGTACAAATTGTACCGGCCATCTGTGCAAAAGCAAACATGACAAAACCCCCGTATACCGGTACTCTTCACGCTGCACGCCACCGTATCTTGCGGATTAACTCATGCTTAGGTTCATCCCACGGGGCTGGACAAGTGCAGGGTCTTTTATACACAATGCAGCAAAAATAATAAACAAAATAAATGGAAATAAAAAATAAATAAATTAGATAAAAAATTGAGCGAGCTTGTGGCCGTGCGAGCACCGGTGAAATAGATGTTGAATGCGCATAACTGACACTGCAGATGCTCGACGCTGTTACGTTTAAATCCCTCAAGTGTGACAGATGGAAAGTGTGTAGACACTTCAGACAGTATTCAGGCTTATTCAGGCGAGACAAAGAACAATACAACTAAAAACACGATTGCCCAACTGGAGGGACAAGCCTTTTTTTTTAGTGACAAATGGACAATAAAACCGTTACTCACCTTTTTTAAACGGCTGTGTATCATAGTTTGGAAGACTTGAGCCACGACCAGGGCGATCCCCACTATCAGGAGGTGAGCGCACACGATTCCGGTGGCGTAAATGGCACAGGATCTCCGAGTCATGATGGAGAGTTACAAATATCGGGCTAACAACTTTAATACAGTGTACGGTAACTTCCAAAAAAAATCACCTAAAAAAAACAACTAACGGACGGCACTGTGGCGCGGTAAAGGCTTGGATCCTTTCTGATTCGTTTCCCACCGAGCGGTGCTGGGTACGGCAAGCCTTTCTGGTTTGGCGTGATGTCCCGGTAACCTAGGGGGGAAAAAACTAAATAAATATATATAACTGTTGGCACTTTTCATCGATTTTTTTTTCTCCCAGAGATAGCGCTTTTCCTCCCTTCTTCTTCTTCTGGTGCCTGACGGAGCAGGAGCGAGCTGGTCGGGCGCAGCGGAGAAATAGCAGGTCTCAGCACAGAGGACGGGCAGGCAGCGCGGTCCTCTCCCCTCCCTCTCCACGTAATGAGCCTGGTCATGCGAACAGCGTCGTTTTGGAGGCTGCATGGGCGGTGGGTGTGTAAGATACAGCAGCGTGCTTATGGCTGATGTCACAGTTTCAAAAAACACAATAATAAAATAAAACTAAATGCAAACTGACCCTTTTTTTTTTTTACCTCAATGTGTGCGTTTGTTTGTTTCATTTTCTCACGGTTTATTACGCCTTTTTATGGTGTTTACATATTAACTTATCACATGGGCGTGTGCTGGATTTGCCTGACTTTTAAGTGGTTATGAGTTTCCTGGTATGCAGTATTACAACTTGCAGATAACGGAGAATTGTGAATGAGTTAGAAACGCGTGATCAACCACATGGACGCGCCGGTGGCAATGTAGTATTTCGCCTGTGTGAAGGGGCCAGGGCGTGTACTGAAGCACGAATTGGGGGATTATTTTGATACACGTTCACATATATAGTTAAACACTATCTCATCAAACTCCCCCATTCTTTGTGGATAAGCCCAACCCGTTACCTTTTATATGTATTCCGCTACCTCGCCTCATCACGTCTCCTTAAATAAGCTCGGCGAGGACATGAATAATGTGGCCACTCAGGCAACCAACGATAGTTGACGCGAGCCCTTTGTTCACCGAGCGGCGACGCTCATTGGCTCTCGGCCTCCCGGACCACCATCTCAAGACCACCCCCACTCGACTGTGATTGGTCAGACGCTGTTGAGTGTGATGTTGAATTTGATCGACTGATTTCAGGGCGGGGCCTCTATAAAGGGGGAATTGCCAGCTGATGTTCGGCAGCGCGACTGCGGCGGAGCCCAGTTATGCCGTACCCCGGCGATACAGCGGTGAGTAAAGCGATGGGGGCAAACTATGACCTCCAGCTGGTGATCATCATGTGGCAAGCAACCATTCATATATTTAAACAAAAATCAATCACATTTATATTTTCCTCATATTTACCCAATTCTCATATAACTCATATTAGTTTGACACCGAGTATTATGTATGCTATAAATATACGTCAAGAAGAGTTATGTCATCCATGCAGGATATTGCAGCTTGTAAATATAAACCTGAATGCACTTCAGTTTTGAATCTTGATTGTAAAACTTGATTAAAAAAGACTAAACTTTATAAATGTATAAAACTGGGATACTCAGTATGTGTCATTGCGGGGAGGGTTGGCTTTTAAACAGTGGATAGAGAGATATAGCCTATAATCATCAACTATTATAATACAACTTATATCCAAGAAATAAGCATGACAGCAGATGATGTCATCATGTTACAAAGAAAATAGCAATGACATTAGATTTTACAGCTGCACTAAAAAATCCATTTGTATCAGCACAGCAAACACGCATGCACGCTATTTAAAGCTTGCTTGGGCACTGACACTTTCAACTTCTAAAGCCAACTGATAGCAAATGAGTTCATCAAAATGTCAAGCTCATCGGTCAAAATGCGATCAACTGCTGTGACCAGAAACGGTCAAAGGTGACGTTTCTCAGGGAGCCTTTTGGGAGCTTTTGGATTCTGGGGCACTGAAAACATCTAACGGGTCTAAGGCTGAAATAGGAAACCAGGAAGGTGATTTTAGACACACTGTGAGGCACCACCATCCCTATTTACAGACAACACATGCTGCTTATCTGAAGGACATGCATTTACCCAGAATGCTAGTGGACTAGATGCCAGTTCAGATACCAGGTTAGGCAGAGAGCTGGCTACCTCTGTTTCCACTCCCCCTACTCTCCTAGTCATACATCCATTGGCCCGATTGGTTTCAGCTCTCGCGCGATCACATGCCGTCAGTATAGAAACTGAATCAGGTGTGTCGATGCTCTGTTATCCGTTTATCATTGACTGGGATTTATATGAGGTTGGCATGGCCAATAGGTTAGGCTACAGCCTGGCTAAAATGCTCTTTGGACAGTAATGGGTGCGCTTCAGAACGAAAGGGTGAGCACGGTCATGCAGCGACCTTTTGCCTGAGCCAACCTTTTCATTAATCCATTCATAAATAAAATAAAGTAGGACAAAAGGCTACCGTTTTTTCCCCCTTAGGGAAGTGATATACATCATATCGTTTGATGTTGCTTGCTGGAAAGGAACTGACTGGGCTGGACTCTTAACATTAATGTAATTGCGTGTTACCTCATTGTACTAAGCACCAGGGCAATCCCAGGGGACGGGGGATGCAGGAGGGGGGGCGGCATCTGTTCAAACAAGAGAAGTAAAAAATGCTAAAGAAAATCATCAGGGGGGAAGGATAACAGTCAAGTAATGCAGCAACATTGTTTCTGCCAAAAGAAAGGGTGGGAGGGTGTAGGGGGGGTAAAACGGTTCAACCTTTGTAATGGTCTCTTTTTATGTTTGGTCAGAGGAGCGACACTGATTTTTTTTTTTTTGGAGCTGTTGGAAGCTGAAGACACCCAGCTTTGAAGGCCCACACAAAGCTATTTGATGATTGGAGCTCAACTTTTTGATGCGAATACCGTATCTTCGTGGACTACACCCTAAAAGGGGTCCACTGTGAGAAGAAGGCCACCATTCATACATCCCGTAACAAGGAGACTTTTATCCAGAGGGTAAATAATTTTGGACAAGTTCTTCTAACTCATCTGGGTGTCTATAGTCCCCACAAATCATTCATTGTGTTCCAACCAATTTTCATTTCCCACCAAAAACTTGTACCAGTAGCCTTTGGTTTTGCATTTTGGAGACATGACCAAATGAAGAACAACAGCGAGGGCATTTATTTGGGCACAATGGTCAGTCACGACTTGGCAAATTCAATCATTCTCTGTAAGTTTCATGCATTCTGTGCAGTCAGCATTTTCGAGCGCTCCATGATAACAGTGCAGAAAGGATTACGCAGAAAGCGAATGTGGGTTTTACACTCCATACACTCCACCATTGTGTTCAGGGGTATAATTTAAGGTTGTGAGAGTTTACCTGTGAGTAAGCGGCCACTAGTAACTCAACACTCTCCAGCTCAGTCTCACTTTCTCACTTCTCAGCAAAGCCTGTCAGAGGTTCACGGGTAGATGTGCACCGTGAGCTTTGGAGATAGCAAATCCGAGATCATTTCACCTTCGATAATAAGATATTGAATAAGTCTTGTGCAGTATGCATCTAACAATTAATGTCTTTCAGATTGACACGTGATCTTTAAAACAAAGTTAGTTCTGTTCTCCAGTGGCACTATACAAATAACAATGCCAACACCCTGTCCCATTCTTTCTTGCTACTTGAAGTTAGATCTTCACGTCACGCTATGTACCAGATATGACTTGTAAATGGCAACAAGGAAACACGGGTACATATTTGGTTAAGGATTGACAGCATTGCTTTAATATGAAGCTCAAGTTCAGGCAAACATTCTATGAAATGACCAAGCCTGAGTGCCATTCATTGGCAATAGAGCAGCTCCAGGTTGTACGTCGGGTATGAGATCACAAATTGGTTTTAGTTCTCTGGTTGCTAGCTTTACGGGGGAAGTTGTACATATTAACAAATCAAAAACAAAGAATCATATGTGAATTCTTAACTTGACCGGTATTGTACTTTAACATACAACCATGCTCTACACTGATATCGCTGTTCTCCTATGACAACCTAAAGATAACTGCAAATTTGGTGATTTTCGCATTTTAACTTCAGTGGAAGGATTACACCGTCCTCTGTGGGTTGTACAAAGCACACTGGATGAACTCAGAACTGCACAGACAGTGTCGGCTGTAACATGGAGAAAAGTGACTTCCAACCCCCTCATTCTATACACCTGTCACTTCCATCATCAGCCCTGCTTAACCACACCTCCTGCCTTACATCAACACAACAGAAACAATATTAGCACTTTCTGTAAATGGTGTTTCACATGGGTCAGGGGTGTTTCCCACCCCATAGGGGCTGCACCACAGTGGAGCCTGGTACAGACGGTTGTAACAGGCTTTGTAAGGCCGGAGACTGATATACCGGCATAGTTGTGGGAGTGGAGACCTGTGAGGAGTACCAGACCTTTTCAGTGGAGGCGATTAATCCATCAAGTACCATGGGGAGGGGTACGCTATACTGAATTTATTTTTGTGTTAGTCCATTCCTCGCTCTCCTTGGAGATAATCACAGTGGTCAAAAGAACTTGCTGTGTTGCAGCAGACAAAAGAATAGTTAGGTAATACGAGAAAGTGGAATGTGCTGTAAGAAGAAAATCTTGGCTCAACCGAGATAAATTGGGACAAATATCCTGTATTTTTGCATTACAATGGATAATATTTAACATATACTACTACTTCTCCTACTAATAAACTATTTCTATAGCACTTTTCTTACGCAAAGTGCTTCACAATTAAAAACATAAAACCACACACGTATATATATATACAGATATAAGACATACACAGGCCAGAAAAACAAGACAAAACAACATAAAACAAGATATTAAGTGAATGCACGTTGATAAAAGTGAGTTTTCAGTTGCTCTCAAAAGAAAAAATGGAGAATTTCTTCAGGCAAATTGTTTCAAAGTTTAGTTTAGGTTCCAAACTGCAAAGGCTCGATCAGGTATTTATTTGTTATATAGATATCTTTGATTCTGTCTCATGGTGTGACTTTCCAGTTTATTTATTCAACAGCAGTTAAGTGATGGACCCGACCATACAAATTGTCTGCCAACCTAGGTGTGGTCCGTTTCCCACCATTGAACTGGTGTGTTTTGTAACAGGAGACAGCAGCTCATTGTTCCAGTAAGTAGCAGGAAAGTGTTAATGCATGAAATCAAGGAGGAAGGATTGTCACCCCATATGATGATGGCAGAAAAAAAAAAGAAAAGAGAAAAAAAAGAGTTCAAAATCTAAAACCTACGCCAGTTATTTCAGTTCACTTGGCCCGGTTGTTCGCAGCCTTGAGAAAAAGTTATGCAACAAGATATGCATTGTGGATCATGCACTGAGGACAGTAACTTATGAAAATCATTTGGAGGTACAACAAAGAATGAAATTCAGCTGGAGCAGTCTAAGAGTGGGTGCACCCGACGATATTTCTTAAGCAAATTAAATAAAATAAATTTAACGGTGGCCAATAAATCTCTGGTGTTAACTGGAAGAGACAATAAGAGGAGAGCCTGAATGGTGCTACATCCTTATTAGATCCTGTTCAGATAGTGTGTCTAGGTTTGCACATCCTTCCTAGTTTATTGTTTTCTACAGTTTCCCAACACTGTTAAAAAAAATGCCAGTAGGCCTATTGCCCACCAAAAAAGCCAGCATGCAGCCAAAACCTCACAAAACCTAAACAAAAACATTTCCTGTATTTCCTGCCATTGTGTTTAGACTGTTAATGACAAGTAGAAAGTCTCTGGAGGAAAATTAATGTTGTCCTGTTTCTTTGGTTCTCCACTTGTTTATGCATGTTTGGAAATAAGCAATTGCAGGAACACTCATCTCCAAATAGAAAATATACAGGTGCATGTGATTACAAAATATAATACGCAGGAGAAAAGATGGAATGCAAGTTTGGATTCTTCGGTGGTGCACAAGATAAATGCAAGATCTGTTGAAATGAAGCTGAAGCTAGTAAAATAAAATAGTCTCACATCACAATCATTTCTGGATCAAATTCTAAAAGGTGTTTTTGTGTTGAAATGACACTATCTTATTAACTCCACCTTCATTATACATCATGACTCAACTGAACCATTACAGTGCCTTGAAGTTTGCATGTGTCAACTAAATGTGTACTTTGGGAGAGCAAACAGCCTTAAGATGCTTTTCACATTGTAGTATTTACTCCCATAGCTTTGCCAAAGGGGCCGGGCTTTAGTAAATCAGACCATCCTGATGCAACCATTTGGAGACAATGAGCATTTTCACGGGTGTCATATTTCAGTGTTTCCACATGAGGGTGCGTGTGATGGAAATCCTGTTGAAGACATAAAGCTAAATAAAACTAAGTTTCAATCAAGTAGATGGATGTGTTGAACACCATGTGCAAAACAAGATAACCACCTGCTGAGCTAGAACCCCCGAGAGCAGGCCCTACATCCTGTCACTGTCAGGGGAAATCACCTTGCATCTCCAAAATCTCCATCTCAAAATGTCTTCAGTTTGACCACCGTGCATTTCTTAGTTCATCCAATGGGGGTTAGGAAGGGTTTTATGAACCCACAGAAGGCCATGTAATCTGAACTGAACTGAAGTGAAAACATGAAAATCACCAAAATTGGAGTTATGAGGTTTTCACATGACAACAGCAATCTGACAGACAATGTGATAATGTGCTCTGGTGGCCTGGCTGCCTCAGGAACCTTTATGGCCTGCACCAACAGGAAACAATGAGAAAACAATGGTCAACCTGACACTTAACCACTGCAGGTCAAGATATAGTCTCTGGCCAGGCTAAAGCATGCGGGACAAAGCTGCGAGAACACTTGAGAGGAGCAGAGTCACATGAGTGAAATTTCGTCTACATCATAAAGTTGGAATTTCCCCCGAAGAAATGCTGCGATGCTGACATAATGTGATCATGACAGCATTAGCCATTCATGAGGTCGTGTGGCCATGGCATCATGCTGTCCAACCAATCTAGTCCTGTGACACGGCACGAGGAATCCATAGGCAAGGGGAAAACAATGCAAAGGCAAAGCGTGCAAAGCAGCCAGGATTACAGACACACCAACACAAGCTGCAACCGAGCTCTTATTGGGAGTTGTAGTGGCTTTCATCTAGTAGTAACCGAACATGCAATTACAGCTACTTCAACTGCTCCAACAATAACTGAGTGTTGGAGTTATGTAACATTTGATATAGAGGACATAATGAACCAACTGTGATTTTCTCAAATCTCAAAGTTACTGTTTTCATGGCTGCACTCAAGCTGGCTGTGTAGTTGGCAAGCAAATTGAAACGGTGCATTAGACAGTTCACTGACTACATTCAAACTGTTTACTGAGTTAGTTTGTTGCTATAAATAGGGATCAACAGTGTTGAAAGAGGGAAACAGTAGTCACTGTGTCCCAGCAGTGTCTCCCCTGGTGCGTTTGAACAGCAGTCGACTCGGGGGACCTGAACTAAGACTAATTAGCTAATTCATCAGCCCTGAGTGGGACCACGTGTGGAGAAAACCAGTCAACAATCATCATGAATCTGATCAGTCGGATTTTTTTTAGCATCCTCACGCAATGCTAAATAATTTAGATGAGATATTAAAAAAACAGCACATCTTCTGATTTTATACAAGATTCCTAAAACAAATTATATTAATAAATGCCAAATTGGATTTCCACTGACCTGCCGCCCCACAGACCATAAAGAATATTTACTTGTTTCATTGATTTTAGAAAAGGCTTTGACTGTATGGCGGAAAGGGTTGTCAGAGATGGAGTCCGGGTTGGCGGTTCTCTCTCCTGCATCCCAGGCGTAGGCTGGATGCAAGAGATAGTTGAGTCAGTGGACTGACACTCCCTGGCTTCCAGGCACTGTTAAAGTTAATGTCCATTAGAAAGTCGAGTACCAACACGCTGTTTGTGTTTATTGTTACCCCAAGAAACAGATTTCCCCCCTCAGTGTATCTACCGCGCCTGCGCCCCACTTGCAGTACCTCCACACACTTTGAGAACCACTGCTCTAGTGCAACACGCTTTAAACACACTCAGAGGAATTCTGCCCAACTTTGATAACTGCTGCAGGTGTGCAAAACTTATGTTATGCTTTTTTTTAAATTATGAATTTTAAAAAAAAGGCTACTCATAATGTGACTTAGGTGACATAATGTGCAACCGCACACCAGTTAATTTAAATGCATTACGTACCGGAAATCACCACACTTACCGGTACTTTCTATGTTGCTCAGTAACCAAGTTGTTGTTGTTGTGCGTGTGTGTGAGTGTGTAAGAGAGAGAGAGAGAGAGAGCGAGAGAGAGAGAGAGAGAGAGCGAGAGAGAGATGCGTGCAAGGCAGAATTAGGTTGCTACGCATTGATAATAAACATTAAACAAGAAGGATACATCTCAAATTGAGTCTCTAAGACACACACACACACACACACACACACACACACACACACACACAGTGGCACAGGTATCATTTTTTTACCGTTATTTTCTTAGTTTCTTGATTGTATCTTTTTTTTAATCTCATTGTTTCAAATATGCTTTGGCAATACCGTTTTTGGAACATCCAAAATGCATGAATTTACAAATAAATACAAATAAAAGTTTTATTGAACACTTGGTGTTGGTGATAAAACGCAGCGCTTCACGTTGTACCCAAAGACATATGTCTATGATTGTACCCAGCAACGCCTCTCCGCTGTTACCATAGTTACCAAGTAACAAACTTATTGGGACAGGCGCCAGGCTTTCCTAGCTAAAGAAAATAGACGTTTCGTAGCGCAATAAATGTAACGGTACGGATTAAAGGGATCGTTTTGCTTCCTGTAACTTTCCTAAATCGAAGCACGACTACGTTTGACTGATAAATAAGGAGCCATGGAGAGAACAAACACACAGACCACTTTCCCTTGGTGAGTTTACAGTTAAACAGAGAGAGAGAGATCAGACAGGCAGCACCAATCATAATGATTCATATTTTTCATGTCTTAGGCATGCTACAAACACACCAGCACTAACAGGCTGAATTATCAACATGCTAACATGCGCCTTGAAACCTGGCGATTGAAAAGAGAGCATTATAGTTTAAGATGAATCTTTCTCTGTTGGCCACCGACGGCCACTGGGGGCGCTAATCTGTCTGTCAAAACAGCATCCATTGGAATGTATGACTTCCGGTCTCCGTCAAACCAGCTGAGCACGAAGATATGAACGCAGCGTGACCCGAAAGACTCACTCCAATATAAATAATTTCGTTACCCGAGAGCTGAACTTGGTTTAGTCAGTTAGTGTGTAAGGTAACCAACTAAACTCACACCAACACCGCTATTAAGCAAAATACTATTGGGATTGGAAAACAGACAGAAGATCCAGATACTATAAAAGTTTACTTGATATTGCAGGCCTGTACAGTGTTGTGCAGTAATGAGTAGAGATATGTAGAGATCTCAGAGTCTCAGAGAGTAATTAGTGTGTACTAACTTATAGAGGCACACTTTGTCCACAACACACTCCATTCAGCACACAACTTTATCTCTTGGGAAGAGAGAAAAGGGGGTGGCTACTTTCATCTCCTCAGAAGAGATGTTAAGCAGAGACCGATCCTCACCAACTACTACTACTAGGCTGCAATATTTTGACAGGATATAGTAATACATAGTATATAGTTTTGCTGTGATACTTGTTAAGTATCTTCATAGTTATTTCTATTGTATCCAGTTCATTTTCATAAGGGGTAACCTAAACCAAATCTTCAGGTACAAAGAGAGGTTGCAGACCAAGTATCTTCAAGACCCAAAAAACAAGCTGTCCTTGGACAGCAGTTGCTGGCGTTTTCTTGACATGGGTCTCGATGACTTCAGAGATGGCTGTCCAAACCCAGCAAGGGGAATCCTATCTGGGGCCAAGAGGGGTGTCTCGCCAGTCATCTTCCACGACACTCCGAACCGTACCTGCAATCGAGTGCCCGGAAAGCGCCTCTCTAAACATCAGACTTGCTTCTCGAAGCAGATGGTCCAAAAGCAGATCCGCAGAGAACATGTGGCTGCTGTGGAGGAAAAGCTCCTGCAGCATCCTCTAGCCCTGTATCCATACTATAAGGAATGCATGACCCCAGAGGTAAGTGGAGTTGATAGCTGGCAAGAATATTTTGAGCATCACTGGAGATGACAGCTGTCTGGACTATGAAGTTGTTAAGCTTTCAGCCATATCAGATCGACTGTGCCAGAACATTGACACCAGTACTTTAGCAATAATGACACCAATTAGTTAAGTTAAGTGGAAGCAGATGATGTGAGCAGCCTGAATGAATGAATGGCCTGAATGAAGCAGAATCTGCTTTCCTCACTTGTAACAAGTATTCACATGTTTTCTTACTTTCTCTCCCAGTTGTTTGATAAGGTGATATCTGTTCTGGATCCAGAGATGTGCGTAAACAGTGCCTCCGCAGCTCCTACGCCTGCAGCAGAGCACATGGAGGAGGAGGAAAAATACACAGAGCCAAATAAGGAGGAAGTGAACAGAGCAGAACAGGGAACGTCTGCCAATGAAATGCAAGTACACCAGGGGAACCATTCAGACCAGTTATCAATTTAATTAGCCATACATGAATATGAATAAAATAAACGATTATGTGCCTCTGTAGGTGAAAAGGCTTTATATTATTGCTCAATTGTTTGACAGCAACCCTGAAAAGTCAAGTCCAAAGAACCCTTATATAGGGCTGAAAATAAATGAGAACGCTGCCAAGGAAGACAAGAGGGCCAATGAGAGGCGACTGAGCTCCCCGTGCCAAGATGAGAACGTCGAAAAATTCACCATGCTTTTCAGCGACTGGTTTACCTCATTGGTAAGAGCACCTGATATCGACTTGGAACAGAGTCTGGAATGAGAAAATAACCGTTGAGTTTGCCAGACCTTGGAGATTAATACATATAATAGGACTTGTGGTTGGCTCCTGCAGGGCGGAGAGACCAACAACATTATGGAATCCACCATACTGGGTCATTTTGTCAGTGGCTTTGAGGAGACATTGGCACCGACTCCCATTCAAGTGGGAAAGGTAGACAATTTGCCGGATGAGCGATTCAGCACTATCACAACCTCGTCCAGGCAGGACACGGATGTCTTAAAAGACTCTGAGTTAAATAAGGTACAGTAGGAGCATGTTAGCCAAGTTTGGGCATCAAGAACATTATTGTTAAACTAATGATACAAATTAAATCACCACTATAAAACGTGAAGCCTCGGAATAGTTGTAATATAGGATTTTTGATTGTTGTTGATCAGAGGAAACCAGAACCAAGAAGCCCATATATGGAGCGTGGGACCTGCATCCTAAAACGCGGGGGGGGGAAAAGCGATGTTGACGAAACTTTGCAAGACCCAAGCGTCACGCCCAAGGAGCTTGAGTTTCAACTACAAACCAGTGAGAAGGTGAGGGCTACAATCTCTCACATCTTAAGACCAGTCATGTCCCTTGCCATCTTTTAGACGTGTGAAATGGTTTGGTTTGTTGAACAGGACGAGGAGCTGAAACAGATGTATGTGACCCAGGCTTTCAGGCAGTATATCATCAGCAAGGGGCTGAGGATGCCAAGGGTAAGAAGCAAGACTACGAATTTAGGAATGGGCTTCAAAGCAGTCTTTCCATTGTAGCTCATAAATAACTTAAGACGGAAAAGGACAATAAGTAATAAGTCTGTCTAGTTGAACTATCGATTTCAGCAAGCTTTTTTTTTTCACATTGCAGTTTCTGGGAAATCTGTTTTCTGAAGAGGAGCGAGGAACTCAGAAGAGAGGGGCATTTGGCGCTGCTTCAGCACGGAAGGGAAACATGGCCAATTCGTAAGCACTCAGTTTAAGCAGAGGGGCAAAGAGGTTTCACAATGTTTGATGAAATGTGCCTAAAATAAATCTGAATAGCAAATAAAGACAATGCGTGTTTTTTTACTGGGCTCTTGAAAACGTTTAGGGTCCTTCAAATAGCCATGATGATATAGTAACACATCCTAACTCCCTAACTACAGTCACTTTGGTAACCATAGGCCCCCCAGGTTGCCTTTTCTTAAGAGTGTGATTATTGATTGTTTTCTGTACCTGCTTATCCAGTTCAGGGTCACGTGGGCTGGAGACTATCCCAGAATACATTAGGCTGAAGGCAGGGAAACACCCTGGGCAGGTTTTATCATGTGTCATGTACATTTTCATATTGTTGACGATCCGTTGATTCAGCTGAGGTACAATTTGTACAGGGTTCAGTACAGTTAGAGTACAGTAGAGTCAGAGCATGCTGATACGGCACTTTTACGTACCTGACACCAGCTCGCTCTCAAAGGATGCTGTGCTGACAGGATTGTCATCGTCACACAAGTGACACACGAACCGGATTAGAGACACAGACACACACACAGACACTTTTTTTAAAGTTTAATTTAAATAATTTATTTATTAGAAAATAGACATTCAATCAGTTTGGGTTCTCATGGAACCGTTCTTTGCCATCCATCTTCTTCATCTGACCCTCTTGAACCTTGAGTTTTCTGCAAGACAAATACATGTCACAGAGTCAAATGAACTCTGGGGCAGAGGTTTAGAGAGCTTATGATCAAACAATAACATTTACATTATTTCATGTAAACTATTTGGTCTGCAGCACATTGACAGTACAGGCATAACAGGGAATTACTACTGCTGATATATTGTAATGGATTTGAATTGTGTCACTACATCTTCCCAACACGTGCTGTGCTTTAACATGGATGCAGCACTATTGATAAATGTGTGTCTGTCCTATAAACCTATATTCGTCAACTGAGTATTCAACTATGCTGTGGAGGTTGTCCAGCTTTTCTTTCAAGTGACAGTCTAGCTTGTTCACCTCAGCCTTTTGGACAAGCCACTGAACAAATAGTTTTAAGAAAAGTCCACAAATGACTCAGGCTGTGTAAGCAGGTGCCTCACCCTGATTAGGATTGTGTACAGTAAGTGAAACAGCAGTTGATCTGTTCTAATCTCTTGGTACACGGAGAATGTCAGCATTTCTATTTATTTTTAAAACTTTATCTCTTAATAATATAGCAGTTTCCTTGAATCATCTGAATTGAGCTCAAACACAACCTCAACATGCCAGTTAGTTATAAACTGTATGTACAATGACAACCTATATATACACATTATGTATAAAGGACTTACAGGGAGATGTATTGGCGGGGGAGGAGCCAGCCTCAGGCCTGTTCTGGAGCTGTTTGGTGTTGGGGGTCAGAGGTCAGAAGGGAGTGCACAGGTGACCTACGGCCCAGTGAGACTGGCTGTGCAGTGGCTGGACTAGACACAGCGTGGCCTAGAAATGTCATAATGTCTATGTTAGAGAATTAAATATTGACTTCCGCCATCTTATGTCGGATAGTGGATGAGCACTTTCATGAAAGCAGCAACCAGACAATGACAGATATGGGAAAGATAATACTACTGTCTGTTGGGTCGCATGGAAATGGCAGAAACTAAAAAATAGAAACTAACTCACTGTCATAGAAGAAGGTGTTGGTCATATTGTTCCTCATCATGTTGTTCCTGTTCAGCTCAGTTGTCCCCAGGAGCTGAGGCTCGCTGCACACAGTGTATGCACAAGCAGACAAGCATCAGAACACAGCAGACACAGCAGGCTCTACTTTGCACAGGCCTTGCATGTTGCATGTGAATGTGGTGAGAGAGGTGCATGTTCACATGTGGCCTAACCCATATAGTAGCGTCAAACCATGCTCAAAGCATTCAGGAGACTGTTAGTTTGGGTTACCTACCTGCTGTAGGTCTCCTTTGTCATTGTGGAACCAGTTACTTCTTTAGTTGTGTCACTGCTGTAGGGGAAATATTCAAATATACAATGATATATCACACAAGAACAGATCACATATCACATTCAGTGAGTCCATAGTTCTGGCTTCCTCATTCTTTCTTCACCTCACAGGACATTACAGTAATAGTACAATGAAACAAAATGTGGTCACAGAAGCCAGTCATGTATTGCGACCGCTCTCCAGCGACATATTCAGTTTGAACGGGGAGAAGTTTCTCACCCCATAGCATCACATGAGTTTCATGTGTGACCTAAGCCAGCCTAAGAACTAAGCTAATCCTTCCAGTGTGTGGGAATAGAGCCAGACGTACAATGTGGTCCTGTACACTCTCTCTGGTGCAGACCTCCTCCTGAGGAAGCTACTAGCGGCGTTGTCGGTGTGTGGTCTGTGGTTCTCTGAAATCACTCCTCGCAGCTCTTTGACTAGAGATCTCAGCTCCGGGGTGGGGCTCTCCTGCAGCCCCTGTGCCAAAGGAGGAGAGAAAGAAAAATGTATCGATGATGTGATGGGAGTAGGTGGTCTGACTAGCTTGCATCTAAACAGAAATCCAGGCAACACTGGCGATTGGGTACCTTTGAAACATATGAAAATATACAGTTTATATATAAAATAACGTGAAATTGTATTAACACGGTTACACTAGATCTCACCACGCTCTGACAAATAAACCACTATTTCACCTCCACAGCTGAAATGATCTACAACTGGGTTTCTCTCCCTGCCACAGGAATGCAATCCGAGGTGTGTTTTTGATTTAAAGAACAAGCAGATGTGCTGAGCTTGTATCTCTCTCTGCGCAGCCCAAATAAACACTGATATAGAGGTGCGCTGGGAGGGCTGGAGCCATATGACATTAGTTAGGATATAGGGAGAGTTTCTGACTGTACCTTGATCAAGGTGTTGGAGGCCTGCTGGGAGGAGGGTGGAGCAGTGAGGGCTGAGGTGATGGGAGAGACCAGGGCAGATGGAGTAACACTCACAGCAGTGCACAACTTCTGGCCTTGGAGCTCCTAGAGAACAGAGAGAGCGGTTACACCTCTCGTCTCAACAAAACTCAGAGGGTCTTCGGTGATTTGTTGCAAGACGCTCTTGTCTCCTTTTCAAAATGCAGCTAAAAGATGCAGTTTAGTTAAATAGGAAGATGCTACCAGACACGTAGGATGAAGGAAAAACAGCCGATAACCCTAAAATAAAGTAAATATAGACCTCTTTTTACATGCATATACTGTGTATAGGACCAACTCTACCTTCAAGTCCAAGGCATGTTGGAGTTTCAGGCGGACAAATTCCTGCTCCTGCAGCTGGATGAAATCTTGACAGTCTGCAAAGCTCTCTGACATCTAGGGGAGACATATTGAACACAATCACAGTCTTGTAGACAAACATAGCAAGAATACAACTGCAAGCTTCTTTTTTTTACTTACAGTACTGTGCAAAAGTCAGAAACCACCCTTTTTTGTTACCTGTTTATTGTATGCATGTATGTGTGTGGCCATTAACTGCAAGTTATTTATTTTTCAGTGTCAGAAAAAAAATGCAGTGTCCACCCTTTACCTTCATTACAGCTTCCATTCTTTTCAGGAGACTTGCTTTGAGTTTTTCAAAGAAATCTGCAGGGATATTTTTCCATGCTTCTTGCAAACACCTCCAAAGTTCAGTCTTAGGAGTTGGTTGCATTTTCTGCTTCTCGCGATCCAAGTAATCCCAAACACATTCAGTGATGTTGAGGTCTGGGCTCTGGGGTGGCCACCAGCAGCTTCTTTCTTTGTTAAGTACGTCTTGATCTTCTTAGTGTGCTTGGGCTCGTTATCTCGCTGTAGAACAAATTTGGTCCCAATCAAACGATTCCCAGAGGGTATTGCACGATGTATTAAGATTTGTTTGTATTTATCAGCATTTATGATGCTTTCAATCAAAATCAGATCACCAGATGTTGTTATACACCCCCAAACCTGCTGTGATCCTCCACCATGCTAGATGATGGTGGTAGACATGTTCAGAGAGTCTTTCATTGCTTATTATCATTGCTTACTTCCAACAATCTCAAATTTAGACTCATCAGGCCATTAAACTCCACATCTCTGGTGTCCAGTTTTGGTGTTTTAGTTCAAATGTTCTTCTCTGTTGTCTATTCCATTTTCTCAGCAGCAGCTTCCTGACAGCTACACGTCCTTTCAGACCCACATTGAGTTGTCTTCTCACTGTGGAAGGATTTTTTCAGATCTGAGGCAAGAGTAGAGCTTGATTTTTTTCCTCTCTCTCTCAAAAGGTGAAAGCTTTAACTCTACCAGGTCTTACATGGTTGTTAGGAATCCCACTTTCTCTATATCTTGCAATACGTTATTTGAACTCCAGTTTTGGAAACCCCCATTTTTTCAGTTATTTTCCTTTGACTTTCATTTTCCTTATTGCAAGTGAATTATCTTATATCTAATCTCCTTTAGTCATTTTAGATGCACATGAGAAAGAAATGTGCAAGGCAGCTAAGGTGTGTTAGGGTAGTTGTTTGTGTGAACGTTTCGCTTTTGAAGGAAAAGTGTGCTAACATAATGTCAGCGATGCTTTTGGGAACTACTTTTATTGGGAGGAAACAGCTGTAACTCATTGATTTTAAGATCGGAAGGATGGAAGAGTTAAAGTGGCAGTAGGGTGATAGATTTGGTGTTATACTGAATGGCTGTTTGACTGGAAATTAAATGACCAAAAGGGTTGTCTCTGACTTTTGCACTGTACTGTGTATAAACTCAAATCAAACCTTATTGATTTTGTTCCAAATGGAGATAGCCATCATTTGGGAAAAACGTGACACCTACCCTTACAGTAGGATTGCTGACATGATACATGACATGAAATTCATCTGGAAAAACAGGTTATTTAGCTATTGGAACATAAAACAAAACTAACTGACAATACTTTCTGAAGTGTTTTGTCAAGTGTCTCTCACCACCCTAAATCTAAATGACAAATAATGCTTGTGGTGCGACATGATGATTGAAGTCTAGTGCAAGTGAACGCCACCTTGTGGAGGACTGCCTCCAGCTCGCTGACCCTGTCCTTGAGCTGTGTCTCCTTGGAGCGAAGGGCTTCCAGCTCCATAGCAAGCTGTCTCCTGTCCTCCCTGACAGAGTGAAGCTCCCGGACCTGACGCCTGCTCTCCAGGTTCTGGTAGCGCTTCTCCTGGATGGGGAGAGAGGACAGTGGACGGAAGCAAACAGTGACGGTGCTTGAAAATTTTATTGAAGTAGTTCATTATTTTGTGGGGCTGAATCTTGTCTCAACAGATCTAACTGGATTGTCCAAAAAAAAAAGCAATCCCCACCCTTTTTGATCCTCAGGTAGTCTAAAGCAAATGAAATGGTATTCTAAGGCTCTGCTCTGTTGAGTGTGCACTGCTCACTGCTTGAGCCTTTCCTGAGCCAGGTATGCCATTTTGGCAATCTTCCAGAGGGCCAAGGGAAGTCAATCACACGGAAAGTGTTCAAAAGAATTTCTATTTTTATTTGTTGTTGGTCAGAGGTAAAAGGCTCTGCTTAAGTGTTGGTAACAAGACATAACTTGCACTCTGCAAAGACATTTCTGGGCCACCACCCTAACCACCACAATCACACACAACCGCATATTGACGTGACTATAATTGTTGTGAACAATAAGAAGTAAGGTAGACGCTGAGCCCGCTTTCCAGGCGTCAAGGAAAAAACACACATGGAACTTTCCACTGTATAAGCCTTGAAGTGTTACATGACTACACAAGACCTAACTTCAAACGTGGCTGGAGAGGAAGGACTATCAGACATTGGTAGTTTGAGCTCTTCACCTGGTAAAGCTTCTCTATAGTCTCCTCTAGGTCTTGGATTCTGCCCTGCAGAGAGTCGATCTGCTCCCTCATGGCAGTGATCTGCTTCTGCATGCCCATGGCTACTTGAAGGCCTGAAGTAGAGACATACCCAGGAGAGGAGACGGAGAGAACGAGGGCAGGGAGGTGAACAAGGGATGTAAATCAAACAGAACTATCATCCTGGACTTTGTATCAAGTACAGGTGCAGATCAACCCATTCCAATTGGAACACAGTACTGCGTACTTTTATTAAAGTACTTTTTCATTTATTTCTTTCACTAATAAATCTTTGTACTCAGTACTTCAATTTCCTCTTTCCCAGATTTCATTACTTTCCCAAGTAATTCACCGTTATCTGTCAACTTAATCAACAAAGTAACATCGAGCACAAATAAATCTTTAGGCTTATCTGATGAACAGATAGAAAACAGATGTCTCCATCCAACACCAGACAGATGTTTCTTTGAAATACAGACTTTTAATTAAGTGGGTCAGCAGTGTAAATGGTGACGTGTGTGTGTGTGTGTGTGTGTGTGTGTGTGTGTCTGACCATGTCCGTCGGCCCCTTCCAGTGTCCTCAGTGTGCTCCTGGCCTGGTCCAACTCTGCGTGGGCGTTATTCAGCTGGCTCCTCAGCTTCACCACCACACCCTCATGATCCTCATTCTTACTGCTGTGGCGCCTTTGCAGCTCCTTGTGCTCCTCTACAGAAACGCGCACACGCACACACACGCACGCACACACGCACACGCACACGCACACGCACACACACACACACACACACACACACACACACACACACACACACACACACACACACACACACACACACACACACACACACACACATACATTACATCCGCAGAGAGAAACACACAAAATGAATGCATGCACATGCATTGACACACACACAAAATCACACACGTCTGAACAAAAGGGCTTGGTTGACAATGAAAACATACCAAACATGGTTCTTTGTTTTTTTTAAACACAGTAGGTCAAGGAGATCATTGTGTTTGGCAAAAACCATGAAAGACCGGGCCTCTTTCTAAGAACAGCACTGTAGTGAGTTGAAATATCTGGTCAATGAAAGGGCTAGGTGGAGTATTCCACCGTTGAGAGAGGACCAAAGCCCTAGGAGCAATGTTAGTCGTTTCATTTCATCAATATGGTGAATAATCCACATGGACACAATATTGATGCACTAATTTCAGTGATAATGAATGACCAGACAGCACAAGGACACCGACTATTGTAGCGTTCAATAACAGGATGATCTGTAACCATGCAGAAAGTTGCTGCGTGAGAAGTCACTTCCCAGCACAGCACTCATCTACCAATTACAAAGGCTGTGTAGCCAGGCTCAGTCTGGCTGGATGACCACAGCTATGATAGTGGGGTGGATATGTGTGTGGTGACATACATACATACAGTGAAGCTCATCTTACTGGTGAGGGTGAGCAACTGCATGCGCTGCACCTCCAGCTGGGTCGTGAGTTGCTGTTTCTCCAAGTTCACCTCCTGGACGAGGTGCCTCTGCTCGGCCAGAGAGGCCTGTAGGTGGCGCCGCTCCTGCTCCAAAGCTGCCAGGCTCGACTCTTGCTGGTCCAGCTTAGCCTGTACAGCCATGGGGGGGGGGGGGGGGGGGGGGGGGGGGATACAAAAGGTCAATTGGAACAAGGGATATAAAGAATATAAACAAGGTCACAGGCTAGACAATAAGCAAAAGCTTTAACGTCACTGATTCTTCAGTGTCACGTGGATTTAGAACAGCTGGGGGGAAATCGAGGGTTTGGAGCCAGAGGGCCTAACGAAAAGTTATCTTTTGATAATGTCAACACATAAATAGACAAATAAAGAGATACTTGCACTACTAGATAGATCTTCTCAAGAGCTTTTACTTCATATATAAATCTCATGTTTGCCCAAAATGCCACTTATGCCCTTCTGGCTCCAAGCCCTCTACATAGTCTTCACTTCCTTGCCTCAAAGTGAATGTTGTGAAAATATGGTGACCGAGTGACCAAGTACGTGCTGGTACTTAGTTCCTGTTCCTTGTAAGCATATGCACCCATAGGTTACTTATACATGTGATGTAATCGATTTGACTGATGAAGGCTGAAACGTTATAGTAGTGTGCAACTTTCATTTACTTTTTCAAAGTTTGTCCACCACCCATCATTAACGGGTTCTTTTCTATTCTAAAAAAGTATTTGGCTAGTAAAATAGTGGCTGGTACAGCTTGGTATCCACCGGTCTGTAGTTTCCTGCCCTGCTCCTAACCTTGAGCCGCTGAATCTCCACCTTCAGCTGGTTGAGCTGGTTGCTGAGGTGGCTGTTCTCCTGGTGGAGGCTGTCGATGGTGTGGCCGTGCTGTGCCGTGATCTGGGCACCGCTCTCCATCTGCAGCTTCAGGAACTCCACCACCTTCTCTCTGTCATCCAGCTTCAGCCTCAGTGTCTCTGCCCTTGCCCGCAGGGTCTGGCACTGGCCCTGGGCCTCCTCCAGCCTGGCACGGCCCTGCAAAATCAGTTCACATTTAATCCAATGAGACCACTGACCCAATCAACAAAGGGCAGATGGTTACAGTATCATCTTTCTCTCTCTCTTGCTCGCTCACTCACACACACACACACACACACACACACACACACCCAGACACACACACTTCCAACAGTGTGCCATTACCTGCTGGGATTCTTGCTGCCTGAGCTGTAGCTCCTCCTCCTTCTCCTCCAGGAGTGCCTTGATCTTCCTCCCCTCCTGGGCCCTCTGCTCCAGCAGGGCCTGCAGGCGGGCTTCCTCCTCCCCAGCTCTCTGGCGCTGCTCCCTGGCCGCCTCCAGCTGCCCTCTCAGGGCCCTTACCTCCTCCAGGAGCTCCCACTGCTGTTGCTCACCACTCCTCTGGAGGATAAGGCAGGGGGCACAGTGGGCTAATTGTATTGCAGTGCACAAAATAAACTATCCCTTGATAGTTTGAGGAATAGGACCTCAAGGACCTCAAGGAGAGAAACTTTTTTTTTAACCTTTGGTTATCCTGGGATGGTTGGCTGAGCATGCATGCTTTTTTTTAAGCTACAATATAAAACTTCTTTGACATTAAAATAACAATAAATAAATAGGACATATTACACTTTTTTCCAGTCTGCATCTGTCTGTGACCCTGTGTGTACACGCTTAAATCCTGTTTGCCTGAAATTGGCTTTTTAACAATTTTCAAGTCATAGCAACAACAACAGTGGCAGAAAGCAGCAAAGCTAAATGTACGACAAGACCTGTTTCAAAACACGCATACACATCGGCATTGCTTTATTTTGTCTGCGTTCACTGTCTGCTTCTTCAGTGCCTGTAGTGGCTTAATGGATGCTGTTTACTTTAGCCTCAGGCTAGAGGCCATGAATGTTGAGGAATTCACTTATTGTAGCTTTAGGCAATGCCCTGCTTAACACACAATTACAAACAGGTATAACCGCATTCTACAGTTAGCTACAGAGCAGGTCCAATGGAGCAATTGTGGTTCATGAGAGGAGAGTGTTTCTCACACCTCGTCTAGAGTTTTTCAATCAATCTGGGATTTGAACCAGCAACCTTCCAGTCTACAAGACTGCCTTAGTCCCAATGGAACAGATGCCCCCATTTACATGAAATGTATGGGGGAAATAGCAATCCATTAGGATAGAAAGTAGAGCGGCAGTATCGTCTCAGTGCTAGTGCAGCCCATCCCCTTACCAGAGCCTCAGTCTGAGCCTTGCAGTCCTCTCTGACGGTTTCTACCAGTGTGTCCAGCTGTTGGACCACCAAGATGCGCTCCTCCAGCTCTTTACGCAGCTGCTCCACAGTGATACCAAGGCCCGTGCTCTGCTCCTGCAGCTGCTCTTTCTGCTCCTTCTCCTGGGCCCAGTCCTCACGAGCCTGACACATCTCCAGCTAATATGCAGATAACACCAATCAACACACCACATCAGATTTTAATGCCTGTGTTATTGGTTTGCAACATGTAAAACATGACTGCATAAATAAGCTTGATAGAATATTGTGACGTTTGTAAAATGTGATATTTTGGTTGCAAATGACAAGGACTCTGATTAATCCATGATTGGATTGATGGTGGTGAGCGATCAGCAAGATCAAAATTTACAGCGTGTTCTGGGCATCATTGTACATGGCAACAGATAGCGACAAAATTCTGGTTCCACATATGAGGCCTGGCTGCATATACCATGAGCTGACCAAGCTGAGACTCAAGATCTTCCGCCTGTTGCAGGGACCGGTCTCTTCCTCCCTGGGCCTCCTCCACCTGGGACCGGGCCTGGATGAGCTGCTGCTCCAGACAACAAACCTGCAACACCACAAGAGATGTCAACGCAAGCAAACAGGACAACCTAAACGTTTTGAAAGAAATCACAGAAAAGAAACACCTATACTATTTTACGGGAAAACAGGAGTTCCTACAAATTAAAATGGTCTGTTTTCTCTCCAAGCCACTTTGGCAGAAAACCAACCGTCATACCCTGAAGGTTTATTTGGATGGTAACTTGGTGAAAGCGGCTGATCAATGGTAGAATTTACCATCCATTACAGCCAGAGGACAAAAAGTTAGCTTCCTGCCGTGTACATAATGTTATTGTATATTTGTCCTTACCTTATCTTTATGGATGGCCAGGGCTGACACAAGTTCAGTGATCTGACACTGGTGCAATGACGCCTGGCTCTCAGCACGTTTTCTAGCCAAAGAAATTTTAGTTAGTAGAATTATCATTGATATACATACATTAAGAAGTTCAGCATCGTCTTGTAACTGATTGGACTTGCAAATACTTGATTTAATACTTGATTTAAAATAGGCATGACTGATGCCTGACTGAAAGCACTTTGTCTCTCCCATATTTGTAAATCCATGTGAGGAATAAGGTTTGTGAACAACACTTACTGTAGCACCTCCAGCTTGACACATAAAATGGCATTGTTGTTTCTGGAGGAGCTCAGTTTGTCAGTCAACATCGCCACCTCTTGGTCATGACTGGCAATAAGCTGTTCCATGCTAGGACAGAGTAAGGTTCAAGAAGCTTAAATAAGACTCCTGTTTGCCTTGTGCAAACTTGCAAAGTATTTCCCAATACCCTTACCTACAAGGACATTGGATTAAAAGGGAATGTAATTATATAGCAATAGTCCAATCCAATAGTACTGCAACACAGTTAAAGGAGCGTGCTAAAAATGCTACAGAGAATTGTATGATTGGTGTCAAAAATCAAAATTCTTAGTATTGCAATGTTTTAAACTGTTTACCTGTCTTTTTGCTCCTTTAACATTAATTCTGCTTTCCCTTGGTTTTCCTCACTCTCCAGCTGTCCCATTGCCTGGCAGAAAACAGGGAAAGAAATAAGACACTTTGCCCCACAATTTGAGGAGGTTCACAGCGTGAAGCACGATACTTCTGTTGCTTACCAACGAAAGTCTCTCGTGTAGCTTGACTGTCTTGTTGTCGAGATCCTCTACCTTTGCAGCCAGGTCTCCCGGTGGCAGCTGCCTTGGGCTGGCAGCAGTTCTAGTGATGGAGTTGTCTGCACATGGTTTCTCACGAGACATCAATGTAGGGTATGCCTCTTTTATAGTCTGTTCCATTGTCTCTACTCTCCTGCTGAGAGACATGGCCTCTTCCTCCGTCTCCTGCAGCTTCTGGTCCCCAGATCGCTTGGTGCTTTGGAGCTCTTCCAACATGCAAAGCATCTTTTCCATATGATCGGCATGTTTCCTTGAATCCTTCATTCTACAAATCAAGAAATGTGTGGGTCATTTTTCTTTGGTTTCTTCTACAGAGGTGGAATCTTAACATATGCAACATGGCTTTACCTGAGGTCAGACAGGACATCCCTCTCCATCTGGACTTCCTGTAGCTTGGTCTGCAGCTTTGCGTTGGCCTGTCGAAAGTGGAACTTCTGTTGCTCGTGCTGATCATGTGACTGTGTTTGAGTGGGTTAACAGAATACATGTGTCAGCAAGTACTACCCACTGAATTCCATGATCTGACAAATCAGGTGTGCTGTTCAGAGGACATCGATCATAAACACATCTCAGCATAAACTAGGGCTGAAAAAAAAAATACTACCAACCTTGTTGAGCTGCTGCTGCAGCTCAGAAACTTGTTGAGAGTAGTCATCTATTGCATTTTCCAGCACCTCTTTTCCAGGAAAGCTGGTACTCCTTTGGGCCGCCTCCAGGCTCAAACCACCCAGACTGTGAGTGAGAGGCTGGACCACTGGCTGGTGGCAGGCTGATTGAGTGTCTGAATCCCCAGGTGAGCCATCTGCAAAAAGAACAAACAGTTTAAATAAACACTGCATGGGCAAAACATAAACCAACCTGCTTTTTCCTTGAAATAGACTGAAGGTGAAAGGTGTGATTCTTATTTCACCTATTAAATCCACTTCTGTCAGATGGGCAGATGGAGATGAAGGTGAGGAGACATTAAAGAAGGTTTTTAGTCCTCTTGACAATTACAATTTTGTACACTCAATGTGTATATATGTATATGAAACACTAGGTTGCTTGCTCATCTTTACTCATTTAGCTGGCTGCTTTTTTATTTATCTGGCTCCTCCTAAATGTGTTAACTGCTAAGAGGTTAGTGTTTGTACTCACCCACATGAAAAATGGGTGTGTAGCAGCTTTGTCCAGCTGTGCTGTTGATGCTGTATGTGCAGCCTACCCTCTCCAAGGCTAGTTTGGTTGCGTTTTCCACCTCTTCTTGAAGCCTCTGGGTTTCTTTGATGCGCCTCTCAAGCTCCTCACTGTAAAGAAATACAAGATCATAAGTTGGACATATCAAATTAGCAATAGAGCAGTTCATCATAGCATGAAATGAGTCAGGTCTGGAAGCTTACCTCAACTCCTCCAGTGTCAGACTGTTGAATCTCATACAAGAGCATGTGCCATATGTTGCTGCAAAGTTAAGTAGGTTAAATCAGATAGCCATACGGCAAAACAATGCCGAACAACTGAGAAATAGGCTTCAGACCATCACCAATATAAGCACGTGTAACCGATGTGGTCGCCCAGCTAGTTAACGTAGTAGACAACGCTAACGTTAACATTACTAGCTAACGAAGAATCGCGTTACCTGTTGTTTTTGCTGCTGCTATTCCAACGCTCGTGTGGTGCACTGATTCATCGCCGTCCTCAAAATGTAAAACGTTAGCGGAGTTGTTGTCCGAAAGGCCATTGTTCTGGGGAGCAGAGGTCTGACACCCTGTTGGCATCTTTGGTCACATCAGTTAGCTCTAAATGTAAGGCAATCTGTTCAAAGCTACCAGAGTTAGCTAGCGAAACACCTAACTGGTAAACGGAAAGTTTCATCACCATGGAAACAGCATCTCCCACTCCTCGGATGCCGTCGGTCGATAGCAGTTAAAACGTTGTAGTCCGCCGCTAGTTAATTGGCTTGCTAGCTATACCTGATTAAGCTACATTGACTGCTTTAAGTGTATAGTAAATATATTTCAGCAACTACATTGCATTTTGTAATGCCAGCAGCCCCGCTTTTTCCAGTCTAGGCTTGTGACGTTTTCAGCGGTGCATGATGGCCATTGTAGTTTAAAGCTAGGTCAGCGGTTGTTTGTTTACTCAGCGAGTCAAGGCGGACACTCCTCTTCTGTGTTGTCGACGGTAGCGACAGAGGTTGTGTTCAGTTTTAATATTGCAAATTATATACGGAATCAGCGTGAAAAGATGAAGAATTGAGCATCTGTATAATACAGTTGTGCACGCCGTCGCCTTTTGGGGAAAGGTAAGAAGCAAAAGGTTCACATCTCTTTCAAGCTAACGTTAGCTAGCTTTCTAACGTTATTTGTGTTTAAGAACCGCCACAATCATTTGTTATTTGTGGCTGTTCTTGTTAGTGTAACATCAAATTCATTTTCTGAGGGACGAACAAACCTAGCAGTGTAAATTAAACGAGCCAACCTTAAATGAAAAGTCAGACAATGTTCCTATTACGTTTAGGTAATGTTGACCTAGTTTTCAGCGTAACCGTTCACCTTTACCCCCATTAATGTTAACGTGAACTTTAATTCTCTCCAGTTAGTCAAGATTGTATTTTCAGTTCTGCTAGTCTCTCCCTTTTGTCCAGTTTTATGTTTTTATGTTAATTTTTTGTTTGAATGTATCATCTACAATGCACCAACTTTTTGGACATAATGAAATTACGTCAGGAATGTGTAGGATGGGGGGGGCGGGGTGCACGATATTTGACACCCAGTGGGTGTGGTTGGGGAAACATGTATATGCCCTCTGCTATCGCAAGGAAACCGTTTTTGTTTGATTTTTCACTTGGACCACAACACAGAACTGTTGAAATATATGTTGTTTTTTAGGATGAGGAACCTTCAAAGCATTGACAGCTTGCTCTTGAAAGAGCTGATGTCATGTTGTGCGAAAGAGTCCATCTTTCTTCCCAAGGAAACTGGCCTGAAGATCATTGAGTCTGCTCCCTCAGAGGTACCCCACTGACCTACTTTTACATTTCTGTCTGTCTGTGCAGGCAGCAAATGGACCTGACTTAGTTACATGTATACTATTTTCAGTTCTTTCTAGCCAATAATTAATTGTGCGTTCTCAGAATTACAGTGGAGTATCAGCGAAATGCAGAAATGCCAAAGTGGAGGAGCTGTGGGGCCTGACCAGTTTCTTTGGCTACAGCACCCAGACTTTTGTTCAAGCTGTCAATCTGCTGGACAGATTCCTCACCATTATGAAGGTGTGATTTTAATATAACATTCCCATGTTTAATGTGTTAGTATTTTCAACTATAACATATCTATTGTTTTTATCCTCAGACTTGCATTTGTAATATCATGTTCATTTCTGCAGTAACAAGAGAACATGGCAACAATGTCCTTCTGAGATCTTTGACACTGATTCATGGGATGTTGACTCACATATCACTGTTGTGGTATCTTGACAGGTGCAGCCCAAACACTTGCCTTGCATTGGAGTGTGCTGTCTCCACATTGCAGCCAAAATGGTTGAGGAGGAATGCAATATCTCTCCCACTCACGAACTCATCCGCATCAGCCAAAGCAAGTTCACCGTCTCTGACCTTTGTCGTATGGAGAAGATCATCTCAGAGAAGCTCAGCCTGGAGCCCAAAGCCGTGACAGCCTTAAACTTTCTACACCTCTATCACTCAGCCTTCACATCTCTGTCTGCGAGAAGGTAAAGGTTTCATTTTCTTTTTGTTTTTTCTCTCAATTGTTATTATTGATGCAATATCCCAGTTTGCATGGTGCTGGTCAAATAGATTCTGCTTCATGAGAAATATATTGGAGGATCACATGAGGATTCCCTCTATATTTTAAGGGAGGAGATCCCAAGCATTGGGAGACTGGAAGCCCAGCTAAAAGCCTGCTTATGCCGACTTGTTTTCTCTAAGGCAAAAGTAAGGATTGTTCTCAGGTGACAATTTCACAGCATAGCAACACCGACTTGGAGTCCCAGGTCTCATACGTCTGTTGTTGTTTTTTTCACCCACAGCCGTCAGTGTTGGCGCTGTCCCTCATTGCGCAGGAGTTTGAAGCCCTTCAGTCCATCACCATGTTGAAGATTGTACAGCAATTCCAAAGGCACCTAAAGGTATAATAACCATAGTGTAATGACACTAGTTAGTTCCTCTTTTTGCATGCTATTGTCACTAGTATTCTTGAGGAGCAACCACTGAGACCTTTCTTACTTCTGTAGCATATATATAGTTAAACTAATAAGCAAATCAGGGCAGAAACCTAACTTTTTTTTGTGCCTGATAGTTTCCAAGATTCACCCACCACTTTGACTATTTTAGCATCCCACTAGAACAGGCATATCGATCAGCCACAGCCAAAATTTACCAGCATTTGACTGGTTCTTGTCTCCCCCAGCATTTGTCTAATTTCTTCTCATTATTATAAACCCTTATTTGTAAACTAAACGATACTATATGGCATGATGGTGTCATTTGCTTCCCTGGCCTTGTGCTGATAGTGTGTGGAAATAAACAACGCTTGACATGGAGGTGACAGCATATTTTAAGTCTTATTTCTGTCCTCTCCTTCACCAGTCTCTCAGATGTTAACTGTTTCTTTTCTTCACAGATCACTGACAGCGAGATGCTCCGCTGGCGGGACCATGTGGCCAAGTGCATGACCGAGTACTGCTCAAGTGAATGTAGCAAACCAGACAACAAAAAGCTTGTTTGGATCGTGTCCAGGCGAACAGCGCAGAATTTGCAGGCAAATCACTTCAGCGTACCTGGCCTGCCAACCATTCCGGAGGGGAGCTGGGATGAGAGCGAGAGGTTAATAGTCCAGTACATTTCCCTCCTGCTGCACTTCATTTGATTGAAAACATTAATACTGAAACATTGACAAAATGATCATTCCTGAGTGCAACTGCACCCATGGAAACAAACTGCAGGCCACAGTGCCTTGTGCCTTACATCTGTATATGTCACTGCTGAGCAGCGCTGAACAAATGTGATATTGCCGTAGATAATTGAATCTTTATTTGTCACTTTATTCTTCCCCATGAATGGACAGAAGCTCTCTGATTTCTGAATCTTTCCAATTCTCCGTTGTAATTTGTTCTATGTGTTCGTTGTTGAAACGGCCCTTGTTGAGATCTGGTTACATCTTATACTAATGCGCCTCAGCCCCTCAGAATTAAAGGGTACGGGTTTCTTGCTAGACCCGTAATTTTGCACCAATGTTCTGAGAATAGAATTGGACCTCCAAACAATGGCTGGTTCTCTGCCAAAGTGGCTGGTAGAGTAGACATTTAGTTAATGGCTGGTGTTAATTTCCCACCCTGCCTGTGTTATTGCCTCAGTTGATTTCACTGTGCCCCCATTAGTCGTATGTTCTGTTAGTTAGGAAAAATCCATAAAACACTTAAACACTGTCAAAAACAGCTATTGGTGATGTACCTTGCATTTCTGGGCCCATTTGTTTGGTGGTGTATTTTTCCTATTCCTGTGGATAAATGGCCCAATGTAAATGATGTGATGACACTGAGATATTCCCAGCGCAGCTACAATGGAGTTTAATAGCAGAATATTTCAAACATCAATGGTGAACGTCTGGGTGTCAGTCCCTCAGACACAAAGAGCAAGGGCTTCTTTCTAGACTCACCGTGTTCAACAATCATACAGAGAGACAGAGACACCAATTTCTCCACTGACAGTAGCTTCACTAGACCAGAATGCAATGCAGCCACAAGACATGTTGTGTTTTTGAGTAAGGGGCGTGATTCATTTTTTTTCTCGATTGGGGAAAAAGTTGCTCTTACTATCTTATCCTTAGCACTATCACTAATGCTCACTCCATCTTTGCGTATAACCCACAGCTGAATGGATAAAGTCCAGGCACCATCTTTGGGGGGTTGATTCATTCTGGCAAATGTAGGAAACCATTTACTGAAATAGAAGTAGACGAGACAGGTTGAAGGAAAGTGGGCACACCAAAAAAGGAAATTGCAACACCTCATCATAAAATAACTCCTGGGATCCATTGAACATCACAGATGTATAACCGTGGATTTGTCCTTAAAGCTAACTTTCACATGCTGGGTGGTTGACAATGTCCTCCTCTCTTGTAGTGAGGACTCCTGTGAAGACATGAGTTGTGAAGAGGACAGCCCATGTGGCTCCCCAGGGAGTGACGCCGAAGGAGCCTTTTTCCCCTCCACCTTCCACAACTGCAGAAAGTGATGCTCCCTTTATTGTCTGGTAGTGATGGATGTCTTAACCGTCCCTTCAGTTGAAACTTGTTTGATGTGGTGACCATGTTTCTGAACAAACCTGTTTCATTTTCTTCCCATACCACAGTCACAGGTCTGGGTCATCAAGTGCCTGTATCAATCCAGTTTACTGTCAATTGTTTTGTTTTATTTACATATGTTTTCACAATCATTTTAAACTGAAAATTGCAATATCTTGGCAGCTTGATGGCAATATGTCTGAATGTCTTTTTTTTAAGATGTGTGTCAATCTGTGTCCAAGCTTGACACATTCCAGGAAACATACTAAAGCACAATAGCAACATTACTCTTATGGATGTCAGTCATGAGGTATATATCTGCTAGCACATCATCAGTCTTGTTTTTTTTTTGTTTTTTTAACAGTTTTTATACTTAAGGTGATACATATTGTGCAGATTTGTGTAATATCTACACAACGCTAATGTGACATATGGGATTGTAGTCTGAAAATACAGGGCTGTATATGCATGGAGATTTTCATGGAAATATGTAATTGTGAATGGACGTTGTTCATGTTTATTGAGATTAGCTTACTGTAAAAAATATTTTCAAAAACTGAAAAAAATGTACATAACATGTAAAAAAAAAAAAAAAAAAAATCTATGTTTTGTGAATGCTATATATGGTGTGTTGTACATCAACATAATGTCACAAATGAATCCTGTTGGGAGAAGTAGGCTAATCCCTCCAACATTAAAAAAAACAACCTACATTTTTATATGCCAGTTTTTGGTCGATTATTTGATTAATTTCGTTGTCCATATCTTCATTCGTTTAGACGCAGTTGCCTATGAATTGCATTGGATTATCGACTAACGTTTATGAACTGGGGCATGGAATGATATTCAAACCATTCATTTTATTATTGGACAAGCATTTCTTTATGCTGAGAGTTAAGTAGCTTGGTTTGCGGTGGGGAGGGGGGACTCTTTGCTGGCTGGATGTGTTGACTCGCATTTCTGATCCATCTCCTTGATTAAACTGGCTGCCGAGGGAGGAATTGCAGCTGAGTGTGAAGCCAGGGGCTGGGCAGGAATGAGATCGGACGGAGACGCGGCATCACCATGCAGCCGACTACCATATCTCCTTGCCGTCCATTTTACACCATATGAAATTATGAAATCTACCACCAACTCGTCCATATTCTGCAGACAACAGCCTCCCCATCCCGGCGATGACAACATAGGCCAACGTATCGAATGAAAACACTCCCAAGATGGTCCGCATCGCAAACGCCCTGGGTTTGGTTATTCTCAGCGTCGCGCTCCTCATATTATCGTTGATTAGTTATGTTTCACTAAGAAAGGACAGCTTCTTCACCTCCTCGAAATATGACATGGGAGGTCCGAGGATAATGTTCCATGCAGGATTTCGGTGAGTACAGGTTCAACTGGGATTGCACCGTTTTGCAAATGATTTGATGCACGGCACGCTATAAAGATAAATCCACATCCCGGCCTATGCACCCTGCTGCAACACAGGAGTCTGTCTGGCCTAGTGTGCATGAATTAAATAAAAAACGCGAAAGGCTTAAATACACGTATTTCCCTTCACTCGGACCCGTTGAATAGACAAGATCTCCACCAGCTTCCTTTCGATCAAATCAGAGAGCTGTCCAAGGTGCTGAGATTGCGTTTTGTCGTCTGGGGCGCTGGCATGACCTAAATCGTGGCATCATTTTATATCGCACTTGTGCATTTTTTTTTTACGTAACGATATTGTTGTTCCTAGGTCTCAGTTTGCCATGAATTTCCTGGACCCATCCTTCATCCCATTAACGAATGCCCTGAACGAAGAGCTCCAAGGGAAACCTTCAAAATGGAAATTCAATAGGACCGCTTTTTACCTGCAACGGTAAGATAGTTCTCTTGCACATATTTTCTGTTGTGATTCACACGTTTTTGCATCCTGGGCGTCCACCCTGCTGAAGTGTCCTTGAGCAAGACCCTGCACTTTGACCTGAGAAGGGAGGCAAGCAAAATGAGAGAATTTGCCCCTAGAAAATCCTTGGGGCAAAGGAAAGGAAAAACCTACGATACTCTTTCACTGCTCATTATCAATTTATGATGTTCATGGTATTCCATTACTTACTGTGATACTTTGTGAAGTGTTGTGATTACTTCTTTGGTGTAGCCACTTTACTTCTACCAGCCAAGTTTACTTCTACTTCAGTTAACGATTTCCTACTTTTCCCAGAATGCCTTTCATCAACCCCTAGAGAGAAAGTGCCTGGACTTGTTCCATTCAGCTGTGGGTTATACTTGCAGGTGGAACGAACAATAGTGATAGGATAGTAAGAACAAGAGAGCGAGTTTTTCCAGTTGACAATAAGTGAGAGTCATGCCCCTAACTCAAAATGCAACATGTCTCGTGGCCACATTGCCACAACAAAATTGCCACAATAAAACAAAATGGCCCCAGAAATGCAAGGTACATCACCAATAGTTGTTTTGAACATGTTTTGAAAAGGTGGATTTTTCCTCCATCTTTCAGGAAAGAGATCTTCAACTACATTGACATTGCCAACAACTTCTCCCTCACCAAGAGTGGTGTACGCGTGGGCCAGCTGATGCACTTCGACTACTCCAGCCACAAGTACGTCTTCTCCATCAGCAACAACTTTAAGTCCCTGCTCCCAGACATGTCTCCTATTGTGAACAAGCATTACAACGTGTGTGCCGTGGTGGGCAACAGCGGCATCCTAACGGGCAGCCAATGCGGCAGTGAAATCGACCAGGCGGACTTTGTCTTCCGCTGCAACTTTGCCCCCACGGACGTCTACTACAAGGACGTGGGCAGGAAGACCAACATGACCACCTTCAACCCCAGTATTCTGGAGAGGTACTACAACAACCTGCTGACCATTCAAGACAGGAATAACTTCTTCCTCAACCTGAAGAAGCTGGAGGGAGCCATCCTGTGGATCCCCGCCTTCTTCCTCCACACCTCAGCCACAGTAACCCGAACCCTGGTGGACTTCTTTGTGGAGCACAAGGGCCAACTGAAGATTGAGCTCGCCTGGCCAGGCAACATCATGCAGGATGTCAACAAGTAAGAATCGGGGGGCAGAGGGAGGAGTGTTGACGCGATTGTTAGTTTCATTGGATAATAGTATCTAAATGGCAACAAAACACAACCTGGATGAAAAGAGTTAAACAAGTAAATGCATGAATAACAAGGAAATGAAATACAGTTAAAATAGACCTGATGGAGGAAATCATATGGAAGTGAGGTTTTTGTAGTGAAATGGTTACATTTCAGCTCACCGTGTTATCACATAGTACCAGAAGTGCTTTTTCAGGGAATTCTCAAGTCCAAATGTTTCTTCATATATTTCACGAGGTTAGTTTCTGATTCTGACTGATTGTCGATTGCCCCACAGATACTGGAAGACTAAAAACCTATCTCCCAAGCGGCTCAGCACTGGAATCCTCATGTACACTCTGGCCTCCGCCATGTGTGAGGAGATCCACCTGTACGGCTTCTGGCCCTTCGGCTGGGACCCCAACACGGGCAAGGAGCTGCCTTACCACTACTATGACAAGAAAGGGACCAAATTCACCACCAAGTGGCAGGAGACCCACCAGCTGCCCAGCGAGTTCAAGCTGCTCTACAAGATGCACGGGGACGGCGTGACCAAACTCAGCCTGTCACACTGCGCTTAGACATTCTGAGGGTGTTGGCGGGCGGTTGAGAGGTGACTCCAGAGACTGTGACCCAGATACATCAGCTCAGCTCAGACTTCTGTTGTGACGCAGACCCACAATGCATGATAAGCGTTAGGACATTTCACGACACCCTCATCCTAGAAACACACACTCATGTCACCGACACCGCATCTAGCCTCTCAAGCCAGTGACACGGGTTTTTCAAGCGATGGTGTCGGGGTTACTCGGGATGTAGATTGTTGACTTATCACAACTGTGTTGTTACTCCTTCGGGCGATATTGTGTTTAATACTGCAGGTTAGACATGTGCAGCTCACTTGCTTCCCATTATTCTCCCTTGCATGGCTGCTGGTAGTGGCTAAACCGCTTGAATTGAACAAACATTGTCTTATCTTAACTGGAGTCCACAGGGGATTCAACTGAGGAAACATAAGTAATCAAATCTCCCCAATTCTGTTTTGAAAGAGAACACAGTATCGATCGAGGTATAAGGCTACCGTTAAGCCTTTTACAAAGGTATACTGATTCTGTACACTTTAATCACTGCCTAATCTCAGGGAAGGAGTTAGATCAGTGTTTTTTGTAATCAGATTCAATGCCTCAACAGAGGTGCAAATCCTGTTTTCAGTGGGGTTTTTTTCCCTGGCGGTGTCAGACAGTCTGCACTGCTCCGGAAGATAGTGTTTGTTTACAATACTGAACCCTATATATAGCTGTCTGTCTTTTATCGTCCTGAGACAGTATGACTGTCTGCTTCAAATTTTGTTGAGATTGTTCACATTTTGGAATAAGAATCAGCATTCCAACAAGCCATAGGCTCACCTTGTTTTTGGAGGGAGGATAGTATCTTGTCATATAGAATTTTAGAAAAGATATATAAGATCTATAAGACCTACATTGGGTTCTGAGACTATAAGACCTTAAAATATCTTCAAAACCATTATCAGGAAACAGATTTTCTCTAACAGTTTTGAATTATGACATATATACCAACAACGGATCTTGTTGTCTACCACCATTTTATTTAAACCACAAAGTATTACTCACTGAATCCAAGTCACCATAGAGTTTTGTCGACCAGTGGAAAACCCATGTATCACATAAAATTAGTACTTCCAATATTTCTGACACAAACCAGACAAATGAACTGTTTTATGATCTACTGCATCTTCTTTAAAGAGCATGATCCATTATTTGAATGGCATTGCATGCGAGAGGCACTAACAAATCTTTAAGGATAGTTTTGTACAACCTTTTTGAAGATTGTTTTGATGGTAAAATTGAGTTATTTGCTATTGTTTATATTCCTGATGGTATATTCCTTAGAATATTGCCAGTGACTTTATATGAGAGATGTTTCAAGGAAAAAAAAAAATCCTATTCCTATATTCCACATGGGACCAAACCTCTATTGCTCATTTGTTTCTCAGACAAAAAAGAAAGAACAAACTTTATTTTTATATCTGTAGATTATCTTGACTTCTCAAAAACAGGCAACCCTATCATGCCCGAGCTGAACTTGGACTGGTGGATTGAGGGTGACTGGGTCCCAACAGTGATAGCTAGCCACATGACTGCCTCATGACTTGCAACATGTGCTCCCGTTGAAATTTAAGCTTAAGACGGAGGTTTAGCCCACACAGAAAGATGTAGTCATTCAAGTGTGGGTTGCCTAGTGCTGCACACGTCGTGTACCAGAGGCGGTGCATGCCTTTTTGATCGTTCAGCTTCAGCATGGTCGGCATACGAATCCTTTTGTTTGTCATTCTGTCTCACACAAACCTTTTTTCCGTCTCCGTGGGCAGGATAGGCATTTCAGATAACAAACTCCTGTCTCCAAATCGCAACGCAGCCATCATAAGTCATAACTTGACATATAGGTTTTACTAGTTGAATCTTAGGCTATCTAGTTACTGTCATGGATGTGTATACTTGAGAGTAAATTCTGTCGTCACATAAGGAATGTTTTGTAAGTACACCAAAGAGCACCTGTTCAAAGGAAAACTTAAATGACCTGAATGTGGAGTGATTTGGGGTTTTTTGGAAACGGTACGACAACAATACGAGGAAATGGAATATCATTGACGTTTTCTTCAATTGGATGTCAAAATTGTTGTGGCACAAAGGGGAAATAGCTACTACGTGGTCATCATTAAACACATAGCTTTTTAATTTTTCTTTTTTTTAGCTTCATCCAAGGTATTGTGGTGGAATTGTACCGTTTGTAACTCCATGAATGTCCTCCTACGAATAGTTTCGTTTTTTGACAAACAAACTGGCACTCACATGAACGCTGGACATTTCCCCCCTCAGTGTCTTTTCTTTAGTTTTTGACAATCAACGCCGTGAATGTGTGTAAAACATATTGATAACTAATAGAATCTGTGACCCTCATACAGGATTGTAATTCCACTCAAATCAACAGTAGAGCTTTTTGTGCATTACTTTTCCATGACAAGTGGCATTCGTTATTTAAACAGCAAGTGATTTTCGTTGCAGCTCTGCTCCAAGAACCCTTTAACATTCATGTACTTTATTCAATCTGCATGGCAATTCTGATCCATAATCCATAAAAAAGCTCAGCTGCTTATGTACACGTCGTATAAAAGTCATAATTCATGTAAGGGACTTTGCTATCTTGGTTGTTCTAACAAAAATATCGTCCATATAAGAAATGTAACCATGACTTAAATGTTTTTCGATTATACTCCATGATAAATATACGTATGTGCCTGCATATTCCTTCTTTCAATGCCTCAGTGTGTCAAATAAAACGAGTATTTTTCCTCTGATGTGACCATTTCAAAATTATACTTTACCTTTTTCTATTTACCTCTAGCTATCTGACTACTTATCTAACTGTGAACATGGGCAAATAATAATAATACCCAGGTTGTGAATAAATATCATTACAGTGCAGCAAATACCAAGAGAGAAATACACACTGTATAAACAATACTGTTTGTGAGGATACATACCCTTTAATGCTAAATGGGCCAGCTTTCCAAATCTACATTCCTCTCAAATGTGGATCATATTTGTGTTAATTTTAGCATCTCAAACTGTCTTTGCGTTTGATTGAGCTTGCCTAGCAGGACCGAGCCAAAGGAATTTTGCCAAGAATACAAGCACCGCCCACCAGACAAGCTCCAGCAAACACCAGACACTCAAAATACAGCGTGACCCAGATCAGATCTCAAAGAGTGGTTGTTGGTCGAAACACGTCCACCTATCAGCAGGCGCATGTCCTCCTGACGGGGGCCTCCACCACCTCGTGGCTGGCGACGGGGCTGCCGTTGGGTTCAGAGCCTTGCCCCCCGCCGTCGGTGCTCTGCTCCATGCGCTTCATGACCAGGTCCAGCAGGGTGGTCACCGCCTTCTCCACATCATCACCCGTTGCCGCACTTGTCTCAAAGTAGGGGATCCTGAGGAGGAGGAGGAGGAGGAGGAGGAGGAGGAGGAGGAGGAGGAGGAGAGGACAGACTGTTAAATCGACTGAGAGGGCTCCATGTTTATTAGAGAGATCAGTGCAGTGGCGTCGACAACAACTCACTGTCACCATCTTCTGGTGAACTGGTAAAACAACTGGTATCTATGTGAAGTATGCTTGAAGCAAGTCATAGGTGTTTGAAGTGACTCAGTTAAGGGGAAATCAGTGCAAACTAGTCATCTGATTTGAACTTGATTCCTAATTTTCAATAGACATGATCTGATTGAACTAATCATTGTGCTATTAAGGGGGAAGGAGAAAGGGGGGTGGGGTTTTCAGTGAGAGTCAGTAAGTCAGTGTACCAAAACCACCCCACCACTACTTTTAGCCCAATTAGCCCTCAGCATCTCACTCACAAATCACATTCACGACTCACCCATATCTGTCCGCCAGATCCCTGGCCTGTCCGGCATGGACATCCCTCAGGTCCTGGAGGTCTGCCTTGGTGCCCACCAAGACTATGTCTGGACTGTCACAGTATGCATTGGCCTGCAGCTGACCTGAAGCCAACACCGAGACAAACGTTCACTCCCATATAACGCAAATGAATGTGCAACACAGCTGAACCTGCTATTGTGCGAATGTGAAAAAAAAAGCATGTGAGCTCTGTCAACCATCTCTGGATGAATAAAGGTTAAAAGATTGAAGTGTCATGTAGGGTGACCAACATTTAGAGTCTCATCTTTAGCTGCATCGAGATTTTAATAGTAAACTGTTCAGTGACAGAGACAGGCGGTGAAGCCAGACCATTGATCTAAAGCAGAGCAGCTACTAAGGTGATGCCTACTCATCCAGTTCCTGACGTTGAGGAAGCTTTGCTGATTGGTCAAGTCAAACATCAGCAGAAAGCCCATAGCATCTCTGAAGAAAGCTGTCGTGAGGCTCCGGAACCTGGAAAGGACCGCGCAGATTTTATTACACAACCTAAAATTGACCTCTCTAGATTTTATTATTATTATTTTATTATAAGAGATAAAAAGAGTAAGAGGAGCTGAAGGTGAAGCTTTATTTGTTCATAAAATGTGAATACCTCTCCTGTCCTGCAGTGTCCCAGAGCTGAAGGTGGACTCTGAAATTCTTCTCGGTGGTCCCATCAGCACCTGTCCCCACGTACATCTGAACCAAACCATGAAGCAGGACATACCGACACATGACTATCGTGCAAAGACAATGCACCAATCACTAATCACCTCTGAACTGGTGTCTTAAGGGTGACTTTGCCTACATGTAATGACCCGGTGATTTCACATTGCATCACTCACCACTCTCTTTTCCCTGAAGTCAATCCCCACGGTGGTGGTGAACTTGCGGTTGAACTTGTTGTCGGTGTACCTGTAGAGGTAGGTGGTCTTCCCCACTCCCGAGTCCCCCAGTGCCAGTAGCTTGATCAGATAGTCATAGTCCCCATTGTCCATTGTGCAGCTGGGTGCTCAACCTGCCCTAGAATTGAAGCCACAGTACAACGCTATGCTGGTCTGGTTCATCACGTACCAAACTCAAATCTGGACGGCCACACATAAAAGCACTCTTTGTTCCTACAGTGTACAATTACCCATCAACACCGCACTGCATAATACAGTGAACGCTTATAGGGTGAGTGAGCTAGAAAAAGTTGAAATGCTTTCATCTAGGAGGCACATAGCTAAAACCCTTCAGTCTGAGGGTGCAGGAACATCACACAGGCTTAGTGGGACGTCATAACTCCCCCGTCATTAGAAGCTGATCAGACAGGGGCTAGCACATGACTGGAGCTGGCTTCCACATGAGCAGTCAAATGCCTCTTGAGAGTTTCCTCCAACTGCCGAGCAACAACATTGCCTGTTTCACAGACAGAACCCCTTTTATTGACTACGGGTTTATCGCCAGACAGCTCAACACTGCGTGACACCACTCAGGTCACTGCACTGCTTCAGTTAAACTTGCGGCTTGTGGCAAGACGGCAAATTAACAGTGGCACGGAAAATCGTGTTTGGTATGGAAGAAACGGTTCACTGGCCCCCACGGGCAGAAAGATTTATTCTGAAAAGTCTTTACTTGCCGTCAAAAGGGTGTTTGTGATATTCAGGAAATGGTTACTGTCATGCGACTCAGATTGCATTAGTACAGCAGTGAAAGGATATAGGATACTCCCATGAAGTCTAGAGTCATTTCCCAAGTGCATGATTAAAGGTATTGGATTCTTTACAATCAGCAGAGCTAGCAGAGGGGAGAGGCTGAGTAAACAGCATGACAAAACCCCTATAACTTACACTAGGCACTTTATATGTCTGACAAAACACCTCCATCATGTCCTTCAATATTATGTATATAATTGTATTTTGGTAAATTTGTAAAATGTCCACAAGGCAAATCAAATTCAGACTACACCCGAATTCTGTCATCATACAACACAATCTTTTTTTTCCTCCAGCAAATGTGGACCCAGTCCCCAAAAACACCATGAACACAAACATGAAAATGAAAATGATCAAACAGTGGCACAGCTCTCTTGAACAAACTAGAAGGAAAAAGCGATCTTACCACTCTAGCCGGAGGAAGTGGCAACTTCCATTCAGAAGGAGCTCGACTTATCCTGGGTAAATAGAATAGTCACTATCATGATGTGATGGGACATACTAGAGCCTGAACCTTTCCCCCCCTCACATGTGATCCAGGGAGGAGTTTCAGACTAACCAAGAACCAAGCGGGGCTGTGTGTTCACAGACCTTGTGTTTTCTGGTATTTCTCATGAGCAAAGAGGCTCTTTGAAAACTGGATTGTGTCCCTGTCGACAAATAATCTGCACCTCTGTGGATTTCAGTGGAAATTGGCCAACTGGGGAATAGGCCCCACTTAGGAAAGTAATCCCGCTGGCCAAAAAAACAAAAGTTTCACATGAAAACAGGGAAACTAAAGTAAAAGACTCATTTTAGATCCTGTTAAGATAGATAAGGGAATATACTCTGTTGTGATCCAACGTTAGGTTAACAAGGGATAACATGAGGAGGGCAATGGCGGAATTGAACATTTGGGGGGTGTGATTGGTCAGTGTTGTCAATTCAACATTCAGTTTCATAAACCAATCTAGTTTTATTTCCAAAGAGGCAATTCAACTGCATACTAACACTGGGACATATAAACCACACAGTAAACAACATAATAGAAAACTCTCAAATACTGTGTTTGTCCACATCCTGCATCATCTCCAAGTGTCTTCGTGTTACTCTAACTGGGTTTGAAATACTTGAGTAAGTTGTTCGCCTGACCGCCTTTCGCTGCAGGCTTCTTGTCTTTGGTCACTGAATTCCTTCCCTGTTTCCTAGAGGAGGCGGTCTTCAAGACGGGCCTCTGTTGTTTCCATTCGGACCTCAGCTCCCTCTGGACATCCAGGGGAAGCTCAGAAAACACCTTAGGGTCCACGTCGACTGGGAACTCACGTGTGTCAGAAGACCACGGCGGCGGTCGGCTCGTGGGCCTCCCTTCCTCCACGGCGGTTTCTGCTGCTGCTGCTGCTGCTGCGCTCGGGCCCGGGGGCCACTGGTGATTCATCGGGGTCACTTTGTCAGATGAATCCAAATCGCGTACAACCTCTTTTCTGTTTTTGACACTGTGACAGTCAGTGGATGAATGTGGAGCGGGCCTGGAGGCATGGGGGCGTTGCTGAGAGGGGGTCTTGGGGGGAGCATCAAAGGCTGCCACTGTGGGGTTGGGGAGGGAGATTGAGTAGGCAGGGGATAGCAGTTCCTTCTGGATTTCCTCAGGAAGGAGCCCGAACACTTCTGGGTCAACGTTGGGGGGCAATCGGCACGTCGACTTAGGAGTGTTGTTCGTTTCATCAGGCTCTGACGCCACCGTGCTGCGTGCCATTTTCTGAAGCCGCGGAGCCGCCACAGGAACAACAGGGCTCTGTCTTGGTGCTAATCCATGTAGCGCTCTCTTAGCACCGGGAGGGATTTCTGCGGGTAATGTCAATTGTAAAGTATCTTGAGTAAAAGTACCCTCTGTGCTACTGTGCGCCATGTCAAATCCAAACTGATGATCCATGAAGTGACTAGTCCCAATTTCGGAGCGATCCTCCTATTGGGAGAATAGAGGAGGAGCAGCACCAATCATTTTTTTTGCAACACTTCAAATCTAATACACAGGCTAATCTGTGCTCTTTAGAAGGGGAATTCAATATAACAGTCATCACAGAGGAGTACAGTAAGCAAAAATAACATTACAAGCAAAAGTCAAGCTAGATTACATCAACACACTGTAAGTTTAAAATGGAAAAACAATATCTAAAAGGTGACGATGAACCAGATTAGACGGCCTGCATTACCTGATTTTGCGAAGAGCTTTGTGTTTTTGTGCTGTGTGTGAAGAAAGAGGTGATGGAGGCCTTGCCGCAGGCTGCAGCCGCCCTGGACTGCAGGTTGGTGAAGCACACGTTGATGAGGGTCAGGTGGAAGGCTGTGCTGCTGTCCACCATCTTGTGAAAGAGCTTCATGGCCATGGTGACCAGCTGGACCAGAGCATCGCTGCTGCCTAATAGACACAATATAGGAAATGGTAGGTCAGTAAAAAAAAAAAACATGATCAGAACTTTAGCATGATCACCCTCACTATCACATTAACGCTATTAATGACAATAAAAAAACACATTTATTTTGGACAGACTCTGAAAACGATGAGTTTCTCAGGGTGAATCATGATTTTTTTCAACTTTGAGCAGAGGTGCTTCACTTCATGAAGTAAAGAAACAATAAACCAGGGTTCCCACACTCACTTTGACATAAAAAAAAAGTATTTCTAAACGACTTGTCTGGTGAAATTCAAGGACTCAAAATTGGCATGTTTTGGGGCAAGACATGACACCGGTCAAAACTAGACATCATAGAGGCTCAGGTTGTCTCAAGTCAAGAAATGGTGAAATTCACTTCAAAACTGAACACGACTGCTTTATCAACACAACACAAATATTGACCATCCATTCATTTTTAGTTTTTTCATTTTCAAAACTTTTATTTTCCTCAAATCCACAAACGTTCAAGGACCTTCAAGGCCCCTGGGAACCCTGATAAAATGCGAGCCTAGACTCTTGCTGACGGCATTGTGCCTACATGACAGCATTTCTACGACATCCTACCGGAGGTGATCTTCTGCCCGATGTGATTGGGGATGGGACACTGGCGGCTCTCCCGACTGAACCACTTGTTGGTCGCTGAGTATCTACGGATGGTGAGGCGGAAGGTTTGTGGCTGCCTGCCGTCTTTGTGCATCCTTGTTTTCGAACAAATTAAAAACAGGTTAGAATCAGTGGCTCGCTTCCTGAAGACCACAACGATAGACTCAGGGTTTTAAGGTTTGATAGGTTGTTATATCGTCCCACCTCTCCACCAGACTGCCCAGCAGGTCTTCAATCTTTTGCAAAACGTCTTTAGTTGAAGACATTTTCTTGAAGGAGTCTTCATCGCTGAGAGACTGAAATATAGAGGAAATACTGATATTAAAGCAAAATAAATCTTTGTTATATACAATTCAAGGGCCAATAAGTGTGATTTTTACTGTCCCATAGCATAAAAAGACCATAATATATCTACGGGGGGTTGATGACTTAATTACTTTGCCAAGCGCAAAGATGTCTGGATAGAGGTCGATAAATGTCCTGGATCACTCAATGCCCCTTTAATAGAAGTGCATAGGTTCATTGCAGGGTTATCCCACCCTACCTGTGGGGCCCCAGTCGGGGTGACAGGGGAGTCATCGATGCCCAGGGCCAGGTTCCTCAAGCGCTGAGCACTGGGGCCGCCAAACTCCCTTTCCAAGTCAGCCAATGGGAAGAGCTGCAGGTCCTGCACGCTGACCAATCCCAGGGCCTGAAGTCTCTTGCTGGTTTGGTGTCCCACCCCTGAGAAGACATGATTGGACCACAAGTTTAAAGTGTTAAATTCAACTTCATTCTCATACAACACTGCCCTGCAAAGCTGAAACGAGAGGAAAGCTTCTATACCCGGCACTTTGCGAAGACCAGTCAGGCGGCCCATAATATCGTTGACGTTCTCGGGCAGTAGGGTGGTTTGCTGATTGGGTTTGAAGGTGCCCGACACCAGTTTGGCCAGTAGCTTATTGGTGGCGATGCCTGCACAGCCGGTCAGGCCCAGTTTGCTACAGATGGCTGCTCTCAGCTCTGCTGCGACGTGCGAACCTAAAGCCAACCGCCGGTGGTCATCGGCTTGAGCGTCTGCACCTGAGCAGGCAGAGCACAGAAACTGGTTCAAATATCAGATCACCTCAGATGAGCACACATCTGACATTTTTCACAAGTCGAGAATCCAAAGGTGGACTTTTACTCAGCGGGAAACTGAAAGCCCAATGCAAATGTTTCATAATTTTAGCCTCTTGGCTCGTTTCACAACTCATTTCCTGGTTTCCATGAGCCAGATGCATGCCTACACACTGTACATGCTAAGGAGGCTTACCGAAATGGTCGTAGACGTGGCCTTTAAATGAATAGTTGTTCGACTCTGGTGTCTGCATCAGCCTTCTCTCTACCATCTCTGTGACGTCCATGAAGTTCTCATCAAATCCTAGCCTCTCTACTAATGGACAGTAGGACATCAGCAGCTCTGGATGGGGGACAAGACAGGGCAAGGTGAGCGGTTGCTTCTGCTGCACAAACGGAAAGCTTTTGGAACGGAAAGATGACCATGTTGATAGAATAGAATAGAGTACAACAGATCAGAAAGTGATAGACTGCAAAGACTGATCTGTTTTGATGCCCTTCAGCCGACCTGTGACTTTGTAGGACATTTCCCGGTAGTGCGTCAGGTCCTCTCCTTTAACCAGCACCAGCTGAGGACATTTCTCCTGAGCGTCAGTCACTGACATCATCTTGGTGACACCGTGGTCCCTTGCCACATAGTTACAGGTGACTATGATATACTTCTGTTGAATACCTATTAGGATGAGAAAAGAACGAAAATATTCTAGGTGTTACCACGAACCCATTTGAGGACGACTGTTTTTTACCCCTGCATAGGATCTGGTGTAATTATCCCTTTGTACTGTTCATGAAGAATCCTGGGAGCCGGATTCATAAAACCTTCTTAGGAAATAAAATCTTCTTTAGTGATATTTTCTGTAACTTCTTAATCTTTTTAAGAAAACTTGATATTCGTCAAAATATTTCTTAACTATTTTAGAATTTGAGAATATGAAAAATTGGAGAATTTGTTTCCCCCTTAGGAAGCAAAATAAGCAAAATAAAGCAAAATAAAAAATACAGACTTTTTTGATAAATGTAAAATGTTCTTTTTTTTTACAAAAAAAAATAGCAGTAAAGAATTTTCTTCCTAAGGTTTTGTGAATCCAGTGCCATCCAGAACCAGAACCAGAACCACCCTCGTCTCAACACTAATCAGGGTTATATTCATCTACCATGGATGAAATTAAATATTTTACCTAAAGGGACAGTCCGCAGTGCTGGGTTTCTGATCATTTCCACCTGGGCATAGAAGCAGTCCAAGTCAAAATGCAGAATGACTCTTTGTGGGGATGATGATGGTGAGACCTTACTGAAGTTGGTCCCTGAGAATAGAAGTAAAAAAAAAATCCAAACAGCGAATATAAGTATCCAGTTGACACATAATCCAGAAGCTTAGATAGCTGACATGTACAGAAGTGTTTTCTACTGTCTGTCTTAAAGCCAACAGGGTATTAGACATAGGGGAATAGAAACTGTCTGACTTGTGTTTTCTAGGCTCAGGTGTCTGTATACCTAGTGACTGTTTACCAGCAACAGCAGCAGGCATGACTGGAGTCGGTGAAACTGCTCTTCCACTCAGTTTCATCTTCATCGACCTCATCCTCGCTGTTCTCCATTTTCAAACGCCACAAAATATACCGATTTTGAATGTCTTCGCACGATAATCAATAAGGAACAATGTTTGGGTGTTCGGAGGAACTAAACATGCGTAAACGCCCCCTACGGCTACTTCTAGTTCGTTGGTGATTTCAGTTCAGTCTTCTGCAGCTCTGCCACCTACCGGCCTGGCGGGCTTACTGCAACACAATAAACACCTATGAAGAACCAGGGGGATTAAAAATTAAGCGCACAGCAGCGAAAGGTAAAACTATTCCCCCTGGGTTGAAACAAACTTTTAATTTGTTTTTAATTAATCTTAAATAGCTTTTAAATATTTATGGTGTCCTGCTCGCATCCTGAACGGAGGCTATAAAACCTGAGGGAAGACTGACGTCATGACAGGTTCATTTAAAGCCTCCACGTGTTAATTAATTGAATCAAGCGTTGCTAAACATAGTGGCTTGTGTGCTGATGTTGCCGTCTTCTGGTCTCTTCGCTAATATAGGTTGCCCCATCTTAAAACGTGGACTTTGTGAGCGGCCTTATTGCTTGTACAAGCATGCCAAGGAAGTGCCGGATATGTTTGGTGCCTCGTACAAATCATCGGTAGTTGATTTGACAGGTCAGTACTTTCTGATTACAACGCAATTAGCTTAAATTTGAAGTTAATTTAGGTGAGCGTTTGCGGATTTGCCTTTTCAAATCAATTTGAGGGAATTATTAAAAAAAAAAAAAAGAATGAAAGAAGTGGAATAACATTCACTCATGCATGTCTATACATCACCAGGGATGTAATGTAAGGTAAACCCACTTTAACTCTTCACCCACCTTTTTGACTGAAATAAATATTTCTGCTGCTGCTAATTTCTGGTATAAACCTTTTGTATCAAAATTATTTAAGTAAAAAAAATTAATTAACTTTTGTTTATATTGGTTATTTGCCTTATAACCACTAGAGGTCATTGTTAACCCACCTTCTTATTTACCACCACGTCACTGTATAACACTGATAGATAGGTAGGTACTTTATTGATCCCCGGGGAGAAATTTCTGTGTTACAGCAGCCAGACATAGAGTAACACCAATAAATAAAACTACAATGGAAATGATCAAAAAAAAGAAATAAGCTATACAAGTACAAAAATTGTGCAAATACAAACACTTATGCAAGTAGTGCAAAAGGGGGAAAAGTACCGGGGGGGGGGGGGGGGGGGGGGTGTGTGTGTGTGTGTGTGTGTGTGTGTGTGTGTGTGTGTGTGTGTGTGTGTGTGTGTGTGTGTGTGTGTGTGTGTGTGTGTGTGTGTGTGTGTGTGAGTGTGATTAGTCCATCTGATAATGAGAGCATTAAAATGCATTATTTCTGTTAACAGGAGGCCAAAATGACTACCGCTCTGCTGTCAGTGGGCCGCCAGCGGATGACGAGACCAAAGACGACTGCCTCCAGGAACTGGAGCGGATCAACAAGGAGATAGAAACTGTAAAGCATGAAGTAGAGAAAGAGCAGAGGAGACTGTCACATTACCAAACATCACAGGAAGACAGTATGAACACTGCTGCCAAGTTCTCTGTTTCCAAGTCTGAGGCGACAGGTAAACATGTAGACAGACATTATTATAGACCGTCTTCACACACAGACGTTACTAAACCTTATTCCCTAGCAAGGAAGTACGTGGTCGACAACTCGAAACCAAGGACTGATCTGGAATATGACCCTCTGTCCAACTATTCTGCTGGCTTACTGTCTTCGGGTAGGGACCAGAAAACTAAAAGTGGACATGGTGCAAAAAGATCAAGAGACCTTGCATGTAGTAACCAAAAGAAGTCAGTCATACATCAGACCCAGCCTACCAGAGCACCCTCGCCAGAACTTGATGACTCTAAAGAGGAGGGGGTCCTCATTATTGACATTCCTACCTCGCCTGACAGAAAGAGAGGTCGAGCTCAGAAACCCTATGAGACTGTTGCTAGCAAACCCCAGGATATCATAGAGGAAGTCAAGGAGGTCAAACCACCTCCTATTTTAGCTGACCTTCCACCACTTCTGCCTGCAAAGCCTGATGTGTTCAAGGGCAAATCCTCACCGGCAGCAACGGTTGAAGAAAATAAAGTTAATGATAAATGTGCTGAAAACACTGAAGAGGTTTCTGTGAGCCAGGAATATGAAAGTAAACCATTTGATGACTTATCCAGGTGTTTGGATGACCTGAGAAGTGAAAGTCAGAAGATTGCTTGCTTTCGGGCTGCTGACCCCGTAGTGGAGAACAGTCCTGATGGAGAACCGGAGAATCTTCCTGAGGCGTCGGGCTCCTTCCATGATCGCCGTCAGAAAGATCCTGTCGTCGAGGAGGAGGTAAGCTCATTTGTTGAATTGCATCACTATGAGCTGCCCTGTGGTGTTGAGAAAATGAGTCCAACGCAGCCACATCATGTTCCACAAAAAGCCACATTTCCTCATAAGAACCTGGTTGCTACCTCGTTATCCTCATGCCATCAACCCACCAACCAAGCCCAGAGAAGCGAGCAGCCAGTCCAGTACATAGTTCAAAATTACTGGTCTCCCATGCAAAGTCTACCATCAGTGACGCCATATGGTCAGCAAATGTTAATCCAAATGCCAGGACAGATGCAAGGGATGGCCCCTGTTCACCATGCATCACAGGCAAGCTTCCTGGAGGAGGCAGAAGTGGCTTCAGGCAGTGGCCAATGTCAGACTCTGCATGGGCCGTCAACCTCTGTCAAATCCCATTCAACCAATGGAGTGGAATCTCCACTCGCACCAACTGAGCAGCTTTCAGTGGGTAATGGAGCAGTGATCGTCATTGAATCCAGCTCAGAGGCAGAGCTCAACTATTCTGAAGTGGACCTGTCAGACAGTGACCCGATGGAGGAATGCTACAGAATCTTCATGGAGGCGAACGAGGAAGAGAAGGGAACGGCAGAGCAGCCTGACATACCAGTGAGTGTGCTATAGTGTGCTATCCAACACTGCTCAGTTGAAGAAATGTCTTGGACCATAACGAGATTAACTCTTTCCTTGCTGTGTGATTCAGGTGGGAGCTGCTGATGTGGAAACACCAGAGGCAAATGTCAAACCCCAATCAGTGCCAGGGCAGAAGAGGGTGGCTCATGTAGCCAAACATGCAGAGGTACAACACGGCTAATCTGAAACATTAAACTACTTGGTACTTAAGATTAAAACCACCCCCCCTCTCTCATTTAGCAGCTGGTGGCGAACAGCAGACCTCAACCCCAGGTGCTACTTCCCCTGCGGGGTCCATCAACACCGGTGTCAGGCCTCCCAGCCCTCCATCACCTCCAAGATCCAGCAGGTACAGCAGAGGGCCTCCATGCTGACTGCCTCTGTGAAGGCAGGACAGGCCTTCGTCTCCTCCACCTCTCAGAGGAAGCCTGAGACCAGGGCTCCTCCTCCTCCCTCTCAAAACCCAGTCAGTAAGCCTGTCCCTATACAAAACGGTAAGCGTTGGTTGAAGTGGACACGGCAGTGAGATTGATAGGAGCTCCAACAGGGAAATTGTAATTGTGTGTGTGTTGTTGGGTGGATATGAAAGCATCAGAATTGACCGGTGTTGTCTTCCTCCAGCCTATATGAACTGCATACCAGTAGGAGCCACCATGATCGAAGTGGGCAACAACTTGCACTTCATCCTTCCGGAGGGCACCTACCCTCTTCCCATCACCTCCATTGCCAGCCCTGTTACGTCGGTCCTTACCCCGATCACTCCAGTGCACACGAGCCCAATCGCTCCAATACATGCATACCATCCAGCCACGCTTACAGCTGTACGTAGATACCGCCCAACCCCTGCTGCGCCCCTTCCTCCCCCGGGGCATAAATCCTCATCCACCTCTGTCTTTGTCTCGGCTCATTTGAGTCCAGCCGCTCCCACTCCTCCACAAGCTGCTGTCCATGTTCATGCTAAGGTAAACGACAAACAACATAATACTTTAAGTTAATTTTTGTACATTTTGTGACTTAAAAGTTTCATTTCTACTTTTTTTTTTTCTTTCTTTTTCTTGGAGCCCATGCCAACTAAACGTAAAATGAAGCAGCGTCCTGAGGGGGCCAAAACCAAAGTGCCCCATGATGTCCGACAGCGCTACGTCAACCTGTTCACGGAGGAGTTCCTCAAAACAACGGCCACTGTTAAAGATGCTTTTGAAAAGGTGTGCATGAGAGACCTCCTCCCCGTCACACAGCATCCTCTCCCTCAGTGAGTTTGGCGTTGGGTGTTCAGTTTTGTTTTACGTTCTTGTCGATAGGCTCTTGCTGAAGAGAGGACTGTGTATAATCGCAGCATCAACAAACTCAAATACCTGAGTGTGGCAGTGAATGCACTGAAGAGGCTGAAGAACCAAAGCACCGTTGCTGCCAAAGGTGAGGTTCCCTGGATAAAAAAAGAAGGGAGACCAAAACTGTTCATCAAATGTGTAAGTGATGTAATTTATCTTTTTAGTTGAATGTACTTAATTTACTACATTTTCCGATGCAGGTGAAAATGAAGTCGGAGGCCAAAGAGCCAAAGGCAATATTCCACTCAACTTGAAAAAGCTTAAAGGAAACGGTGAGCATGAGACTTTCATTTTAATCCAGTGAATGTTTGGTGTTTTTGATTAAGTGAATCTTTTAATTTTATTATTTTTTTAAATGTTTTTCTTTACTCTGGCAGGTGATACTGCATTGTATGAGAGTTTGAAGGAGTATGCTTTGACTGAGGAGATGTTGATTGAGAGCAACTACCCTCTCCAGCATCCAGAGAAACCTGGCAGTGCTGCTCTATTTGCCGACAACAAGAAAGGCACCACAGACCGTAAGTATATGATGGGTGATTTACCATGAAAGTGATGGGCCGTAAGAAGGAAAAAAAAGTATGCTTTCAAAAAGATGCCATGCTCACATCATGTCGCTAGAGGGCGCACTTAACCTGTGCTGCACTTGGAATGGAAGGGTTTCCTTTCTCAGCACATTTCTATGAGCCACTGTTGTGATGAGATTTATTTTTTGTTCTTTTTTTTGAAAAGCCCTCAAGAGGATCTGCTGTCGATGCGGGACTATGTACTCTGTGAGCCAAACAGGCAAACACACTCGCAAGGAGGAGTGTAATTACCACTATGGGAAAGGAGTTGAGAATAAAGGCGAGTGTACTATAGTTTGAACAAATTCCAGTGACTCTGTAAGCTTTCTTGGAAACCTTTTTTAAGCATTGGGCATGTTTTCAAACTGTTACAGTACCAGGTGGGGTGGAGACCCGCTACAGCTGCTGTGAGGGAGTCATGGGAGCACCTGGATGCCAAGTCTTCAAGGTACAAATGAGAATAGAGTGAGAGATTTCCATAACTTATTTTACTCGTATGACTCAGTAAAAGTGTGTGTTTGTGTGTGTGTTCCAGCTGCATGTCCATGATGCGATCAGCCTGGACGGGTTCGTGTCGACCCTCCCCAGACCTGCCTCAGATAAGAGCTGTGCTGGGGTCTACTCTCTGGCTTGTGAAATGGTGATCTATTTAACATGTTACTCCTTCTTGAGCACTAAGCCTCAAATAACATCTCCATCTTCTCCATTAGTTGTTATGTTAGAATTGGTTGTGACAAAAAAAAGAGATTCACCATTTTTAAAACAGTGACACCTACTCTTACAGAAATGAACCAAAAAAAAAAATGTTATGGTATTTTTCAGTCCTTAGTTGACAAACCTAACACTTCTAGAGATGGTGAACGATGTAGAGCTCTTCAGTTGTTTCTATTTACCAAACAGGCCCACCTTGTTCAGCTCATTCAGTTTTCCCTCCAAAAGTTACTTGATTAGCACCTACCTGATGTCAGAGGTGCTTTATCACCAGGACTGTAGAGAGAAAGTGAAAGAATAGTAATTTAGATGATTTCTAATCTCAAGTGGGCCCCGAGTGTCTTAAGTGCCATTTAAGTTATGTTGTGAAAACTGTCCATTGTGTCCTTTTTGTCTTCATAGTGTTACACCACGCATGGTTTGGAGCTGTCCAGAGTAACAGTGGTCAACTGTAGTCTGCAGGTTATCTACGACACCTTTGTCAGACCCGATAATGAGGTCACCGACTATAACACCAGGTAACGCAATTGGATGCTTGGTACACACCTACAGTACACACACTTTCCTTTCCCTCCTGGTAAAAATCTATGATCTGATAATGAAAGACAAACTACAGATGTCGCTGTACAGAAGTCTCACTTTTTGGTGTGTGCTAGGTAGTTGTGAACTGGCCACTACTGGAGGTGCAGGAGTTACATCATACTATAATACCAGTATTCTCTCTCTGCTGTATAATGTGCAAGTCAGACTTGTCTGTAGTACTTGTCTGTAGTACTAATGCAGGATCGATGCATCATAACTGCATGAAGGTTTTTTTTGCACAGATTGGAAGGGATGAAGGGGGCGTGTCTCTTGTGCTCTACCAGTACTGAGTGGTATTTACTTGTCTAGGTTTTCAGGCTTTGGTGAGAAGGATGTGAAAGGCACCAGCATCTCCATCAGAGAGGTCCAGGAGACCTTGCTGAGCTTCATCAGCGCCGACACCATTCTGATTGGACACGGCCTGGAAACAGACCTCTGTGCCCTGAAGGTGACATTAAATTTGTTATCTGTTGGTCATCTGTTGGTCCCAACACCAGTCCTGTTGGTGCACCACGGCATAGATCAGTGGTGTCCAATCATGGGCAATGGAGGGCCAAGTGTCTGCAGGTTTTCCTTCCAACCAATCACTACACCAGGTGATTTCTCGCTATGTCTCTGCTTGAAGTTGTGCCAATCAGTGAAATCAACTGGCTGAGTGTTTGGTTGGAAGGAAAACCTGCAGGTGCTTGGCCCTCCGTGGCACGTGATTGGACACAGACTTTTTGTTTTGAGGGCAAAGGCTGTCCCCAGATTCAGTTGTCTTTCTGTTTGCTGCAGTTGCTCCACGGGACGGTGGTGGACACCTCCGTGGTCTTCCCCCACCGCCTGGGCCCCCCTCACAAGTTGACCCTAAACAACCTCACTGCTGACTACCTCAGGAGGATCATCCAGGAGAGTGGTGGGTCATGGATAACTACAGCCACCGTAGAAGTGTTTATTTGAATGTCCATGAAATTTAACTTCCACAGGTCCATCTGAAATAACTTCTTACCCAATAAAGGAATAGACCATAATTAGTTGATTTAAAATAAATAAAAATGAATGCAATTAAAATGTTTATGCAATTGCAAGAGAGCAACATTGTTGATTTGGTGCTGATGGGTGTTGAGTATTAGTGTGTGAGTGTTAATATATTGTTGTCCCCTCCCAGTTTGTGGCCATGACACTGCAGAAGATGCTGCTGCTTGCATGGAGCTCATGTTATGGAGGGTCAAAGAAGACGGCAAAGTCAAAAGATGGTGATTTGAAATAAAATATAAATGCCCACATGTTCATCCATGAAAAGACTGCTGTGCCTCTGCCGAGCAAATGTCGTGTCCAAGCTGACGTGGGAGGGCTGCTTTTTGTTTTCATTACATCACTTGATCTATGTTGGTTGAATAACTTCTGTTAAGTGTTTGATTTGCAGTCCGTTCTTCCATGCCTGTATGAGTATTTTTTTTTTTTTTGTTGCACCATATGTGCTGGGAAAACTTGGGGTGTCATCAATATTTTCAAAGTAAAAGCACAGAATGAAATCCTTTTTTTGTGTATCTTTTATTATTTCAACCAGCCAATGAACTTTCATCTTTAATGTCAATTGAATTGGCATCAGGTATGTGCAATTATGCAAATGAAGGAACTTGTTGAGCACACCTGTTGGCAATTACAATCAATACTAAGGTGATGTAAAGCATCCTGGAGCAAATGAGAAAAACAAAATATAGAAAAGCAAGTCTATGATGTGTCTATAGAGAGGCACCTCAAATTTTCACTCACCTCAAATGCTCATACTTTTTACAGAAACTTCCCAGAGAAGTTTAAAAAAAAAAACTTCAAAAGGGCACGAAGACATTATTTCAGCCCCTCTCAAATGCTCAGGTCACAGTGCAAACTATATTGACTGGAGACTCTGGAAAACCTTTTCAAACAGACTAGAAATCGAGCCAATCATTCTGCCTTGGTCTTTGTCTTTCCATTTCTACCGCAGCACTTCCGCATGCAGAAGCTACAGGTCTTAAAGATGACCAGGGTGAGGAGCAGAGCGACTGCAAGCAAGAAGACCATGACGTCCAGGCAGTGGTACTGGTACCAGGTGAGCTCGTGGGCCTGGACCCTCAAGTGCTTGGCCCCTTTGTTCCTCATGGTGAACTCGATCCAGAACACCGCTTCGTCCCGAGGGCTAATGGGTCTGTCGTGGTGGATCCTGGACAGCCGCATGGCGTTCTCCTTGTACCTGTGAATGTGGTTTATGGAAATATGAAGTAGCATTCAAGACACCGAGCGATTCCAAACATGTTTTTTCTTTGCCAACACATGAGATTTTTCAGGATCCCACACTTGGTCAATTTTGAGTTAGCCATCCATTCTTTTTATAATGTCGCCATGACGTAGTGTAGCTATGACAACTTACGATGGCTCATTGATGACAGCATTGAGTGCATCTACAAGATCCTGGGTCTCCATGAAGTTGAAATCCATGGTGAGTGCAGCTCCCTTGGCCTTCATATGGACCATGTTGTCTGGCTGGTCAGCGAACATTGGGATGCCCACCATGGGAACGCCATGGTAGATGGCTTCATAGATCCCATTGGCGCCGCCATGGGTGATAAAAGCTCTGGTCTTGGGGTGACCTGGTAGGGCCAAAATGCATTATTTATCTTCTCCACTCAAAGACAGGGTGTCAAATACCCGTTAGCGTTGGTTTGTGACTGGAGGGTTACCAGATCAAATCCCTGACTGGAGGAAAAACTGGACAGGGAACAATGATCAGAAACTCTTTCCCCTTCCTCAGCAATTAATGTTGAGGTGCCCTTTAACACGATACTTCATCTTTGCCTTAGTCAAGCTAGTCAGTGGACTTGCCTGCTCAGTCGGCTTTCCCTGGATAAATAAAGGTTTAGAAACAATGTACTTAATGGTGGTGTAGTGGTTGAGGCTCCCTGCATCGGAAGTCACATGTGCCCCTGGTGGCCGAGGATCAAATCCCACCAAAACATTCTCTCCTCTGTTTCCAGCTGTTTCCTGTCTCAGTAACGAAACAAGTGGGGTGGAATGACCGCTCTCCTTTTCTAAAACTAACAATCCGCAGGATTACTTTTCAAGGCCTGTTCATCAGTTCTTACAAAAGCTTTATGTACCCAGCAGGTCATTCTGAGGGATCCAGTCGTATGTTCTGGTGTTGGCACCCAGAGTCTTTGGTTTATCTCCTTTGTATCTCCAGAGAACCTGTTAACAAAAGGGAAGACACATTTAGACTCACACATAGTGCAGGTGTTGCCACTGTAGAGGTCCTACTGCATTCTTGCTGAACTCCTGCTACTCTTTGGCTCCATCCCCAAGAGGAAAGGTTCGTAAAAATCAAAGTTTGATCTTTTTAGTTATTATTTTTCATAATGTAGAAGGACTATCCGGGTAACTAGTTGTTTGAGAGACACTAGAGCTGTGTGCTACAATATACTGATATCGTTCTACTGTGTAACATTGAAGAAAGAATGGCCTGCAGTATTACTGTGTAGTAGATGCAGGAAAAGACATGAACGCTACAACGGCTACCTCTCTTTCTTATTGAAAGTATAATGGAAAGTTGACAAGTAATATATAGTAATAATATAATTCAAAACCAGAGGATAAGGCCTGCTAGAATGTGTCCTCAAGCACAAGCTATATTCTTTTCTTTTTTTGCGTTTATTTGTCAGTAGAGAGAGACAGGAAAGATAACATGCGACAGAGGTCCCGGGCCGGATTCGAACCCATGATGCCACGAACCGTGGCATAACCATGACCACTGAGCCACCAGGACACCCCCCCCCAAGCTATATTCTTGATGTAGTCATTCAAATTTTGACGCCTGACCTTCTGTGGTATCTGAGCAAGGGCCGACGCGATCACGTTCCCCCTCTCTGTGGTGATGTTATTGATCGCGGACCCCAGGGTAAAGACCACAATGCCAGCATCTCCAGAACTCTGCACAAACTCTTCTATATCCTGGAAGAAGAATAGTCTCATAACACAGAGCAACGAATCCCACTGAGCAATTTGACCTTGATTAGCTGTTTTTAAAAGACGTCTAAATGGCTGATAGCAGCTAAAATTAGGCTAATTAAAGCATTATCTTTTACATATGGACCTCTCTGGTGCATATTTCTGATATTTACAACTCTTTATACATTGTTTAAATATGTAATAATGTAAAAATCATGTAAAACTGGGCAATACACTGCTGAAAACATCCTAGGCTATATGAGAGCTAAAGCAGAGACACGGCTTTGAAAAGACGTCTAGTGCTCAGTGGGACATTTTCTTTACTTGGTTAGGTGGAAGTATTGGATCGGTCATGTAGGCCAAAAATACTGTAGTAATAAAAGATGAATAGGCCTAACAGTGGATATATGCGGGGATTAAACGAGGAGTAATGTTGTAGCAGTGTTACGTTCACTTCATCCATACCTCTGGTAAGGGTTCAGCAGGTCTGCAGTGCATCCCGCCAACAAACTTGAAGTTGGGGAGGAAGGGACGGGGGAATTCAAAGTCCCAGTAGCTTCGCATCAGCCAGATGTCTGCTCTACCTACTATCTCACAGGCACTGGTGGGCTTCCCTGTCACAATGCAAAGCAAATACTTGGAGGCCCATCAGTAGTATAGCGTATTATGATGGCACTGGTAGTGTAGGTGACATAGCTGGTCTTTATTTACTATAGACATCAAATTGTTCACAGAAGGTCTTTGATTTAAAGGCATCGTCAGTAATCCAACGCAATGAAACAAGCAAATAACACAGTAAGTTGCCCTTCAAAACCTCTTATTGTAGTAAAATAATTATCATTGCTTTGCTGTATTCTACTTTATGCACTTTGATGTATTTTGTATTAAGCAATTTTATAAGGGAAAAATGTCAGGCCGACAGATATAAAAAGAGTGTTTTGATTAACTATATAACCCTCATAAGTATAAAAAGTGTGTTTTGATTGAAACGTGTAACCTACAAGAAAACCCCAAATAATCATAAAGCTTTGAAAGATACAGGTTGAGGCCCTCTCATGAGAGGGGAGAATAGAGACAGGCTACACAGGCCCGATCAGGAAAAAGTACCTAAAAATAGACTGGCAGGGCATGCGCAGACAGGAGAAGTCCAGGGGGAGGTACTACCCACAGAGCTCCGCCCAGGGGGCCAAGCTAATATCAAGACCCGCCCAGGGGGCCAAGCTTAATATTAAGACCCGCCCAGGAAAACCAAAACGTAGCATTAAGACCCGCCCAGGAAAAACCAAAATTGATATTACGAAGCTAGGTATAATGCCAAGGCGATAGCAAAGTGGTGCGCGATGGTTATTTTTGCTGATGCTCGCAGTTTGGGTTTGGGGGATATGCCCATATAAGGTTGGTGGACTCATTATTTCTGCTGATCAAGCAAAAATACTTGCTGACATTGAGCTAACGTTGCCAGAATGGGGCGTAAATCGGTATTCTCCACCCAGAATTTTTGATATATAAGATCATGCGCATACAGCTTTTGTTCGGATTTGGTTCCGGAACCAACCCGGGTTTTGTGTCTGTGAAGAATAAAACTCTATGCATCGAACTCTGAACTTCTCCAGTGATTTATTTTGAACCTGTTTGAGACTCTAGTAACTGTTGAACTTTCGGAATCGTAAAGAAGATTAAGTGTTGGTGGGGAGGTCCGGTCTTTCATCACTGGCCTGATACTTGGACCTTTTTCGCCGACATCATTATTGCTAAGCATGATGCCCCTAGTAGCTGAGATGCTCACCTCTGAAGTTGGTGTAGTATGTATCTAGATCTTGCCAAATATGAGAAGATACCATATCCAGATAGGCGTAGAGGACAACGTTCCACAGCCTGTCTGAGAAGTTCATTTTGTCGGTCAGTTTGCTCATGGCAGCAGGGACGTAGGAGGGTGGCGTGGGGAGCTGACCACAAAACCTCTCCCAGTTATGGGCCATGGTGAAGCGCAGTGTGTAGACCAGGGGAAGGTCCAACGTCTCCGCCAGTAAGTCACTGCCAGGGGTAGATGGGATCAGCCAGCAGAAGGTCATACTTGGCCTCTTTCAGCCTCCCTATGAGGGGGTCCGACTTCAGCACACCGTCCAAGTACTGGAGAGTGTACTCGTAGTCTCTCTTCAACAGATCCAGTAATTTGATGTGCATTTGGAGGAAGCTGATGTGATCCATCTCGTACATGGTGAACTGAAGGAACTCTTCCATGAATTCTTCGATGGCCTCCATGGAGATGGAGTTGTTGAAGGGCTCGTAGCGAAAGCGGGACGGCTCACTGGCGTTCATGTACATGGAGGTGCTCGGGGTAAGCACCGTGACCTGGTGTCCCCGGTCGATCAGCGTCTTCAGCACAGGCTTGAGGTTGATCCAGTGGCTGCCGTCAGTGTGCCACACCAAAATGTTGCCTCCGCTTGCATTCCCTGCCATGCATAGCACCAGCAGCACACACACAGACAGGCTCTGTCCTGGCGTCATGGTGAGTGTACAGGCAGACCTGTTGTGACCGGAGCCTTTTTTAAAATGTGCTCTTATATAAATGATTAACTCAACAGAGCTGAACTTGCACTAGATAGGACACACCCCGTCGTCTCTGGAGGTGAAAGGTAAGGTAACTTCAATACAGCAGAATATCTCTAACCTATGAACTACTAGACTTCCAGCGGAAAGTCTCTCTATGCTATAAACATTGACTTCAAAACGCACATAGTGGTGTCAGGTAGTTGTGGAGAGCTGCAGTAAAAGTGCACTCAGATGCACTTACATAACCTCAACCTGGTGTACATGTGCAGCTCTGGTCAAGGTTATTGGTACTCTTTTATGAAGACAATGTACAATAATTGGAAACTGAAACAACTTCTCATTTGCAGTTTAATTCAACTGTAATACATCTTAATAATAATAATAATATTAATATAATATAAAAATAAAATCAATAATAATTCATAAACAATTTTTGTTTTATTTGTATTCTTATTGTTTGTACATGTGCTGTTAAATAAAACAGACCAAAAGCTGTTTAAATTTCCAATTATTTCAGAAGATATTATACATTATCTGCCAATAATCTCGGCCAGAACTGTATGTGCTTGTGCATTAGAGAGATGTGTTTCTCAATATCTCTGAAGTAGTCCTGCTAGTAGAATGAGGCAGCTGATTTCAGCGAGGGCCCGGGGCCACAGGGGTCAACGCACTGTGAATGCTCAGGCTCTACCAGCCTTTAGGAGCTCCTGTGTCGCTCCTGGGAAACGTCACCTCCGACTGCAAGGCCGTCTAAACCTTCGTCTTGGCACTTTGGCCCCCCTCATTAACATTGTAGATTCCTTTTGACGTCGGGTTCAGGAGCGTCTGGAAAAACAATAAGGGTTTGAATGTTGCATTCAATGCCCCGTTCAAGGGAGTCAGCAGCCATTCACGCTGTGGAAGTGTGTGCTGTGTCTGCGGAGACCTCCCCTGGTGCTGCAGGGAAGTGAGGAGACGTAAACAAACGGGTGGCATGTGTGTTGCATACAGAAACACAGAACGATTGAGTATAACTTGTTGCCACTGGGTGCTTTAAAAAAGAAATTAATTTTATTTTTATAGGACCTCAAATTTATAGTGAGACGTCTGATATTCTTGGGAAGTCAACCTTCCTCCCCCTCTCTCCCCCATCTCTCTCTCCATTCCTGGTGCTGATCTTTCTCATCGGTGCTTCCTCTTCCCTCTCTCTCTCTCTCTCCTCCCTCCCTCCCCACCACTGGGTGAGGGTTACAGCGTGTTGCTTTTTGAAGTAGATATTTACATAATCAGATTAGGACGTGGGCTTGTCAGTGTCTCCCCCATCAGGGAGGGAGTGCTCCCCCATCAGGGAGTGCTCCAGAGGAGAGAGGGTGCTGTCCAGCCCAACAATAGAGGACTCCCCTCCTCTCTCTCTCTCACACACACCCTCCAACCAAGCCCTGCACCTGCATCCCACCCACCCACCCACCCACCCACCCAGCCAGCCAGGCTGCAGGTTTGGCTCTGGCAGTCGACGCATGGAGGGAATGACTGCAGCGATGGAGGCAGAGAGAGAGAGAGAGAGAAAAGGCGAAGGAGGGGTTGGAGTGGAGGGCAGGGGTTGAGCTGAAATATTTAAACATGCAGAGTGTGAATTGGCTTTAAGGGGATAAAGAGCTCAGGGCCTATCGGTTGGCACCCAGCTCCAGAAATTCTTTTTCATGGGCGCCTCAGCCGGGAGAGCGAGGGGCTGCCTGCACTGATCTGGCCCATTGTGATAACAGATTCAGACAGTGTGCTAGACGCTGATAAGGAAATGTGCTCTCAATAGACGATTACCCACGTACTTGGGAGAGAATAGGCAATCAGGCAAATATACTTGGCGGAGGAGATGAGAAGCGTACAGATTTTGTTATTATTTGGAATACAGAGTTTCGTAATCCTGCTGGAAGTTAAGGTCAAAGTAATACCGGTGCTGTGATTGGGTGGCTTCTGTAAATAAGGTGTATCAGCAAAATGACAAACGGGCAATGGTGCTTTTTCACGGCTCGACAGGATGTATGCCAAAAGCTGTCACATGCCACCCTATCCAATTTCAGATGACAATTTGCTGAACATTAGCAAGCCTAAATTACACCATTACATTTACCTAAATACAAACAGCATCCGTTTTACTGTGTTAAAGTACAGACATGACATTTGGGATTTTGACTTTGGCTAATGCAACTCACCATGAAATTGCATTTGAGTGCAAACTGCAGGAGAAGCAGTGGCTTGTGCAGTAGCATCGTTCTCCCGGCACAATGTTCTTCGTGGTATATTTGTGCAGGATTACAAGGAGTCACCTGTCCATTCCCACAAGCCTTCAGTGAGTGTGTCCAGCTGCCCTCTGCTCCGTTTACACACCATTAGCTGGTTTAATAGCCGGGGGGGGGGAAAGCGCCGCAAACCCTAAACCGACTCACTGTTTACTCTTCGGCTCAGTTCGTTGCAGCCCCTCGGGCAGAAAACGGGACGCGTTGTTTCCACGGCCACAATGGGCGGTCAGACGTGTGAATGCGTGACCTCGGTGTAGACGCCGCTTTGCTGATGACATCACGGCAAACAGGGAAACGGGCGCAAACAAAAACAAGTTAGGCCATTTCCTTCTGCTGATCTCGGCACCTTGGTTCATGTTTTGTTTTTTATTTCTTAGTAGATTTCAACACCAAATGGATCCATTTCAATGGGAAGTCAGATTACATCTTTTTTTTTATGGGTGATGAGAATCTGATAGGAATGAATTGTTGGAATCTGTCACTCTGTATTTCCTGCAAATATTTAATAAGTATTTACTTCCATCAAACTGATAGGATTGACCATAGTATTAGTACACACTGTATCTGTGTACAGTAACAAAGTGACATTTTGAACTGGCTCTATCTGCATTTTTGCCCACTGGTCAGTGTTTGACTCCGGGGTGACCTTTGACCCAGGAGTCACAAGTTAAGCGGGTGCTTTCGCCTCTCCTCTCTCTGGCCTCTGGTCAGTGGACAGAGAGCAAGAGGTCAGCCTTGTCATCACAGTCATCACAGGACTTGTAGTGGCCGAATATCACTGGGCCCATTGAGCAGAAACAAAGAGGGTCTGCACACTGGCAGCAGCTGGACATTTAACCTCCGCTGGTTCACACTGGGTGAAATACTTTCATTACTGTTGTGAGGCAAAAAAAGAGAGAAAATAAATGCTAGGTAGCTCAAAGATGTTTTGTGCTCTGTAGTGCTGTAACAATTAAAAACCTTTCAAATGTACCAGAGATTCAGAAAATGGTTTATTAACAAATTATTTATTAAATAAATAGTTCAAATAAATAACATACTGTATATTCACAGGCAAACAAAAATAACTTACAAAAGAGGTATTGGAAGGTAATCAGCACAATAGTCTTGACAGCAGACAATCAATCCATAATCTTTGGCTATATGACATGCTTATTGTACAAAAAGAGCAAAGCAATATACATTTAAACAAGGAGACGATATCGTCTTCTGAAGCAAACGATTACGCACAGAGGATTGTCAGTTTTGCCAAAAATTCCTCAGCCAAATTGTAGGGATCCCAAATGGCGACTCAACAAGTTAACTGGACGTTATTAAATTGAAGGGCTGGGAAACGAGGCTCTGACAGGACGCTCTCTCAGAACGGATTATTCTACACAACCTTGATGAATAAATAGAAAAACAAAGGTCAGATTTCGACTCCTCGTGACATATCAAGCACGTCGACAAAAAAAGTGCCCTTGGCTATTTCGAAACGATTGCAGTCCGTGGTGAATTGGGTGAGCCGTTATCTATTCAAATGCCTCGGTGAAACTATTGCTTGAAATGAGAAATTCCTTAATCCCCTCCGTTTTCCTCAGTGGCAAAACGCCCTCTTATTGCAAAAAACTAAATTAGTTCCAGCCGGGCCAGCAACAAGGAATATTAACACGAAGACATGAAGGGAATACTGTACATCCAAGTTTTACACATCCATGCAGAACACACATTAATTTTCACACGGGCTCCCGCAGCCTTTTTCACCCGCAAATACATTTTCAACACCGATCGGCGTTGGTGGTTAGGTCCACGTTTTCAGCCGAGAGCGTACCAGTGGACTCCACAGACATCACACAACATCGTATCCTCTGCATTGACTCAAAACCTTTGTGACTCGGGGTGGGGGGGGGGGGGGGGGGGGGGGGGGGGGGGGGGGCAATGGTGATGAATGCAAAATGGAGTCGTGGGAAGAGACGAGCTTAGGTTTCACCCCAGGACACGGGTGAGAAGAGTCCCACGCCAGGAAGCTGCTACCGTTTTTTTGTTGTTGTTGTTGTTGTTGTTGTTTTTTTTGCGGCAGTGCTCTACCAGGCCTCGGAGCTGTCGCAGCTGGACCCGGGGGAGGGAGGGTCGGTGTCGCTGGTCAGGGCCCAAGGGTGGGGGGAGGAAGAGTGCAGGCGCTCCACGTTGCCCCTGAGGAAGGTGAGCAGAGCCGCGGGGGACCGCGAGGCCGGCTGGCCGCTCTGGCTCTCCAGCAGCTGCACCAGGAAGTTGATGTAGCGCATGGCCAGGCGCAGGATCTCGTTCTTGCTCAGCTTCTTCTCCGGCGGGTGGGTGGGGATGAGCTTGCGGAGCTCGGCGAAGGCGGTGTTGACGTTGTGCTGGCGCCAACGCTCCCTCGTGTTGGTGAACACCTTCCTGGTCATGGTGCTGGTGCTGCAGAGAGGAGGAGGAGGAGGAGGAGGAGGAGGGAGGGTTAATGTCTGTGATGGGGAGGATGCTGTGGCGTGAACGTGCCTGGTGTAAGCAGTGGACAACAAGAGACATACTGTTCAGAGATTACTGACAAAACTTTTAATTGGTACAATTTAAAAACATGTTTTCTGTTGCCTTCTGCAAACTAAAGCCTCTTATCTTGCCTCCCTGTTATTTTCATTTAAAATAATTATTTATATTTTTTCTCCCTTTACACCAAGAAGCATTTTGCCATTGTAAATATGAATTTGTCCTTGAATGACTTGCCTGGTTAAATAAAGGTTGTGTAGAATAAAGGAAAAAAAGAAAATTATTATTCTCAACACAATTTCGCTCTCCCCTCCCTCCCCACCAAGCATCACACCCCCACTGCCAGCAGAGCACACAAACCTCCACAACATGACATTTTGCGTTGTTGCATGCCTTGGATGGATGGAAGGATATATATATATATATTTTTTTTTTCTGCCCAAAGCAAAAACACAGGAAACAACATCAACCAACAACGTAGTACGAAATCCTCACCTGTGTGCTGACGAGCAGAGATATCAGTTGCAGAGTGTCTGTCTTCCCAAAGTCATCAGAGTCCACTGCTGCTGTGTGAATGTCCACTCAGTCTTGTCTTCTCATGCTCTCTGAGAGCTCCTTGTGTGTGTGTGAGAGAGAGAGAGAGAGAGAGAGAGGGAAGGAGAGCGAGTAAGAGGGAGGGAGAGAGAGAGAGAGAGAGAGAGAGAAGAGAAAGAGACGGGGGAGAGAAGGGGGAAGACTGGTGCATGCTCGCATCTCACATTTTATAGCAGGGTGAACCCTATTGTGTGACGTGTGCTGTCGTTGAGCCGCTCCGGTCGGTGGCATTGTGTGAGGTTGGTGTTAACTCGAGAGTGATTGTTAACACCAGGCCGAGGTGTCCCCCCCCCCCCACCCCTCACACACACACACACACACACACACACACTCCCTCCACCATAGGGCGTATTTATCTTTTAAACAAAGAAACAACCCCGGGGGGCTCGGAGGAGTAATGACTGTAATAAATTGTTGTTGATGATTTTCAGGTGATTCTGCGCGACCTCGGAGGAGCTCGGGACCTCGGGACCTCGGGACCTCGGGACCTCGGGACCTCGGGACACGGTGGCACCTCTCACCACCGACGGCCCTTTAAGAGACTATTTGCGCAGCTTTTATGATTCATTGCTCATTTAATCCTTGAAGGTTCGCATTAAAGGTGACACATAAATTCCCATTGAAGTGAAACTGAGACGTTTACCTTCCCTCACTGCTGTGGACACTTTCTACGCCTCAGACATTAGCCATGGGTAGCCCCCCCGCGGTAAAGACCTTGATATCACTGGCTCCACTACTATTGAATTCAGCCTGATTGGACCACAAAAGGTAAAAATACCATATCCAGATTGACAGTCGAACAATATGGGTTTTGTTATGACTATGGTAATCTTGTTGAGCCATTCCGAGGGCCACACATAAATTAGAGCGAGGCTGAGGAGAGCAGGGTCCCGTGGCTTGGAGGGCCACCTCTCTCCACCTCTCTCTCCCCTGCCCTCCCTCTCTCTCTCTCTCTCTATCTCTGCCTCCCACTTTCAACCTCCCTTCAGATCAAAAAACCCAACGTCTAGTTTAACCAATTGTCACTGTTCTTTTTACACCCTTCAAGTGTTGTTTCAAAGACGCAGCCTTCCATAAAAGTCTCTCTGTGTGGAGTAGGAATTTACATAATCCGATTAGGGGCCGGGATTAGCCCCGGGCCTGGAGAACAGGGCCCCGGTGGGGGCCGCTTCTGAATCGGCCATTCATGGGCCTTGCTGCACGTCCAAGAGGCTGCACCTGCAGGCCAGGCTCCACGGCTCCCTGGCTCCGTCCAGCCTCCACTGCGGGCCTCGGGTCTGCAGACACACTCACAGCAGAGCAGCCGGTGTGATGCCCCTCATCACACCAGCAAGCCCAGGAGGAGACGCCGGACACCCTGCTAGGATTTCTGTGTCATGGCAGCAGTAGAACCGGCCAGCTTGACTCGCTGATCAACACACCACTTTGGAAATATCTAATGAAGTGTAGCATTTCATTGCCAGTCTTAATATGTGTCAGCAAATTGTCAAAAACAGCAAAATGAACGATTGTCTCTTCAAGTCACTGAACCAAAACATGGTACTGAGGCTTGAATGACCGAATCGCCTCGATACAAATATTTCATCAGTGTGTATGTCAATATGTCTGGGCAATATATGTATACAGGTACAGTACTGTATGTTCCATAGCTTTCTAGATGTATATGCTGCATATGGGGCTACATGCATAAGGACTTGTGCAATATCTTATGATTGTATGTACTGCAGTTGGGTCCAAAAGTCCACTACCAAGAACTCCTTTCATTTAAAACAAATTATTTTTTTCAAAGTTAAAGCACTAGCAGTGGCAACAATAACACATAGAGGACCATTCATTTAGTCAGTATCTTGTATTAGTTGTTAAAAGTCCAAAACAATTCACTCTGTGTATTAGGAGCATACATGTGTTAATGTTTAAATGAAATATATGGTGTGGCAAATATGAGAAAACCTGTTTCAAATTTACATTCAGATATATTTCAATTTCATACGAGTGTTTCTCTAAAATCTAAACATTTCAATTTGTATCAGTTGTAATTAATGTATTATTCAATAAGAAATATCAGCTGAGTTAAAAAAAGGTGTATTGGTTTTTGAGAAATGATTCATTGTGATTACCGTGTTTTTTACAGGTCAAGAGGTCAGGTGATGGTACAGGACGTCTTATTTACTCATTAGCTTTTCTTAGAACATTTTTATTGTGGCTGTTTATTGTGTCCCGAGTTTATTGCTGCTGTGAAAATGTGATCTCCCTCGGCGATAGAGAGACACACGGGTGACACACAGTTAACTGCTGCCTGCGATTACAGATAACAGCAGTCTGACCTTTAGAGAGAGAGAAGGATCCAGCGCTAACGGATGGCTGTGGTTTAAACAGCCTGGTAATTCCCACAATATGTCTCCTGCCCTACTCAGTCCAGGGCCAAAGTATGGCAGGGGGCAATTACTGCACCATTACACTGCTGTTTACCTAGCCTCCGCGTGCAGACCCCTTTAACCATCTTGCGTGCAGCTTTTGTTCCCGTGCCATTTTAAAAAGCGACCATTTCAGACGCCTTTTTGTTTAGCCCGCGCTGGCTGGAAGGCGGTGAGGCCAGAGAGAGTGGATGCGGTGTAAAAAAAAAAAAAAAAAAAGGCGAGGGGGTTATTGATGGTGGCTAGCCAGCGTGCGGATGGCCAGAGGAGAGGAGGCAGGGAGGCAGGGGAGGCTCTGAGTCGATGTCCCCGAGGCCGTCTTTGTCTGGGGATCATTCCTGAGGGAGCTGGCTTCACTCTGCTGGCTCGCGGAGATAAGCACTCTCTCCACATGCTGAGAGACGCCGATAAGGGGATTGCTGCACTAAATGAAAAAAAACTAACATTTGAGCTGCTAAAATAAGACACACTTTATCAGTTTAGCTGGGAAAGACCCCCAACCCAAACCCACAATTAGAATTTGTTTTGCAATATTGAGCACACTCTTCATATACAGTATATATGTATATATATATATATACATATATATAAAAAGAGCACACAGTAGTAATCTATTTAGGCGTTTAATCTTGTTTGTAAAAATTCTAATTCAGATCTAAATTATGTTAATTATTAAAGTATAATCGATATTTCGAGTACACCTAATAATTAATATAATAAAGTAAAGAAACTGACAATCTGGCCAGATATACTGTTTATTGTGTTTATTCAAAACATTCTTCAAAAGATTTCCTTTGGCAATTGACCACAAAGCTTAATAACATGGTGTATTAAATACTGGACCAGTCGAGTGAAATTTCCCTTCTGATTGCTGTTCACCAAATACCGAGCTTTTTTGGGCATCCACCTGCTTCTTGACAAAAGCACTGCTGAACCTTGCAACTGGAATAAATATCTAAAATGTTGTAAGTTAAGTTATGTTGTAAGAAAAAGTCAAATCCAAAATTTAGTTTGGTATTGTTAATTTACAATTTTATTTAAAGTAAAAGAAAAACTTAAATTAAGAACTTAATCATTAGAAAAACGTTGACTTATTTAATTTGAACATTTAAATTAAACTCATTTAAAGGTGTTCACTGTCTACTTGTATTCATGAATATTTCCCAGGCTACAGGAACATAGCCTAGAAAAACTTAAGCCTGGTCTGTCCATCACTTCTGCCAGGCACCCTCTCACAGCTCAACTTCTTCTTCAGTGGTGCCAGCGCTGCGAAAGAAACAAATATATCTGTCAAAAACCAAGCCTACGTCTTTCACACTTGAGTAAAAAACGGGCCTGTTGGTCAATCTAACCTTTATGTGACGAGAGGATTGGCAGAAAACACCAACTTTGGATTACTAAAACGTGTATCTTTTTACATTAGCTAATGCTAGTTGCCTATGGGCTCTTAACATACTGTATGCTAACATGTTAGCATGTAGCAGGACAGACGTACAGAGAAACGAGACGATTTGGTGGTAGTCCTGTCCTGTAACATGTAAAAAGCAAGGTCGCCAACGAGCCACTTAACTCAACTCTTATTCACCTGACTCAACCATGCCTGCAACCTCTCCACTCCTCTTCCTCTCTCCTCCCATCCAGCATTTGGAGCCGTAGCGAGGGGAAGTGCTTGTAGTCCCTCTGCTACTGTAGGCGCCGTCACCTCCCCAACCTCCTCCCCACGGCACCGCTGCTGTAGGGGGGCTCGGACCAGGGGCGACGCAGGGGCCACCTGGATATGCAAGGTCACTGTAGGAGAACCTTTGACTGCTGCTGGAGCAAGCTGGCTGCTGCCGGTTGTCACGGTAACTGAACGCGGACTCCAATTCGAAGGGATCGCCGCCGGTGGTGTGTAGGTACTCGGCGTAGGGGTCACGGTGTGTTGGGGCCCTCTGCGTCCGCTCATCTCCTCCTCTTTCTACAACCTTCCCCACTGTCCCGCCTCTTCTGCTCCAGCAAGCTACCTTCACCTCCTCCCGATCTCCCTCCTCCTCTTTCCACGGATCCTTGCCGGTCCAGCTCTTTTGGAAATGGGGCTCCGCGGTGCCAAAGAAGCAACTCAGGTCAACTTGGAAACCTGCATCGCCAGCCTGCACGGCCACGCCCGGGTCCTGCTCACGGAAGCTGCCCGCTACACTCCCAGCCCAGGGGGAGTGGGACAGGAAGCTGGCGGCGTGGTCGGTACCTGAACGGTCCGGGTTGGGGGTTGGAGTGTGCGTGCTGCAGGTCTGTGCTGGGCGTCCAGGGACTGCTGGGTGGACAGTGGTCTTTCTGGGTGAATGCTGCATGTGACTCTGGCTGGCAGGGGTCTGGGGTCAGCTTGTACAAGGAGGTGGTGTCACTGAAAAGCTAAAACCAGGCCATTAAATACTGCACTGCCCCATATGATGGAAAGCCATAGAGACATTTGCCATGTGTAGTTTATGGTAAAGACACCAAATGAGATTGCTATGTAATTTTATGTCAAATCACCTAAAATCATCGTGGATCATCATTGAAACCTGCCCTGATGACCCCCATTCATTTAGCATTAGTGGTGGCTTATTTCTGCTGATGTTTAGGAGGCTACTACCAGAGAACCAAACCATGCAGTTTCACCAGGCTCTTACACTCTGAGGCCAAATACCCATCTGAACATTGAATGAAAAAAACAGCAGTCATCCTTCAAGGACTTGAAATAAGACAGTGGTTCTCACGTTTTTCTGCTCACAACCCCTAACAATGAAGCAGCGCCTACTTGTTGCAGGTATAGATTACAATTGAATTGTTTTTTTCTGTTTTCAGGCTATTTTGTTAAATTATTGAAAGAGACCCAGAGATTGCAAATATTCATTATCTCAAAACAAAAAGGCATTCAAGGTTAAAACTTGATATGAATGACTAACCTTGTGTATTATAAATATTCCTGCCTCCCAAAATCATCCTGCCTGCCCCCTGTGGTGGTTTCAACCCCCAGGTAGAGAACCACTGACATTAGATCTATCTGGTTTATGTGAGTTTACAGAGGGAAAATAACAGGAAACAGCCAACAAATGCTGCAACACTGCACATGGCTGTACTAGATCAGGTGTGGTTTTGTATGCCAGGTTACCTTGAGGACTTTGTGTGGCACCTCAGGTAGCAGCCCCTCCAGCTGAGAGAGCGAGGCCCTCATGAGCCACTGCATGGATGGGGCCCTTCTCAGCATTAGTTGACTGACCAGCGGGTTCATGCATGGGAACTGCAACAGACACTTTTCTTCCTAGCGGGGGAGGAAAGGGATACATACACACATACATACACACACACACACACACACACAGCAGCACATGAACTCATATCCAAAGGCTCAATATTCAAAGGATATCAAAAGAAATGCACACACATCACCCTGGGGTGGAGAAATGTTTGCATCCACATCCACAGCATTGTTACGGTGCAGGCACATGACAGGCTGTTTAAACCGTAGCTATCCTTTAGCGCTGGATCACCCCGCCCCGCCCCACAACCCCCCATTGCATTAACCCTGCATCAGTACTGCAGACAGTTATTTCGGGAGTGTTAAACAACAAAATCAAGTAATTACTATTCCTTTAACTTAATATCCCCCCCCCCCCCCCCCTATGTGATGCGGTGGTCACCTCTGAGGGCATTACAGCCAGCCAGTCTCTGTCCAGGTAGCTGAGAGGGTCCCTGTCGCTGGCTGTCAGGCTGTGGAAGCAGATCTGGCTGATCCACCTGGCGATTTCCCCCACCTCCAACTCTATCAGCACCTGACAGACAGGGCAGGGAGCGAGCCTGTTTTTGCCCGTCAGCATCAATTCACTGCCCCTGCCCTGTGAAGGTCACAGGTTCGATCCTCATAACAGCCCTAGTTACAGTCAGCCATTTCCCACCCTGTTGACATCATGTGATCATCACTTTTTTGTGATTTGCGTTTTTTGTGATAGTCTTTCTCTTTTCTTTTTAACTACTTCATGGTAACCTGTTCTCATCTTGTACTGTACATTGATTTTTGCCAGAAATGAACTAATTCGCTGTTCATTTAAAATGACTTCCAGTTTTGGTTGAGGCACTTCCTTGGTGGTGGTCTCATTTTTCTACAGCTATTATACTATGCTATCAAAATTAATTTGACAATGATATATTGATGTTAATATTCTACACGTAGCAGCTTCTAAGTCAGGGTAGGAAAATACATCATGGATGAGTTGTACCTTGACGTCTAGGTCTTCTGACTTCATGCCGAACAGCACCAGAGATGAGTATACCAACACCAGATTGCTGAAGGCTTCGCTGGACAATCTGCCATTACACACACACAAGCAGGAATGACGAGCCGTTGTGGACATTGTGTGTTTGTGTGTGGTTGTAGACATTTTAAGCGAAATGTCAGCTAAATGCCTAAAATGTATATGTGTATATGTGTGTGTGTTTGTTTGTTTTTGGGTGTGTTTCTGCATGCAAGTCCGTTTGCATGTGTATGAACGTGTGTGTGTGAATACATGGACACTGACCCTCCTCCCTGGCTATCTGGGCAGTGCAGGATGAGCCAGCAGCAGCTGTACTGCAGAGACAGAGCGGTCAGCCTCATCACCACCCCCTCACAGGCCTGCTCCTGGCACAGCTCCTCCTGCTCCTAGACACACACACACACACACACACACACACACACACACACACAAATTGAGATTCATCACACAATGAAATCTCACAAGGAGATTTTATTGTGTGAGCTCAGCGTTTCTATGCAATACCACTGAAGCTCAGCAGGGGGAGACACACTGAATGAACAAAGAAGTACAATTACAAAGCAGCTTTTGTGTGTGTGTGTGTGTGTGTGTGTGTGTGTCTGTGTATTTGTTTGCACCAGTTCAGGATTCCAGCTGAAGATCTTACTCTAGACTACAGTTCCTCTCATACCTGAATGATGATGGCGGTGTTCTCGTCCACTGTGATCACAGCATAGCAACGGGTCCCTCCTAGCATCTGCAAGGACGGAGAGTGGCTCCTCTCTAACACGGTGATGTTATACCTACAGCACAACACACACACACACACACACACACACACACACACACACACACACACACACACACACATGATACACTTTATGTCAGGTTGGAAACACTTGTGGGAAGATTTCGAATGACATCAATCCAGGCGTCTGCCATCTCTATGCACCTGGACCACTATGATGAGACTTGACTGAATGAATGGGAAGGCTTACGTTGACTCCAGTATCTGTAGCAGCAGCGGACAGTTGAGAAGTCCCTCCGTCACAATCAACACATAGGGCACACTCTGCTCTAGGGAAGAGGCTGTTTCGATCTCTTCTGGAGGAACACAAACACACAAAAACATCACTTTACTCTTCACTGACAAGCCGACGATAGTGTTCCCTGATAACTGACCAGCGTTGGGGAGGACGGTGTGGAAGGTGAGGTGGCTGATGCTCCTCTCTCTGCAGACAGCGGCCCATGGCGAATGGCCTGAATGGTCATACTCCACCACCAGGGAGAAACACTGCCAGGGGAAGTCGGCGCCTATGTGCTGGCCACACACCACCACACACACACTGTCATGCATGCTGGTGAAAGAGGAGAGATTTCTTCAATAGGACACTGAATATTATGCTGCAACATACCAAACATTTACCATTTCTGGTGCTACTTGCAGTGCAATCTACAATGGATGCAGAAGATTACCAAACAACTGAATATGTTCCACGATGCAGACACTACATCCACACCTGTTGAGCATCCTAGCACCGTTCAGTTTAGTCTTGACGTCCTCGGGACACGCTGCAGTTACAGCTGCACCTGAGACGGCAAAACGTAAACATATTTAACCGTATGAAACTTACATGACATGTTTTCTTTGGTGACAAACTAGATTACAGTGGCTGCTTTGACTCGTGACAGGTTACACTGAGCACCATTTGTATCTCAAAATCACAAGGGATAATGAACACTGTGGGAAATTACAGTCAGCTGGATTCTTTATTCCAAAGGAGGAAACGTTTATTTAAACTACCAGTCAGCACAATGAGAAAATGTAATAGATGACTATTGTGTGACACACGCACACAAACACACTATCAGATCAACATGAGCTCATCACCCTATCAGTCACCACATGCAGTTGAACTGGTGTTGGTAAGAGCTGCTTACCAGCCACTTGGCTCAGGGCTGTGATGAGCATGGCTCTGGCATCGTCAGAGTCGACTGCCATAATGACTAGAGCCTACAACAAGACACGTCAACCGGTATCAGTCGCTCTTTCAAGAATGAATACACAAACATCACAGACACAGGTAGAACTGCACGATTACGGCTAAAATGTTAATCCTGATAATTTTGCTAGATGCTGCGATCACAATTATCAGTCATAATTACTACAGTTACAGGCTACTACGGCTACAGAAGGCATTTTAGATTAACCAAAATATAATATTTCAATATTGCTGAATTCTGCAAACTAACATGACATGATCGCACATAATTAATTGTACACAGGCTCCTCCTTGTCCTCCTTGCTGTTAAATCCTTTCATAAGTCTGACCTAGTTAGGCCTGTAAAGTCCTTTGAGGCTTGTTTATGATAAATGGTTATATAAATAAACCTGACTTGACGTAGTTTTGTTCTTGAAGGGGACACTGACTTTTTCCACTGTGTTCTGTCCCTCCCTGCTGTGTAGCCACGTGGCCAGCTGGTCCTGCAGCTCCAGCATTTTGGGGTTGGACTCCTGGTTCCTGTGACCGACGTAGAGGAGGATCTGCAGCCTCCTCACCAGCTGCTCCAGACTCTGCCCTGCACACGCCTCGGCTGCCTTGGCCAGGTAGTCTTGGTGCAGGACCCGACATACAGAGAAGATCACTATGCTATGGTGCTTGTGTTACTATCAATGTGGGGAAATGGTAAGTACAGCTTGAATGATCACTGTGCAACTGACTGATTAGGGTTTACTGTACCAGTGAACACTAGGTAGCAGATATCCTAATTTGATTCTGTTTTTCATCAAAAGACCTTCAGGTGCAGAACAACGATAATGTATTAATACCTGAAGGTAAATTCTCTTTTTGCAAAAAAGAAAATCAGGGATTCAAAAAAGAAATTCAGAGGTCAGGATCAGCTAGGAAGCAACTTCCCAGGAGCTGGCAGGGATTCAGCATCTTGCTCAAGGACACTTCAGCAGGGCAGATGCTTGCCAACATGGGGGCTTGAACCCAGGTCTGGTTAAAGGGTGTCTTTCTAACCACTAGGACCACCCTACCAGTCGATTCTTGTGCAATCAAAAGGATTATTTAAACCTCAGAATTAAATAAAAACATGGAAATCCTCAAAATTGGAGTTAACATTTTGGCATGACACAACGTTTGGCCTGTTGTATTATTACTGACCCACAGCAGTGCTGAGGTCACACTTCAGGAGCAGGTCCTTGACGGTCACCAGCACATGGATCAGAGCCACCTGGTGGAAAAGCAGTTCCTGATCTGCAATACAACAAAAAGGACAGCAGTGGAAATGCACAACCTTTAAATGTGGATTTACTGGACTAATACCTAAACAGTTACATGTTCTACCTAAAGCTAAGTACGGGGGCCTGAGTTGCTCAAACGAAACATCACAAAACGACACCTCGGACTAGTTCCTCACCATGTCCCTGTGACCTGCAGAGCTCCTTCTCCTGCTGCTTGAGGAGGAAGTGGGTTTGGTCTGGGGCCAGGCTGCTGAAGTCTCCCAAGGCTGGGGAGTTGAGGCCCCAGCTCCCTGGCCCTGGACAGACAGGGCTGAGCAAAGGCCAGCAGCTCACAGTTGGCACGCCACTGGCTCTCTGCAAGGGAGCGGGGAACATGGGGGGGGGGGTTACAAAACAAACTTTGAACTCATTCAAGTTTGCCACACATTGTAAGGCACTCTCATTCGGCAAAATCCTTTTCATTTGTGATGTAGATGATGTAGGTGAACTGATGGTGCTGTGAATGTGTCATACCTGTAGCCTGGACCTGTACAACTTTGCCGCCCTGCCTGCTCTGAGGGACAGGTTGACTGATTGGCTGACTGGCTGCTTTCTGCTCTATGGACACCATTTCCTGCAGAGGCACCGCTCAAATGCAGAGGTCCTCCTATCTGGCACGTGCATCTGCTCTGGAGAAGGCTGCGGCGTTTGCTGCTTCACCTTTGGTACTGATAACACAGGGTAAGATGATGTAACAGATATTTAACAATACAATTCTAGACCTTTAGACCAAAATGTATCTGTTAATGTATCTAGGTCACCCAACTTTGGGCTGGTACCTTCACTCTGACTGTGGACCTGTAAAAAGGTGCTGATAAAAGTGTACACTTATGTCTTATTCACCAATTTTTAAAACCAGCCAGTGGTATCTCAATGAAATAATACAATGGTTCAAAACTAGACTATAATTCATTATGTTTACAGCAGCAAAGTCCACCTTGAGTGCTAGCGCAGATCTGAGGGAATACAGGGACAGTAGCACTCAGCTGGGACCTCAGCATCATGAAGGTGGATAGAGGGTCCAGGTCCTTCTCTGCTGGAAGCCTGGCCACTGGGAGACTCCTGTGGTTGTCCCTGGGTCTGGCCTGCTTGGGATCAGAGGTGCTCTTTGGTCTGCTCTCACCTTCACCTCTGCCTATGTGGCTGATGGCCTCCATAGGAGTGGAGGAGATTGTTGCACACACTGAAAAAATCTTTCCAATACTGCCCCCCTCAGCATTTCTGGTAATAGCAGCGGCTGAAAATACTGAGGTTGTAGTTTTTTCTTTCTCATTATTTGTGGGGATGATGTGCGCCAGGAAAGTGTTCTGAGAAGAATCGCCAACGGCCTCTGTTTTGGGAGGGGTAGCACTTGTGGCAGCTTCAGCAAGAGAAGCAGCATTTCCAGATTTCTCCAGGTGAGATGATGGAGTTGGGCGTAAGGGATTCTTCAGGATGGATTTGATTCTGGCCTCACTGACTGGGACCGGAGGTGCTGGAGACAAAGACATGGAAGTGTACGTAGGAAATTTGCTGCAACAATCCCAAAATTCAACTTGAAGCACGAGACTCGGTTTGATCCCAAACGGGAATGTTTGTGTTGAATGTGAATGTTATAAATAAAATAGACAGAAAACACAGTAAAATAAAATTGATCTTTCATGAAATTACATCAGTCAGATCATAGAGCATGTACAGACATCCTCTTCATATACTCAAAACTAAAAAACTAGAAGAGAAAAAATACAGCCACCTCATTTCACCCTCTAATAAACTAGAACAGATTTGATGTATCTACTGTATATCAAATCAACAGAAAGTGAAAGAACCATCTGTACCCACATGCTAGGTGGTGGGGGGACAGTGTTGTGAAGTCTTCCATCTTATCCTCCTTGGTGTCGGGTAACCCGGAGCTCATGCTCTCTGTGAACTCACAGGAGCTGGAAAAACCCTCCTCTGGCTGCCCGGACCCCACCTGCCCGGACCCCACCTGCCCGGACCCCACCTGCCCGGACCCCACCTGCCTGACAAAACTTTCTGTCTTCATCGTTAGTGATTTCAAGGCTTCAGACAGAGGATGGAACTCGAAACCTGGTTCACGTATTTCGGGCTCTGTTGGAAAGTAGAGTTTAGGTTTTTAATCATGGTCATGCATTATTTATAAGTAGTTGTTTTTGTTTTGTTTTTCGTTTTTTAGGCCTTTGTTTTTTGTATTTTGTACCTTGCCTTTGTATTTTGTACATTCTTGTGATACTGTTTGCTGCTGCAACCCAAGAATTCCCCCCCCGGGATCAATAAAGTATCTATCTATCTATCTATCTATCTATCTATCTATCTATCTATCTATCTATCTATCTATCTATCTATCTATCTATCTATCATACCTTAAAGGGTAATGTACAGTGGTCCAGTGGTTAGAGGCTAATTCAACTTACCAGCAATATGCTATACAGTGAGATTATATGAGTGCTGCTTACAATACAATTATATGAGTAAGATGAATGCATTCAAACAAACTATACAACTACATTTTGCTATTACCTGCCAACAAAAAGCCTAGCACAAAGGTCGGGTGCTTCTCTGCCTTCCAGAGGGCCAGCTCCATCTCCTCTTGATCTCTCTCTGACACTAAATATCTACACGACAACCATGAACATCACAAGAACTTGGGTTTATTCATGGTTCCTTCTTGCTTCCATTATAACATGTTGCAGCAGAGCGTAGGTTGACATCTGTACTTTTCTCTGATATGTTTTAATTTATCATTGTATTTTATTTCTGTGTATCACTTCCCCTCTATGTTCTTTCACTGTGAAAACAAACTACACTACACTAAATCTCACCAGCACATCTAGTCTATCAGTAGCCTGGCATTACTCACCGTCTGCAGACTGGAGACAACTGTTGCTCTTGGAGCTCAGAAGTGGACAGCCTGAGCCGGGTTAGACTGGCCTTGGGTGTCGGGGTCAGAATGAGGTCAAGCTCCATTTCAGTAGGAAGCACCAAGCGTCCTTAGAGAGAAATTAAGTTCAAGCATAGCTGAGGCCAGGGTGGGGAAATTACCTCCAGCCACCAGCCCGATATTTCAATTTTACCTGTGGATACGTTGTCTATCATCCATCATTTCTAAAAATCGAGTTTACAGGTAAAATAGTAAAGGCGGCTGGTGAAATATGAGATGAACCAGCCACTGTGCTGTCCTGGCTGAGGTAAACAATCATGTCCAACTTTTTATTCACTGAATAACTCTCAACTTCTCAATTGAGAAGTTACATTAAATGCATGCTGACTGTGATTTGTACCTGCTGACTGGCAGTCTGTTAAGCCTCCATTTATCTCAGAGTCACCAGTTGGCTCCTTTGATATGACAAACTGGGAAATGTCCACTGCCAGTAATGCAGCTGAATGGGAAGCTGAAATAAATGTGATTATGTTAAGATGCTTTTCTAAGTGCTGTTGCTCTTTTCCTATTTGTCATTTGCTCTAAAATAAGCACTCTCACCTTTATGAAGCACATCCAGGACTGGAAGTTCCTCCTCTATCAGTTCAGGAGCAACATTCGTAACACCCCAAATGGAGCAGTTTTCTCTGTTGAGTGTGAACGTTTCCAGTTCAACAGGTAAGAGCAGAGACTACAGAGAAAATAAACAGCGTTAAGTGAAGGTCATTTCAGACGCAACCGAAGTATTTGGCCTTTGTCTGTTCTGTCTTGATTACCTCTTCGTTCATCAGTGGCTCTTTGCCAAACTCCTCATAAATGGTTGAACAGGTCTGAATGTCACTGGTGTGAACATCAGCAGGAGTCTCATAAGACGCACAACTGCCTGAAAGGGGGGTGATCTGTTAGGCTGTAACATTTTGAGTAACCAAAAGCAAAAAATGGGGGAGTTAACTTCTGTCCACTGGCGACACTAGCTGGTAGATTCCAAAATGACCACCCACGATTTTACCAACAAACTGATCTTAAGAATGGAAAAGAACCTCTGAACAGAGGCTGGTTACCTGGCAAGGTGGCTGGCTGAGTAGGCAAATAATGTTTATAATGTATTCAAGACCATAAGGCCTTCAGTTTAAATAATATAAGATATTTTAAGACTTTTTCAGGACCTTGCAGGCACCCTGTTAAAATAAGACAAATAGTCAAATTAAAGTACCTCAGGATACCGACATAAGAGAATGTTTCACCTGAATATGGTGTCCTCAGAAAAGGTGTCTCCTGTGGAGCTGAGCAGAGGGTCAGCCACAGGTAGGTTCCTCAGCCTGGACAGCTTGGCTTTCAGCGTGGGAAAATGTCTCTTAAACTGTGGCAGATGATCAGCAAACACAACCTCCTCTGGCAGGAGAAGATCTTCATATTTCCATGAAGTAAGACTCAGGATGAACAGTATAACATATCCAAAACAAGCAGGCTTCCAATTTATGTAGGAATGCTTAAATGAAATAAGTAAATTCTATAAGAACTGATAACGGCTAATAACTCACCCTCATTCGGACTTCTGGGGCACATGTGGTCAGTTGTGCATTTGCAAAAGGATTCCTGACAGAGATCACTGGTATTTGACGCTTGTAGGAGACAAAAGGCCTCATCCAGGTCCTCTTGCGAGTTAGGATTGGAACTGGATATCACCTCTACTGGATTCCCTTTCACCTGACCCACAGTGACACTCCACCTACAATCAAAACTATAGGACTGAATGACGAAATGATCGTTGTTTGGAACAATTTAACCTAATGCAAGGAAAAGGGTGCAATTCTAACGTTGGTTTGAAAGTGACAGTACCTTTCTAGCGAATTTACTGGTTGGCCCATTCCTCCTGGGTTGTCTAGCAGAGATCCACTGACATAGAGTTTGCAGGTGGAGATCTCATTTCCTATCACATGCATCAAGTATACCGTTGCAAGGGGTCAGTCAGTCAATACAAATCCTTCAATCAGAAATCACTCATATCATACATGTTGTGAGTTAAAGGACTAGAAATGACCCATTATTACCCTTAACATTAGTACGGACAGTGAGTAGCTCTGAAGGTTGTGTCAGTAACCAGTATACCTCTGATCCATGGTGTCCTGTAGGTGACCTCAGGGAGGTTACCATCGTGGGGGTAATGGTCACTGCTGCCGGTGTGATGAGGCACCGGCAGCGCCAACCAGTTCATTGTTACCTTGAGACTAGTGGTGGTCTGAAATAAGGACAGAGAGGGAAGACGGTACGAAAGAGGAGTCAAGAATCACAATTCAGTAGAAATGCTCAGGTAACATCTATAAGCTGCAGACTCACCTCGCAGACATAGTCAAGAGCTTTATATTTGATGGCAGAGAAAATTTGACTTGACATAGACCTGGAGAGAAAGACAATGGTGGAGAATGACATGACATGATGGAAGAGAAAGCACCAAGGATGTAGTGGTAAATAAAACCTTTTGATGACCTCCAGTCAGTGATGAGGAAAACAAGTTTTGATTACGCCATTACAAGTACTCCGTTACTACCCAGCCCTGCTCATAAACTTACTGTGAGCTAACCATCACAGAACAAGATCAAGCTAACGCTCTCCTAGCTTGGTTAGCTAACGTTAGCCAGCTAGAGAGCGCCTGCTAACTACCGCTTATAACGTTACTACCAAAATTATTGCTTAACAGGTTCTACCAATAAAAGATTACTATTACAAACAAAGATTTAACCGTATGAAACTTACATATTGACATAAATTTAATTTAAAAGACGAATTGAAACACAGGATGAGGATTACAAGAGCTGACGTTAGTTTGGCTCGTGAGTGTTAAATCAAAGATCCGCTATTTATTACAAGAAGAAAGATGAATAACTCAAAAGTAAAAAATCTGGCCCACCCTCCTGTCTGCAAAAGTGGGCTTTAACTCTCACGCATGCGCTCTCTAGCTGCAAGTTATATTAACACATAAAAGTCAAGTATCATGGGAATATTCTAAGATGGGCTAAGATCGTGGATGGTTTTACGCACAAAATAAAATGAAACTAATGTAAATGAAAATGAAAAATGAAACTAATATAAATGAAAAATATATATAAATGAACATTGAGTTGTTGCATCTATAAAAACAAAACAGCACGTGAGTCCACATGATCTTTTTAAACACAGCCATGGTTGACTGCCTGTTGAATACCATGCTGTCTTTCTCTCTCTGCCTGTCTCTCTCTCTGAAAGAGATGCAGCATACAAGAGTAAGAGGAGCTACCCATGGTGCTGAAATGTAACTGGTGTGGCATCTCTCTCTTTGTCTCTCTCACTGTCTGTCTCCCGTCTGTCTCTGTCTGTCAGTCACGAGTGACACTTGCGGGCCAGGCGGGGTTCGCACCACCGTCAGGTGAGGGGACAATGTAGGCGATAATTCCTGTTAGAGTTATACGCAACTAGCCGCCGCGGGTCAGTAAACACGTTTTTATAAATACCACTTGCCGAGAGGACACAGACAAGACGAGAATTGTACAAAAGGTGATGTGATTTCCACAGTACAAAGTGGCTTTTAAACAAACAAGACGCCGTGCAGGAAAAGATGCAAGCAGGCGATACCGAGGATTAATCCCTTTTCTTTTTAACCCTTTTCCCTTTCCTTCTTTTGTTCGGGATTTCCCATTGCTCACATGCACGCGCGGCACCCCCGGTACCAACGACATGCATGCGACCCCCGGGAGACTCAATCACAGCTCCCGAAGGACCTCGGTCTCACCTGCCCAAAAGTGAATAGAAATCCAGATGTATTTAAAGGGCTATGAATAGAGGTCAAACTCCGTCATGGTGTTGAAACAGAAACAGGTCCGATATGATGCTAAAATGATGCTAATCCTCTGACGAGTGTCATGCCATTCTTTCAGGCTATTCTGTTAGCTACTTTTTGTGAAATTGATGATTATGTTTACAGTTGAAGGTGTAAAACTGCATCATGGGGCATATCAACGTCAGTTAGAACGTACCAGCGTTCTATGTGGAATGGTGTTTTCTAGCTACTGTTGCTACTGTGAAATAAAAGGTCAAAAGTAAGAAATAGAGGGAGAGGCTCAAAGTCAACGAGCAGACTAGGCTTCATCACGCAAACGGGTGTTTTAATTGAAATATTGGGCAAATGTTTCCATCCTAAGCGATTATACAGAGCTGCCCATCAACACTATGTGGGAATCGAACCCGCAACCTTGTGACTGAGAGTCGGATGCTCTACTAGTTGAGCTATCCGGGCCAGTGGGTGCCCGGCCAGCTAGTCAAATGGACTCTAGCTGTAACTAGTGGCTGGATTTCCATTCATACTCGTTCATCTACTGCTCCATCCATCGTGGCCTTAACAGACAGTAGGCATTAGTCTAACACTGAAATCATGTGTAGACCAGGCCGCAAGCTACAATGTACCCGGTATGATGGTAGTAGATGTTGGTGTCGGCCTAACAGGACAACATTTCTCTCTGTATTACTGAAACACAGCCATGGTTGACTGCCTGTTGAATACCATGCTGTCTTTCTCTCTCTGCCTGTCTCTCTCTCTCTGAAAGAGATGCAGCATACAAGAGTAAGAGGAGCTACCCATGGTGCTGAAATGTAACTGGTGTGGCATCTCTCTCTTTGTCTCTCTCATTGTCTGTCTCCCTCTGTCTCTGTCTGTCTGTCTGTCTGTCTGTCTGTCTGTCTCTCACTCACTCTAGTGCTAGTTAGTAGTCAGGTTAGTTAGGTTGACCTGCCAACTTCCACAGCTAAATTTGGCTCTTGAAGACAACGATGTTGCGGTGAAAAAAAAGGCTGTGTAAGAACGTGCAGCAAAATGTGCAAAGTCACTGACATGTTTGATGCCAGAACATGATGATGCTGCGGCTGATGATGATGATGATGATGATGATGATGATGATGATGATGATGATGATGCAATTGCAATAGACAAACTAGATAGATAAAAGATAGGGGTTGCAGAGCTTTCTGTTTCCAGCTACTGGAGAACTGGGCCTCAAATATGCAGGAACTCAAACCAACCAGATATTTGGGCTTTATCTTGACAAATCCAAATCTGTAGACTTGTTAGACATGCACCATAACAAAACAAAGTCATCATCTTCATCTCAAGATCCAAGGAAATACACAGCATGTTGAATCAAAGAGTAAAATACTGAAAGAGTATACATACATTACTAATGTCTGCTGAGGGAAATGAAGGAAGATTCACATGATGAGTTTTGATTTCTATTACGGTTCGCACCACCGTCAGGTGAGGGGACAATGTAGGCGATAATTCCTGTTAGAGTTATACGCAACTAGCCGCCGCGGGTCAGTAAACACGTTTTTATAAATACCACTTGCCGAGAGGACACAGACAAGACGAGAATTGTACAAAAGGTGATGTGATTTCCACAGTACAAAGTGGCTTTTAAACAAACAAGACGCCGTGCAGGAAAAGATGCAAGCAGGCGATACCGAGGATATATCCCTTTTCTTTTTAACCCTTTTCCCTTTCCTTCTCTTGTTCGGGATTTCCCATTGCTCACATGCACGCGCGGCACCCCCGGTACCAACGACCCCCGGGAGACTCAGCTCCGAAGGACCTCGGTCCCACCTGCCCATAAGTGAATAGAAATCCAGATGTATTTAAAGGGCTATGAATAGAGGTCAAACTCCGTCATGGTGTTGAAACAGAAACAGGTCCGATATGATGCTAAAATGATGCTAAACCTCTGACGAGTATCATGCCATTCTTTCAGGCTATTCTGTTAGCTACTTTTTGTGAAATTGATGATTATGTTTACAGTTGAAGGTGTAAAACTGCATCATGGGGCATATCAACGTCAGTTAGAACGTACCAGCGTTCTATGTGGAATGGTGTTTTCTAGCTACTGTTGCTACTGTGAAATAAAAGGTCAAAAAAGGCTGGATTCCCCTTCATACTCGTTCATCTACTGCTCCATGCCTTAACAGACAGTAGGCATTAGTCTAACACTGAAATCATGTGTAGGCCAGGCCGCAAGCTACAAATGTTCTCTCTGTATTACTTAATTAGGGTCTGTATATTAGAAATGCCTTGGAAGGGTGCTCAAACTTTCCTACGCAGATGCTCATTGTCTCCATTTTACCACAAGGGGGCAGTATTCTACCAAAATACAGAGTCAGCAGCGGTTGACTAGTACAGACACCATAAAACGTTCATTCTATTTTTATTCCGGGTGTCCAGATATTTCATAAATCTAAACATGGAATGATGTGATGGTGAAATGACACCAGTAGCAGCAAGTTATATTCGATAAATTAAAATCACTCTGAGACAGGGGGGCTTAAATCTATATTGCAATTCAACAATGGATCTTAATTGAATGAACATAAAGAAGTTTTGCTGTCCTAGTTCTGAAAGTTGGATGGGGGGGTTGTTGTATATGTGTTTCTTACATATAGTCCTTCCTTTTAACTATTGTCTGAGTCTTTAAAAATGTGCTTGTAAAGTGTGTATGACCTCATTGCATGGTCTCAGCTATTAAGCTGGTGAGAAACTTTTATTCTTTGCACATCTTAACACATCATTTGATATATATTTATGGAAAGAGCTGCACTTTGCCTGTGAGTGTCAGCAACTTCTCGTTACAGCGGTTTCATAAAGACGTGTTCAACCAGGAAGTAACAAGTTGCATTCACTCTATTACTGTAATTAAGTCGTTTTTTGTGTACTTATGCTTTCTGAGTATTTTTTTTTTTATCTCAGTAACTTTATTTTTACGTATGTATGTATTGAGTTTGTATTGCACTTTACATTTTAAATGACATCCATTACAAATGTAGGCTCTCCTCCAATAGCATTGGATCAGAAACTGGCCAGTGGTACATTTAATTTGTACCAAACCTGCATGACCATAACATTAGCTGGTTATTGCTAGCTAGTTAGTTAGCCTTGCTATGTAGTTGGTTGGTTAGTAGCAGAGGAAAAGATATTATTGAATGGGGATGGGCATTTTCTTTTCTTTTTTTTTATCACAGATTACTGAGTTGTGTTGATTCAAGCTTTACTCAATGTACTTTATTTCTCTCAGTTTGTCCTCTTCTCCAATTTACATTGCATGGGAAAGATCATGAAACTGTCTTCTTTTGTCTTTTGTTGAAAATGACTCATGTTGGTGTGTTTTTGATGCTGCCATTTAAGGCATCAGGTGATGTCTGTGTCTGGGAATCTTTTTTACTGGATCGTAATAAATCTTCTCACACCGGAGTGAGGACCAACCAAATAGATTCACACTGACACGAGGCTGCACCTAACGAGCTCTAAGGAATCCTCTCTCTGTGGCACGTACACCAACAAACAAACAAACACACACACACACACACAGGTGCACATGCTCACAAGCACACACATAAACCCACGCACACACCTTTGTGAAACTTCCCACAGTAGCTAACGCTTCAGTAATCAGGTGAAAATCCCGGAATGACAGCAGAGCAACTCAGCATAAAGCGATTTCTCTCTGAAGGGACTCTCAGGTTACCCGTGGGAGATCACAGTCAAAGCTGCACACTCAAAATCAGCAGAATCTTTTAAGCTGACACATAGAAAAGTGTCACCTGGAGAACACAAACCCCAGACAGGATTTTCAAGTTTACTCTGTGGGCTCACAGAGATGCAGTCGGCCATTGTTTTTCCAACTGGCGCAACATCTGACCTGGCCTGGTATCACAGTAACCTACAATGACGGGACAATGGCTTTTCATTTTCATGACATCAGTATTTTGTTCACTCCCTACCGAGACACGCTTTTCATCACTACCACACTTCTTCACTGTGGTTGCACACCCACAACACACACACACACACACACTCACACACACACACACACACACACACACACACACACACGCAAACAAAGGCCCTGTCATCTGAGACCACTGTATTTGGGTCACTTGCAGTTTTGCAGTTTCTGCCCTCTTGGTTTCTTTGAGAATGATATGTTTCCCTGGTTTCTCCCTCCTATTGTGTTCCCTGCGTATCGGTCCAAGTTTCTCAATGGGGTCAAATCTCTCTAAAATGTCCGGGCCTCCCCTCCTGGGTTTATGTTGTCTTCCGTTTCTTCCGCTACTGTAGAGCTGAATTGGTGGATCACTGCCACTGAAAACACTTTGCTTTATTGCAGCCACAACAACAGATCTTTGAGACGGTATTTTTATTTAATGAAGACAAATTCCAGATAATGTAAATACATTTACTGAAACCCCCCAAAAATCGACATATCGGTACTCAAACATTGACTTACTCATTACATTACAGTCCTGCACATTTCCACAACACCCATCACAATCTGCAGGTATTTCCTTTATCATTTAACATTAAACAGTCCATCAGATCATGTCAGAAGGCGATCAAACAACAATTCCTTCATCCATTTTGCAGTTTCACGTGTTTTACAGTGTTCCCCTGCACAGAAGCTTGTGATGCTGCTGACAAAGGAGCAACATATTGAAGCTAGTACATTTCTTTTATCTGTTATTCCTTTTTCAGTATTTATTTTTCTTACTTGAGACGTTAAAATGAAAAGACAGAAGCAGAGTGGCGGAGACGCCAGGAGAGAGGGTCCTGGTATGACTCGATCCACGGCCAACAGGCAGGTGTGATTATTAGATGCTACCGCTCCGTCTCTGGACGCGCTGGGTCTCATTTCTTGCGCTCCTCAATCTGCTCCACCTCGCTGGACTCATCCACCACCTTGCCGTTGATCATGGTCTGAGTGACGACCTTTACAATCTTCCTGGTCCTCACATCAGGTTCTTCTGCAATACACAGATACACAACCGAGGTTATGTGCTTATCTTTGCACTATAGCAATTTGTTTTGCTTGTGTAGCACGGCAGCACGGAAAATGCTCTGGCACAAAATGATGAACGGTAACAAATGAGAGTAAAGAACCACTAATTAGATATGTCAGCAAGTATTACTTTTTGCTGTGGTAAGGTTTAAAGATGTACTGGCAACCTGTAAGGCAACTTTGCACGTTGCTGGCTCCAAATGGCATCGAGATGTAACTATTTTAAAAATTTGTCCATACTGACACCAGACTTTAATTTGGACAAACAGAGCAAAACTACAGGGCCTTAAGTGCAGCTTTAATGGAGTATAATACACAGGGAGTGTGAGGGTAACATAAGGAACTCAGACACAACAATACTAAGCCAGCTGAGATGAAAAAAACAGGTTGTGCCATATAATGTGATACTATTGCAGTGACCCGAGGGAAACTGCAGGTAGACAGCCAAGAACGGGTCATATTCCCATTAAAATGGGCCAATGCTGGGCCAAAACTAACAAGCCGTATTATACCAGAACGATATCATGCAAGAGTTGTCATCTCTACCACAGGGAGAAAGTGTATGAAGCATTTTATAGGGAGAAGTGAATACTTTTGGTCCTTAACGGCATTTTGTTGATCAATACAATAGGTCAAATAATATGCACTTACTTTTCGGGGGTGGAGGTATTTCCTTCACCCTGTGGGACAAAAGAATACAACAGTTTTACTCCAAACACAACCCTTTTTTCACTTTGAACGTAGATCTTTAAGGACACTTTAAATTGGGTTGTTCCTTCATATTCACCACAGCAACAAGCTGTTTGTAGGGCCGAGTCCCAGTCCTATACACACTTATTAAAGGTTTTAATGCAGTAAATAGTATCAAGGGGTATCAAAAGCTTTAAAATGCTACGTTCTTGCAATGACAGCTTGAGTTTTCTCCTAGTTTATGGACATTTTCTGTACATGTTCTCTACATAGAAGGAATCAGGGAACCCACTTACACTTCCTCTCCTTCCAGCAGCCTCCTGTAGGTGGCGATCTCCATCTCCAGGTTCTGCTTGATGCGCAGCAGCTGTTCGTACTCGGTCTTGTTGCGCTGCATGTCCAGGCGCAGCTGAGAGAGCTCGTCCTCCAGCTGGGTCAGGCTGGTCTGGAGACGGTCCATCTCCACAGAGTACTTATGGCCAGTCTCCCCCAGGTTGCCCTCCAACACAGCGACCTGGCAGCAACACATACAGGGGCAGGTCGGTCACAACATCCGTTATTGTATATGACAACTTACGATACAGCACCACATACAATGACTTTGCGAGTAGCTACTGTAACTATCACGACTAAATGGCACGTTCAAGTTAATGCAAACCTGTGTCACATGTTTAAAGTGTTTTGAGACATTAGTGAAATTACTGTAAAGCGACGAGAACATTGGCAGCCTCCACACTGTATTTTACATTGTGTGCCACTGGGTCAGATTTTGTGGGGAATCTGCTTGATTGCTTTAGGGCACAAAAAATGCCTTTACTTTGCAAATAATACACAACTTTATTCCTGTTCCACTATTCTAACTGCACAGTTTCATAGTTTTTCATAGTTTCTTCTCTTTGTGACAGGAAGCAACAGAGTCTTCATTTTGAGAATATCACTGGTGTGAGATAGAGGCTACTGATTGCCTCGACCATGGTCTTATTTATTTACGGTAACTACACCAAGTCGTCACAATTAATTAGACAATGATGAATTGATGTTTAAAAATCCGGCACATCGCACCTTTAAGCAGTAGCACGGGCCGCATTAGCGCTAATGGCAGCCATGTTAGCGGAACGCTAGCATGCACGGAAGGTGAAAGCTGTGGGTTTCGTTCCATACTGCTCAGGCGGAGTGTACGCACCAATCTGGAGAGCATGTAGCCCCATTCGCCTCCACAAAAGACTTATCACTGTTCAAACAAGCATCAATATAACTTTGACGTGCGATACATTACTCACAGTTCTCTACAGAGCCAATATGGCCCCCAATGTTTACCAGAAGAGCTCATCCGTTTACAACCTGCAATACCCCTCCACCTGAGCAGGGACGGTAAGGACTGTCAGCAGCACCATATGTCTCTTTTCAGTATTGTGGGCGAACTATCAGGGTGAGCAAACACCATGAGGTATTTTTGTCTCCACTGAAGATCTCCACCCCGACCTGCTGTATGATCTGTTTTGACACGTTTAGTGGTGACACAGACTCCGGGTCCTGTCATATTGATGGACTACATGAGCAGAATGGAAGCGCCGTGTCAATTCTACCGGCTCCGAACCTTGTTGACCAAGAGAAAGCAGCTGCCACCTATAGGTTGGCCTGACGTTGGCCTGCCGTGTGCAGAAGAGAAGGGGTGAGGTAATGGCCTCCGAAGAAGTGGTGTAGTGGTAGTTAATGTCATACTTTATTGATCCCTATAGGGAAATTCTCTTTTGGCTTCCCTCCAGAGAGGTTAGAGTCAGGTACAGCAGCCCTGGAGCTGGTTGGGATTCAGTGTCTTGCTCAAGGACACTTGAATGCTGGCCAACTCGGGGACTTGAACCTGGGTAATCTGGTTAAAGAGCTAGGTCTATCATCACAACGTCACCCTGCAGAGGTACAATGTTCCCAAAAGACTGGTATGGAGCAAACCCATCATCCAATATTGAATTAATATCAGTCACTGGTAATGTGGGTGAGAGGTTGGTATCATAGCCAGAGAAAGAGGTGGTTACTGTATGTGTGTGTGTGTGCGTGCGTGCATGTGTGTGTGTGTGTGTACCTGTTTGCGCAGACTGTCGAGCTCCACCTCCAGAGCCTGCAGGAAGCGCCGTCTCTCACTGAGCTCACTTTGGGCGCAGCGCAGCGCTTCGTTGCTGTCCTTCACCTCCGACTGCACTGCATCCAGCTGCACAGTACAAACAGTACATGTTTGTTTTCCAGCTGTGGTTTTTGCAAATGTTTTTTTAGCATGGTGGGTAATGATCTGACTGTGCGGGCTGCCACGGTAGAATGCTGCGATCTATTAATACACCATTTGATTTGAGAAGTTTTTAGCTTTTAGGCCTGCAAAGTCCTTTGAGGCTTGTTTGTGACAAAGGGCAATATACATTATTTTCTTTATTTTTATTTAGCACAACAAAAATGAAATGATGAAAAGAAACCAATTTACAGAATGTACAAGGAAGACATCATGTCATGTGGCTCCCTGGAGAAACAAAAAAGAGGTAGACTTGACTTGAATTGACTTGACTAGTTTAGTTTATTTGCACGTATATAATAAAAACAATGGGATAAAACATAAAAGACACAACAAGAAATACTGCTGACTCAAGAAACAATTCCAAAAATCAAACAGACAGAACTAAACAAAATCAAACTGAGCGACTGACCTTCCTGATATACCAAGCCTCGGCCTCCTCCTTGTTTTTGCGGGCGATGCTCTCATACTGGACCCTCAGCTCGGCCATCATGACCCCCAGGTCGGGGCCCTGGGCTGCATCCACCTCCACGCTCACCTGCCCATTGTTCAGACGCAACTTCATGGAGCCCATCTCCTGCACAGGGCGAAGAAGAGGAAGGACACACTGTGTTCAGCGCTACAGAGTTATAGGACCTCACACCACATCAACACTCTATACTCTTTTTTTAATTTGAATTGTTTTCGATTCGCTAATTTGTTCGTTCATTCATGTGTTTTTATTTTTGGACCGTTTGTCTTCCTTGGTGCTCAGTCAGGGCTTGAGAGAGCAGAGCAGCGTGGGAATTTGTCATAGAGCCTGGAGCCTATGTAGCTAGTCACATCCTGGATGCCACACCTGACTATCCAAACACACACACACACACACACACACACACACACACACACACACTGTCTGCAGCTGGACGGGCTCGCATGATCTTATTGTGTGTGTGTGTGTGTGTGCATGTGTGTTATCGTGGTATCTATAAGCACAAGACCACAGAAACGTAGGGTGTGGCCAAACACTTGCATTATCATGTTTCAGATAGTGAATACTGTTGACCTTCCTAGCCTGACTAGCAAGGCAGTACAAACAGACACAGCTCTGGCTTGCGTCAACCTATTGTTTCAAATGTGTTCCCGATAGAAAACACAAGCACTGGAATGTATTACAATCTTATGTTTTTTTTGGGCGACATTACTCATTTCGAGGCAAACATACTCAGAGAACCCTCTATACTTCAATGTCCTTTCCCCAGGATGATGCTTGACAACGTGCAAGGTGATCAGGCTGACGAGTAAATGCTCATTGATCACGTTTTGACGTGCCCTTAACCTCGGAAGGGGATCTCACCTCGTCGTGATTCTTCTTGAGGAAGTAGAGCTCCTCCTTCAGGCTGTCCAGGTCTCCCCGGAGAGTGGCGATGAGCTGGTCGTGGTCTGACTTCGCCCTCCTCAGAGCCTGACAGTCCCTCTCTACTGACTGGCACAAGGTGGCCTCCGCCTCCCATCTAGGTAAAAACATAGTGGGGGGAAAACACACACACACACACACACACATTTTTGAGTTCATCCATTGTGTTTTAAAGAGTTTCTCACCCCATAGAGGGCCATGTAATCCTCCAGCCCTTTCCAAGGAGTTACAAGGTTTTCACAGGACAACAGCGCCGTTCATATGGGTACACATACACTTGGCTGCTAATAGCTATAAATCACCGTCGATTGCTATATCACCCCGCCACAGCATACCATGGAACATACCATCAACACATTGTGAAAAACACAAGCGGTGGGTGTAGCCCGGTCCTCCAGCTTCTCCCTGCCAACTGCGGATACCTCAGAAATGGATGATGTCTCCCTGACCCGCACCATCTATCACGTCCTGCGCTAACCGGTGGTAGCTGTGTGTGTGTGCGAGCACCGTGGGAACGGGGCTCTTATTTCGCAGCCTGACAGAAAGGTCATTTATTCACAGTGCTTCGCAGTCTGGCGCTCTCATGTGAACACTCGCAGGCAAGTAAAAGAAAAGAACCTCTGTGTGACACTCACTTGACCCTGAAGTCATCGGCTGCCAGCTTGGCATTATCAATCTCCAGCATGATCCGGGCGTTCTCCAGCGTCTTCTTTCTCACCTGAGAGGAGAACGGGGAAAATGTTGGAAATGTTGGAAAATCTGGCATTGGAGGACTTGAGATATACTGTTACTTGTTGAAAATCGCATGTAAAACACAATAGCACACAACCCTGAACACCCCCTCAATCCATGTTTCACCCTCCTCCCATCCCGCCAGAGATACAGATCCTGGATCTGTCTAAAGGAGGGTGATAACGGGTGTCTTCTCTCACAGTGACGCACCGTGCATTTGAACGCTAAAGACATTTTGAACACTGACCTCCTGCCCGATGGCATGTGCCTGGGCCATCATGCCCTCGATGTCGTGCCCTTTGGGTGCCTTCTCAACCATAAGGTGCTTGATCTTCACCTCCAGTTCAGCGTTGGACCTCTCCAGCGAGCGCACCTTGTCCAGGTAGGTGGCCAGCCGGTCATTCAGGCACTGCATGGTCTCCTTGTCGCTCGCCCCGACGCCGAAACCATTGAGGCCAAAGCTGGAGCCCAGAATGTTGAGGCCGTTGCCCACCGACAGAGAGCGGGACAGGGACAAGGTGCTGGAGGAGACGGGCGCCTTGGAGCGCATGCTACGTCCACTGTCCATCACAGACATGCTGGAGAAGGAGGGCTGGCGGATCGAGTAGCTGCGCATGGAGAGGGTGGAGGCCATGGTGTCCGCTGCAGCACAGTTGGATTGACAGTTTTATTTGGCCCTTATCAAGCTGCATGGAATACAGTTTTATGGAGTATGTCATTGAGGAGTATGCAGTATATAAAGATAGTCACTGTAAATGTGTGTCAATTAAAGATAAAGTCATGATCACAAACCTCTAAACTAGAAGGTTAAAATGCAGCTCTGTAGCACTAAACTTCAACTCAATATATTAAAACCATGGAAAAGAATATGGAGGTTTTTTAGACTTCAAGGCATCTCCTCCATCTGTGCCAAAAATAATATCTGTCACAATAGCAGTGAGCCTCAGATCTGCTTTCTCTTCAGTAAAAAGTCAGCGACAAATAGAAGCAATTGGTGTGAACAATAGAAGAGCGATAAATCAAAGATGCTGGACACTTACGTAGAGCTTCGTCCTGCAGTAGGTCTTCTGTGGAGGCGTCTCGGTAGGGCTTTGACCCGGATGGTACAAGTGACTGCTGTTGCTGGACCAGATTTCACAGGTGAGTGGGGCTGCAGGGGCACAACTCTATTAGTGGGGCGGGGCCAACTCCGTGGTGCGTCCAATCACACTGCACAAACACCAGATTGCAACGTGACACCCTGTAGACAGTGGGAAAAAAAACTGTACAAAACTAAACGAATGGATCTAAATGTGTCTTAACTCTAAATGTAGTTTATTGTCAGCAACATCACAGGTTTACAAAAGAAACACTGAATTACTGTTGTAACAATCAAAAGACTGAATCTAAATCTACTCTCTCCTAAATCTACAATCTCTGTTGCTTACCAGTGTTTCCTGTGTGCACGTTCTACCATGGTGGCCCGCCTTGCAAGCTGCTAAAACTGTTTTAAAACCATTTTATTTTTACTCTAAATGGTCTCTTCAAGTAAAAAGGCAGGCGTTATGTTTATTTTTCACATAGCAGTAAAGTCGACTTGATCTTAAATGTGTTTTGAGTCTGAGTTATATTTCCTAACACCAATTTTCTGATTAATAACACTGGTTTTGGGGTGAAATCTTATTAATAATATCAGTAACAGCAATAGGTGCTAATAAAATGATTCAAATGTAGAGCTGTGTTTACCCTCATATCCCCGTACAGTGACATCAACCCTTTTGCAGTCTTCGTCTGACCTGATTGGCCGCAACTGGAGGCATGAACTAGTGCAAGTTGGGAGGGAACAGGCCCCGGTTGGCTCCACAGTGATCCTATTGAGTTTGGACACAATGCAGAGCAATGTGAGAAGCGGAGGAGGACGGGGACAAGCAGGAGGAAGCGGGAACAATGCCGGGAGAGAGAAAGAGGAGAAAGGAAAAACCCCTGAGAAATGCAGGGCGTAGGTTTGGCAGAGCTGGAAAACTGGCTTACCTTCACGTGCGCGTGCACACACACACACACACACACACACACACACACACACACACACACACACACTTACATACCAGTGTTGTACATTCAATAAGTCTCCACTGTCTGCCCAACCTTGCTGCTAATCCCCCTGTACCTGCATGTGACAAAGAGCATCACAATTTGCAACTTTTCAAAAACGAGAATGCTTGATTCCTCTGGTGAGCATTATTCCCTTTGGAGGAACAGATTAGACACTGACCTGGTTTAGTACCACAGCATGGACCCCGCCCCATTCACACACACACACACACACACACACACACACACACACACACACACACACACACACACACACACACAGAAGTGATCAAATTGAGACATGAACAACAAACAAGACAGATTTAATTTCAAGGTTGCAAGGTGGCTACATTCAGGGCTAGTGGCCTATTCAGTGTGGAAAGATATCATCATACTCCTTGTAATGCGGATACATAGGTATTCAATGGTAACCTTTCATCTATTTATTCTGTATTCTGCGTTTTTTCAAAAAAACTCAAAGTCAAATTGACTTCAGTTCAATCAATTGAGTGCATTTGTAACCATAGCCTGCAACCCTGAATTTATCAATCAACCTTAGCTGTGATGATACAGCACCACCTTGTGGATATATAGAGATACTACATTATAGGTATATGAGCTCAAAATGCTACAGGCTGAACAGAAACATTTTCAACCTGCTGCTCCTTTGAAAAGTTATCACAGTATACTGATTTCATCATCTCCGGCCAAATTCAATTCAATTATATTTTCCTAAATAAAAAAATTTGGTTTGCATGGCATGAAAACGCAACACACAACAAACCAAATACACAGAAACAGCTGAGAGGGAGGAGCTGTCAGTGTCCTTGAGCAAAACAGTGAACCCTTCCCTCTTCCACCAGATATGTCTCTCTGGATGAAAATTGTGGGTTTAAATAATGGGTTTCAATTGGGTAAGGCAAGGTGTCGCACTGACTATACCTTAATACCTACCTACCATCCTACCTTCATCCCTATACTGGAGAGCAAAGAATGGAAGCCATATTTAAAAAACACACCAGAGGAGCATTCAGGGAGGGTTCCTTCTAAGCTGATAGTTTGGTGACCTACATGAATCACCATCATCACCAAATAATAACATCTTAGCAGTCATCGGTAATTGCTCCATTTGTCCACAACACCATAGAGCTGACACCCCTGATCTAACATCACCTAGACGTGCATGCAAAAATGAGCACAGAGATCTAGAGAGACAATGTTGAGATGAAATCATTTCAGAACCAACTGCTCTGAGATATTTGTAATGTGACAAACGTGTGGTATAAATGTAAGAAATCTTAATACATACACATACATTGATATTGATCGTTTTCACAGCTTTTCTGTTAGTGGAGGGTTTTTATTAAATAAAATTTGGTTGCATTTTCAAATACAATAAAAAGATATCTTGTCTCAATGAATTCAAAGAGGATTGCTAACAAGATAGAAAGCAGAAACAACAGAAGAAAAGCAACGCTGCTTCCAAGATGCTTCAGCCAGTAATTTGGATCCGGGTCCAGCTTATTATAAATCAAACTGAAGTGCTGTAATATCTCAAAAGTCGTTGTCGTCCCCTCCAAAATAAACACATTTTGGGAACCTGCAGTGGAGTTCCAGGTTTATTTTTGCATAGTGCATGGTTGGCTGTTAGCCTGGGCAAAGTGAATCATATGTTTTAGCTATTTCCTTGCTTTTCGTCAGCTACTCTCCTCCTGTATTGCTGTGCTACTGTAAGGACCATAGTTTTCACATGAAAAAGTCTCCCTGTTTATTTCTCAGAGTCTCTATAGCACACTATGTACTGGCCAACGGTCCGGAGTCAAATAAATTCATTTTAACTTTGCTTTGTTTGGAAACTTGATACTACATAGAGCTGTGTACAGCTTTTATGGTTGGGGTTAAATGGTAGGCCTGTGCAATATCCACATTTAAACAAAACACCCCAAGCCACAAAGTAAATTCATTGTGGTCAGCTTTGCCTAAATAAAAGGAGTTCCACCTAAAAATGTTCGCTCATGTAGTGTTAACCCTAGCACTGTTGTTTGTTGACGTGGTCCTGCTCTAAAAACCTCAGCTAGTCTACTTTTAAATTAAAATACATCAGATTCAGTCACCTCCGCTGCAGCGAGAGGCCTGTGAAAAAGTCCTCAAATAGCCAGTTTCTTCTGCCTCGTGTCAGAAGAGCCTCAAAACGAGTGATGAATGACAATACGCTGCTGCCCGGTGTAGTTGAAATATAAGGTTTAAGTGTTTCCAAAATAACAAGCTGTCAGTGGAAGAACACTCACCCTGCATTTTGCAGCAGAATGGCACAACTGTATGCTTGAGATCAGGCTTGAACACCCAAGGAAATAGGTCACAAGTATTCATTCCCCGATGAAAAATCACCATCATTTTCATCCAGGGACTTAAACTGTCTCTTCGAGTGACCTTAATGTAGCCTACTTTATGGCATTTTCTATCTCCTCTCTATGATGTTCCTGCAATTTCCTGTAGTTTTACTGTGATATTTGCACCGTATGATTTTTATTTATGATAGGAAATAGTTATTTTTCTTAAGAGTTGGGACTGACATTATCATGCTCAACTATATATCTGCTTTGTATATGCCAGATATTTCAGTCGAACAATGTCCCCAAGCAATGCACGGGAAAACAAAGTATCTTGCACACAAAAAGAAGAGAAGACCCTGCCAGCATATGGCGGCATCTGAAATAAACTTGGGGAGGAAGAGGAGGAAGAGGAGGAGGAGGATGAAGATGGCTCACGTTGCAATCTTCCCCACACACAGAGGTTTTGTTGACTGTTGTGCAGAGGAGTGCTCATCAGCGCGAGGAACCGTAATGTGAACGTACAGAGACGAGGGGCACTGCAGTGTATCTGCTCATTAGCCGGGCGACGCTGTAATTCTGCGAGCGAGCGGCTCTGCAATCAGGGGCCTATTCATTAGCACGGGGGGCCGCTTTCATCTGCAACCACTTGAGGCTGCCAATCACCGAGGCAGACGCATGACATTATGACAGAAACGGGGCGGCTTAAATGCTCAGAGACGCTTGTGCACGGGAGGGAAACATGCCTAAACGCTGCCTTAAGCGTTCGTATCTCAGAGAGGCTTTAATGGGTAAGAAATCTGCGTTTTATAGTGTTGTGTTGGCGGGTGGCCCGAAATGTGTCACCTTGATAATCATCTCTCAGCTCAGCTTGATGCAGCAGGAAGACAGCTTTTTGTTCTCAGATTTCACAGGGCAGGGAGGGGAGAGAGGGAGTGTGTGTGTGGGGGGGGGGCGGGGTGCATCATTCTGCTGCCAGGGTTTCTGTTTGGATTTGATTGATTGATTGAAAGTTATTGATTGCAACACAGTCAGAATGCACGTCATGAGAATTTGATTTGAAGGTGCTGGTGAAGTGGGAGGAAATAGCTGTGTGCTGCAGGATACACAAAAACGGTACTGCCGTCGCTCCTCTTTCAGGTCCTCAGTTGCAAAAGATAGTGTTTTCTCACACACACACACACACACACACACACACACACACACACACACACACACACACACACACAAAGACAGAGATACATGCACACACAAAAAAACAGACAAAGACAGACACACATAGACAGACACACAAACATGCCTGTATAGACACAGATACATGCTCACAAAAAAACCAGACAGAGACAGACACACAGACACAGACACACCTGGCCCAGTCAAAGCTTGGCCATCTCTAATTAAATCTTGTGGCGGTATAAGGGAACCATTGTGTCTGTGTTTTTATCTCCAGTCGCTGCTGTAGTTCTGCTGTCTGTGTGAAGGCAGCTCCGGGTCGTGCAGCCATGTTTCCCTCAACGTTGCTGCGCGAGCAACAGGGGAAACAAGCTGCTGTCACCTGGAAAGTGTGTGACTCCAGTTGCAACCCCACCGGTTTCCACGGTTTCACTTGAACTGAAGGTTTACGAGCAAGTTTCAGCTCCAGGTGGAAATGAAACCCAACTAACCATACATTTTAAAGAAATATCAGCTTTTGTCCCTAAGTCCTTAAACTGACTTTTTGGGAGGATTCTCATTTCATAACTAGTCTTACTTTAACTATTTGGGCAAAGCAACAAACTCTGGCCTGAGACCTGCCTTTCCGCTCCAGTAGAGGTTATTTTATATTGCCGTTGGAGGGAAAGCATAAAGTACATGTGTATTTTCAATTCACAGCATCATATTTGAGTAAACAAAACACCCACTTTCTCTGAGTTGGCTTACTCTTTTAGATTTGCGGCTTCCAAAATGTACCGTTGCACTTATTTTAAGTTGCTCTGTGTTAGTGTCAGCTAAATGCCCGAAATGTAAATGTGTATTTAGAAGTGAATCGGCGTGGTGCGCTCAGACAATCTACCGCTGTGGTAAAACTTACATTGATCCAAGTGTTGGAAAATTAGATGTACAGAGATTCTCTAACCAAAATGATCCCTGTCGCTTTGACTTCATTCTTCTCTTCACCGCCGTGACAGCAGCTTGACTGCTGCCAGTCAATATAACAACTGTAGATAATCTGTGTTAAAAGGCCCAGATCAATATCCATACACCGGGTGGAAATGCTTACAATGGTCTCCACTGTGGGATTGATCACTTTTCCCATTAGGAGCAGAGAGTAAATTGGACACAACCTGTAGGTGTATCGTGGAGATTGCTCTTTATAACAGGGTATCAGAGGTACTTGGCCTCTTGACCTATAGATTTACTAGCTGTGAGTGTTAAGAATGGCTATACATGCGCTTTCTCAGAAAATGTGTGTCCTGACATTTTCACACACACACACACACACACACACACACACACACACACACACACACACACACACACACACACACACACACGTTCTCTCCCTGCCAGAGTAAATTGTGATTATACAGTCATGACCATACAGCCTGACTGATTCACCCTGATCCCAAATCATTTCAATGCTAAAATATTTTTTACCATTCTGATACATTTTATTAAATCGTAGCAGTATTTACAATGTACAATCACTGAATTATTCCATTTCAAGACACATTAAAAAGTGCTTTTTGTGAAGTTTCATTCTGAATAAATAAAGGAGTTTCCATTTTTCTGACAACAATACAACAACAAACAACAGTAAAGCTGCAAACGAGCTCATCACCAATACAGAAAAAAATGTTGAGGTTTAAATACTGCTACAACATTCCTCTTTTTTATGAAAGCTCATAATGGAGGCATTAAAATACCTTGTATGGGTGGGTAAACAATAGGAAAAAATCCAGACCTGAAGCAATGTTTGTGTCCCTTTTAAAAAGTCAAAAAAAAACAAAAAAACAACTTGATCAAATAAGTGGTCTTCTTCTCTTCCTTAACCAAAAATAACTCCCATGTTGGCACAGAGGTGGAAGGTTTCTCCAATCAGCGCGGCCCGGGGTCGTCAAAAGACAAGTTAGCTCGGCAGTCTCACAATTACGAATCCAAGTGTTTGAAAACAGATCGGCGTCCAGTCCTGTCCGGGGATTAGATTCCAACACCGAGCAGACTGCTGACAGTACGTCCCGAGGATCCGTCTCAATATTGGAGCGGCGGCGATGGAAACGAGACACAGGAGGTCAGCGGCTGATGGGAAGCTGCGGTAAGGGGATGGATGGATGGGCCAAGTGGCTGGGGGCAGCAAGCACTGAGAAAGGATGACCTGCATGCAAAAGATAACAGGGATAATATAAATTTGAACAGTAATGACTTTTAATTGAATTCAACAAAATGCTACTGTTGAGGAAGCATCCAACTGACAGCCAAAACTGCCTCTGAGATATCTGGCAGATTTTATTACAAGGTCGTACATGTTTAAAAAGGTCATCCAATGGCGGGTAAACGAATCATCATGAAAAAGGAGAACGCCGCCCTCTGATTCCAACGCTTTCCAATTTAGTAAAGTATTTTACAACGACTTCAGATATTTCGATGAAGACCTGATGATGAAAGCCTAGTGGAAGCAGCGTGCGGCTTTTCAGGATTCCTTGTAAGCTACTTCTGAAACCATTTTCATTGGAATGCGCATCTGTCAGACGGATTCAGCCGATGAGCGCGATGACACTTACTGTCTAGGTATCCATGCAGGGCCAGCAGATGGGGCCGGTCAGGGCTGCTGAACGGCGAATAGTGGAGGTCCTCTGGCAGCGAAGGGGGCATTCTGGACAGTGGTGCGCTCTGGGAATAACCGTTCTGAGGAGGGTGCTTTTTGTGTCGTGCTCGACAGTTCTGAAACCAAACCTGGGGAAATATTGCAGTTAATGTAGAGATGCTGTATGCAGGTAAAATATATTTTCTTGCATTGTAAAAAAAAAAATGAGGGTTAGGGTCGGCCAGCCATGTCGTCTCCTCGTCCCTGACCACAGGTAATCAATATGTTTTTATTATTATTATTATTATTATTATTATTTTCATTATTATTTTTATTTCACTGACCAAAGAAATCATACCCAACAGCTTTGGGGTGGCAGTGTGTAAAAACTGCATGAAACCTGCCTCACCCTGCCTTAAGCAGCTGCTGATCCAGTAATAGTACTTTAATAGTAATTTCATTCAGTGTGAGTTTTAGTGCCACACGATGGCCTAATGCTATTTTAGAGGCTTTTCCACTCCACTGTGAATTGAGTATTTCTGTGCAAAATTTTGTGCGTGAAAATTATCAAATTTAAAATATTGTCTATTATCGGTATCAGCCTTCAAAACCATACCAGTCGAACCCAATACAAACTAGTGCAAATGGATGAAATTGTATGCGTTTAGAATGTGAATGAAAGATAAAACCTTAATGTGTAGTATTGTCTATATTTATATTAGTGCAGTGTAAAACTGCGTCATAATATAATGTGTTTTATCACTACGTACTTGTATGACTCGTCTGCTTAGTCCTGTCATTTCTGCCAGTTTCTGTAGAGTCTGGGCGTCAGGGTTGTTGTCCTGGGCAAACTGGTTCTGCATCACCTGCAAGGAGACACTGCAGTCAGACCTGAACCACGATACACAAGAGGTACAACACACACACACACACACACACACACACACACACACACACACACACGTCTCAGAGGCAGGACCCACCTGTAGTTGCTCTGCGGTGAAGGATGTCCGCGCCCTCTTGGCTGGCTTGGGTTGGCAGTCCTGATCCGAGGGCAGTGCTCCCTCCAAAGTCAGTCCCGTGCCTGAGGAAGCACATTGGGAACGGGTTTGCTCTTGACTGAAGCTTTAAAGGAACCGTTCACCCCAAAATGAAAATACGGTCGTTATCTACTCACCCCCGTTTCAGTTGAAACTCCATTTAAGTTCTTAGGACCACCAAACACAGTTCCATCTCAGTCTTCTCCAGAACTATTTGAGTAACGGGCCCCTCTTTTGAAGCCATAAAATGTCCATCACATTTCTCTAAACTTCTTGTGCAGCAAAATCCAAGTATTTTTTTAGCCAAACGATTGCACTGTGGATCTAAACATCCAGTATTTACCGCATTACCTCATATACTTTCCTCACAGACAGCACTTTAGCGGAAGACTGCTTGCTACTCCAATGTCAGTGAAGAAAATATGTCACCATTAACTTCAATAGCTTGGGCGAAGGCTGAGATGGAACTATGGGGGCTCACTCGCTCTGTGTTTGGAGGTCCCACGAACATCAATGGAGTTTTGACTGAAATGGGGGTGAGTAGATAATGAATTTTCATTTTGGGCTGAAATCTTCTCCTTAGTATTTTGTTGCATCTATTGCTCTGACCCTTGCAATTGTTTACTGTTGGTTGCATGTAATGCTGGTAATCTAAATTTAGGATTATTAATGGGATCATCAGAATATCATTAGGACACAGAGTGACATTTGGAGTGACGGGTGGCTCAGTGGTTAGCACCGTCACTCCACAGCAGGAAGCATCCGGGCTGCGATCCTTTCTGTGTGGAGGTTGCATGTTCTTCCCACGTTCTGCAACAATCCAGTGACATGCAAGTGAATTGGAAACACTAATGTACCCATAGGTGGGAATGTGAGTGTGAGTGACTGTCTGTCTGTGTTTGCCCTGTGAAAGACTGGCAACCCTTTCCAGGGTGTTTCCCTGCCCTCCACTGAATGCATGCCGGGTTAGGCTCCGCCCCGCTCCCCCACCCTATAGGAATAAGTGGGCAAAGACAATGAATGAAAATGAGTCTTGTGAGTGTGTTGGCATCGCTCTACCGTTCTCGGCGGCCCTGCGGAGGTTGTCTAGCATGATGTCGTAGTGGCTGCGGCACAGCACCCTGCCCTCCACCAGACCAAACTCCTCCCCGGTGGAGAGCTGCCTCTTACAGGAGAAACAGGCGAAGCAGGCCAGGTGGTACACGCTGCCCCGGGCCCGCCGCACCCAGTCACTGGCGTACACCTGACGGCCACACTGGGCACACTTGGTGCCAAACCTACTGTGAGATAGAAGAGAACAGGGAGGTAAAGGTTGGCTGGAATTAAATCAACCTGATTGGAGTAGATTTTCATTGATTTTTGGATGTTATTTGGTGTTATTTGGTGTTATTTGGCGTTGACAAGCGTTGATTGGAGAGTTGTTTGTCCACTGATATGGTTCTGGGGCGGGGGTTCAAAACTATCACAAGTGTTAAATGAACTCTGATGGGTGTGGACTGATAGAAACACTGGCCTTCTGCTGGTTTTCAAACTCACAGAGTTAAATTAACACTGATGATTTTGCTGTGGAAGGTCTCGTAGACCGAAAGCTTGGCCTAATAAATGTAAACTGCAGAGATCTTTTTCACTGCAGATGCTGCAATTGGGGAAATTGTGTCTGTGTTAAGTTTTTCCCCCAACTGGGTATGGAAAGATTTGCCACTTGCCATGCCTTAGCCTAAGTGAGTCCAGATTTGATCTTGTAGTTTTTTTTCATTGTAATGGAGCTCAAAGATTAAACAAAAATAGCCAGAAATTTATTTGTGAGCCTTCTATAAAAAAAAAAGTCAGATCAGGGGAGAATTCAGGACCATGTTGAAGCTGTATGCTTCTGTGTAAGATGACCTACATCTAATAATATCTTCAGTCATCAGTCAATGCTCCACTTGGCCCTATAAATTCAGCTGATATAAGGTTTTAAGGGTTATAGGGTTCAAGAGTTTAGTGAACTGAATAATCTTTAATCGCATGCTGATGATATAAAGTTGACTAGTACAAAGGATAGCCCGCAAAATCAATAAATAGTAAACCCCATCTTACCGGGCCACTCGAGAGGTAAAATCATTGTGAGGGACTTTTTCCCCTCAAACAAACGAGGTGTTTAGTCTGTTTTCTCTCTCTCTTTCTCTCTCTCTCTGTCTTTCTATTAATATCCATACGAAAAACAACAGACAGTAATCCTATAATTAATTTTAGAGGGAGATAGACTTCAAATATCACAGCAGAACTATAAGTCCCTATCGGGATAATTATAGGAATATCATTGTGATATAATGGGAGATTTAAACAAACACCATTAAGTACGATAAAGTCACTATAAATTCAGCACAGAAACACTACAGTAACAGGAATATTATAAGAATAATTTGGTGATTTTTTGTTGATTAACCTTTTGTGCTTCAGTACGACGTGTTCTACCATCTTTAATTCCTATGCGTTTTTAAAATTTTACAAATGCAATTAAAGGAATTTGTACTTAAAGGAATTGAAATTGTTAGATTATTTTATTATATATAACATTATATATATATATATGTTTTGAGTGTAGCTGTATTTATAATTTGTTCTGTATAATAAGCTACTTATTGGACACATAGCGACGCAAAACGAGCGAAGAACAAAAAGAAAAAAAAACGATTCAAAATTTGTAAAAGTCTGAAATATATTTTAATAAACTAGAACTGAAAAACGGACTTTGTTATTGGGCCAATTGAGATATTTAATATTAGATAATTGACCAGTATAAATAAAATCCAGGTCAAACACTTTTCAGATTGAAATAATTTCATATAACATTATTATAAGACAAAATGAGTCTTTAAGTATTGGCAAAATTAAGATTTTCTTTCCTACATTTACAAAATTTTTGATACAGTGGCTCACATTCAGTAGTAAAATTGATAATTTAATTTTTTTGTTTTGTAGTTACGGCATTAGTTAAGGCATGGCAAAATGAAATCAATGCATGATCGAATCTCAAAACGTATCTTACCTAAAATAATCCAGTTTGCAATAGATTTCTTTGTTTTTTACGTAGCAGCTGTTGTGTTGGCGCAGTGATGCTCTGCAGACGGAGCACTCCAAGCATCCCAAGTGCCAATTCAAGTTGTTTACCTGAGGGAATTAGGGGAAGCAATCACACTTACAGGTTAATGTCGGTTTGCCAGGCATATATAATCAATAATCAATGCATCGATATTACTCTTCAAAAAGTGTCCATCCTATCAAGTCATTTAGTCTATCTACAATCTTGTTTTCCTTAAAACAAATGAAAAAAAATCTGCCAACGGTGGTGATATAATTTTACTTGTTTCCAATGCAGTTTCGTTTGAAGTTTCACTTTCTTGAAAAAAGACAGAGTAGGGCAGCTCACTCCACTAGTATCAAGGAAATGTCATTTAATAAAAGAAAATTCTCAGGGGAAGTTGAATTGCGTTAGAAACAAGTAAAAATGATCACCCCGTTGGAAGATGTTTTCACTTGTTTTGAGAAAAATAAGATTTTAAGACGCAATAGACTAAATTAAGATGGATACATTTTGCAGTGTAACAACTGTTTGAGACAGTCGATGGCAAAAAATAAAGGATGAGAGTAAAAGCAACAAGGGATGGAGGGATGAACGCAAATCGCTTTCAATCTGACGGAATTGTTTTGGCTATAAATTTGACCTTTTTCAAAGTCTTAGTGGTTATTATTTTTATTCCAGTCCTTTTTTCTCACCTTCAGCAGGTATCGGTCTTGGATTTCCATGCCACAACTGGCGCACTCGTTCTTGGCGGAGGCCACCGGAGGAGAGCAGAGACAGGCAGCCTCCGAGGGACTGGACTCATCGGACTCCTTCTTCACCTCCGATTTAGACTGTTTTAAAAAGGCGTTTTCACGTGGGAGAGCAAACCAGCAGGAGTTTCATTGTTGTTGTTGTTTTTATTATACTTTTGGGGTACAGCTACTGAAAAATTACTATTATAACTAGTCTGTGGAATATCCCAACCAGTGGTAAATAAAAAGGGTAAACTATAGTCGGTGAACATCCAGTAATATAAGCAAAGATAAATTAGATTTTTAGAAAAGCATTATTGTTTTCCTTAAGTGATCCTATCCCATCCGACGTACATCACTTTGACACTACTTACCATAATATATAGTCTGAATTTCATATCATAAAGATTTATGCCAGCCTAAAAAAATGGATAAACTCTATTCAGCACATACAAAGGCGGGGACCTGAGTTTAGATGGCTTTACCCTCCACTACATCCCTGAAAATAAATGCAAACAGCCTAGCCTATATCCCACGTAATACAGTGTGAGAGATATAAAATGATAAAAGCTCTATAAATTACAAATGAACATGGGTTATCTCCACACCCAAAAACTTTTTTAGAGGGGAGCAAGAGGAAATTAGCAAAAACTATCCGTTTTAAGCAATCAACGAAACCCCAAAGAAATACACAGACAAAGAAATAATCAGGTTGCAAACCAAAGTCTTCCAGATGTCTGTGACTCACCATTTTCGTGTTTTGAACGCTGCCTATTTGGAGAGAAGATGGAGCCTGCTCTGCGCATTACGCATCTCTGCACCAACCCACACTATATCCGGTCCAAAACAACGAATAACAGTTTCTCCTGCATTTAAACCCTGGCAACAAAAGACAATTTTGATGCAATTAGAAGCAAAAAAAAATATGATCGATCATTCCTCTTGTGCGCAATAGGAGGCTATATTCCCATGCAATCAAACGCGGTGAAAAGAAAGGATGGGACTATATGTGCAATTAGGGATGGCTTGAAATGCGACGGGGATAAGAGGCAACACGAGTGTCAATTTCATCTGTCAATCAAGAAAAAGCAACCGGGCCACCAAGCAAAAAAACCCCGGCGCATCCTAATTTCAATAGCTTGTATAATCGAAAATCGAAAAATCTCCAAAGTGAAGAGGCTCAATTGGAGATCGGTCTATTCATAAGAGACAATGTGCAGAAGTTGCAGCTGATCTTGAGGCATAAAGGAGCCTGATTGTCTCTCTCTCATGATAGAGCCATTTAAGTACTTGAGGCTCCCTTGGGTGATTACAGCTGTATTCATAAGATGCCAAAAAATCTGCGTTTGGGTGGCAATTCAAGTCCGTGTTGCCCTTCATCTCGGCGAAATTAGCAGGAATGCAAGATTATGTTAATTACCGTTTCTAATATAAATATTGGAAGCAAAAAAAAGGGAGCGCGCGCCTGTCAAAATCAACGAAAATGCATAGGCGAATTCGTATGGTAAAATAAGACATTTTACAGCCCCATCCGCACCAAGCAGCTACCTTCTTAACGAAAACATCGTCCAACAAAAGTTCTTCCCTCTGGTGAATTTTCATTTTTCCACAACATCACCGGCAACCGCAGAATATCCAGATAATTCCGTTGAGCAAAAGGTTTACATGCATGGGCTTCTTCTTCTGTTTTTTTCCTCGGTTAAAACGTTTTATTTTTCCCGTTCAGCATAAGAGTCCAGCTTCATTAACTCGGTAGTGTTGGGAATGGAACCAGCAGCACAGGCGTCCCTCCCAGAAAAGCCTCAGTGGGTCAGTTTTCCTTTCTCCCCGCCTCAAGTCTACACCCCGTTCACACAGATGGGGTGCGCCGCTGCCCTTTGACTCTATATTTAGGAAATGAGACTCGGGTTACCCACCTTTTTTATTTGCGGAATCAAGTTTACACTCCTTCTTTTTTAGGCTGACATGAAAATGTAATGTAATGACATAAATGTACTGAAACTGATTGTATGAGGATGGGGAAAAAAGCATAAATTAATGTTTTTTTCCCTGAAAATATCATTGTTTATGATGGCCACAGACTAGAGGTTCATATTTACTCACCTTTTTATTTACCACCACATTTACTTTCCTGTATGTACTGTGCTGCAACGTGGTTATTTTAGCTTAATTCCAGAGTAAAAGCAATGAGAGGGAGACAGACAGAGCGCTGCTTCCCTCTAAGCGAATGAAAGTGGTGCAGATGCTGTAAGAGCTGATGGGGCCTTGCTTGTTATGCATAATGGGATTTGGGAAATGGGACTTCTCCTATCCATATTCAGTTTCAAATATTTAGTTTTCAAATAGACTATGGCTCAGGATAAGAATTGTGTTCTTTGTGATGTTTTACAAATAATAATTTAGTTTAAAGGGGATTTATTGAACAAATTATTTGAAAGACTGAATCCTCACAAGGCAGACCAGTCACAATACTGGACCCTGATTGGCTGACACCAGCTCCCCTAATTCAAATGAGGGAAACCTGCTGAGCGGAGGCTGTTCAAAGTGGCCTGGCTGTACTGATTTTAGTAATTGGTTAATGATGAGAGCCAATCAAGTCCAGTTGTGATGCGCTGACTGGAGCTTGTCCAAAACCGTCTGTAAATTTAACCACTCAAACCAAATCAATTTCTACGTGAATCGTTTTTTGATCCTATATGTGTATAAGTAGAGGAAAATTTGATTTCTGATAATAGTGCCCCTTTAAAGCAAGACTCCTCCCGCCGTGACAAAGGCCTAACTGTAGCTAAAGATTTAGATTTTCTTTCATTGTAATCATCCAAGCTCCCAGCACCACGCCGACAGGGAATACAATGAGTTAAAGTAAAGGTTTCCGTGAAATCAATGACACTTCACTTACTATACTGGTCACTTCAGAGGCATTCGGGCTCACCTGTAACAGCAGAATTATGTCCCAGTCTCTTGTATTGTCAGCATGATGCACTTCACCGACTCATTAACAGTAATTGCCAGATAGTTGCAGGGTCAACTGGATGAGGACTTAAATGAGGAAGGGGTTGAAAGAGCAGCATTTCACCACCATTGTCATGACTCTTTGACAGGTAGTAAGGATGTGTGCACGTGATGCTTTTGACTGGTAGATGCCGACTGTGTTTTGGCAGTGGAATAAATGGTGTGGAGCTTGGTTCTGTCACACTATTACTTCTGAGGCCCGTTCAGAGCCAGCACTTATTCAGCAATGTGTATTCAAACTTGGTGTTCGACTGATATGGGGTTTGGAAGACTGGCTGAAGACTGAAGCTATACCGATATGTTGTGTTGATATTCAGCATCTTCAAATTTCACCATTTTCATCCAAATAATTACAAGTATTCAGTGTTCCTCCGAGATTTTTATTCCTGCCAGGGTGGAAAGTCCTCTGAAAGACCACGGGACATTAAAACTCTCCATTGAAACCCTTTGTTTATTGTATAGTGATGTGTGCCTCTTTCTTGTCTTGTACTGCTGCAAACTACAATTTCCCCTCGGGGACAATAAAGAGCCATCTATTTGTCTATCTATCTATCTATCTATCTATCTATCTATCTATCTATCTATCTATCTATCTATCTGTCTATCTGTCTATCTATCTATCTATCTATCTATCTATCTATCTATCTATCTATCTATCTATCTATCTATCTATCTATCTATCTATCTATCTGTCTATCTGTCTATCTATCTGTCTATCTATCTATCTATCTATCTATCTATCTATCTATCTATCTATCTATCTATCTATCTTAAGGCAGGATGAGGGAGGTTTCATTGCAGGTTTTACAGACTGTCAGCCCCTGAAGAGTAAAAGACAAGAACCACCGTCATGTTGGAGGTGCAGGACATTGACATTGACTGAGACCCAAAAAACTGCAAAATACTTTGTTCAAACATCCACAGATTTACTCATTTATTTAGAAAACGAATGAGGTTATTATGCCTTGTACACAGCAAATGAAAACATCATGTCTGTCTTTGTCACTGTGCGGCTTCTCTGTCCACTTTCTTGGTGTGCTTCACGTATGAAAGAATCTCCCACACAAATATCTGGCAACGTGAAGTGCACCAGAACTGACCGATGACCTCTTGACAATGCTCATAGAATGCGTCACCTGTCGCATCCGATACCGGTCTGTGGATGTGTGAACGTCAGCTAATTGGCACAGGGTTGCTACTGTGTCTGCGTGTGACGTCTCCGTCCTGCTGCCCTGCCCTTCCTGTAGGCACAGCTGTCCACGTTCCACACAAACAATAAGAGACCAGCACCCCCTCCCCACAATAAAAACAATCTATAGCACATGCTAAAGCTATTAGACTCATCCAACGAGCCCCAGTGGACGGTTTGATGGTTGGCATGTCAACAATGTATTACGTGTGTCGTCCGTTTGCTGTGGATGTGTGAGGTGCGGAGGGGTTCATACGAGGGGAATATTATTTACAGTGTGTATGTGCTGTACGTTGGGAAACAATCAGCATTAAGGCGGGGTCCTATTATTACTGAATAACAAGGCTTGCATAACATGTTGACTCTGTTCACAGACACCCAAGGTTAGTAGTCACAACAAACAACCTGAAGTGCTCGGTGGTAAGACGGCGTAATGCTATCGCGGCTCTAGTTCATCTCCAGAGGTTTGATTTGGATTATTATCGAAAGTTGCACAGCTTAAAAAGGGGTCACTCGAGCTCCTCCAAATAAACCTTCTCTTGCTTGTTAGTGTTACTAGCCAGATGATTTTTGTGAAGTAGTTCTACATTACATTACATTACATTACAGTCATTTAGCAGACGCTTTTATCCAGGGCGACTTACAATACGTGCATTCAACATAAGTAGGTAAGAGAACTACTAGTCACCAGAAATCATAAGTGCATTTCCTTCCTAAACAAGCAACTAAGAGCAGAACTAGCGCTGAGGTAAAAGTGCAATAAGTTAGCTACCTACTTTATCTTAAACAAATAAGACAAATAAGAAAATCAAATAATCAAGTGCTAAGACAAATAAGTGAATCAAATAAACAAGAGCCAATAAACAAGAGCTCATACAAATAATTGACGACAAATAGGCAAAGCTAAGAAGAAGGGTCAGGGTAGTGTTTCCTGAAGAAGTTGAAGTTCTAAATATCAGCTCTAAATTGAATTTGTGTAGGTATCTTTTTTTAAGGAAAGTTTAAACTCAATAAGACTGGCCTCTCTTAGTAAAAAAAAACCAATGAAACAATCACATCATACTCAACAGTACATTTATTACCTGCATTTAGAAACATTTCTGCGATCACCTGATTTTTTCATTGCTGTTTGTTTGATGGATCCAGCAAGGTTGTGTTCAAGGACCTTTAGGCCTCTATTGTCACTTTTTGGCCCTTTCTTAATCAAAACGTGTTCTCAGCAGGTTCTCCAAATCCCTGCTGCTACTATCGTGCTGCAGCTCTCTGCAGGAGGAGGAATGCCTACTGTACATGGTTTTTCCACACATCTCTGTGTCTTCCCATAAAGCCCAAGCCCAATGTTTTCTGCAGTTCTGTTTTGTTATGGGCGAGGTGTAGACGTGCCCTGCTCATGATTCAGACGTCTTTTCCCCCACTGCTGTAGAGGCACACAGCACAAAGCCAAGTAACAGAATGACAGATGCACTGCTTGGCATGTTGGCTGAAAGAAAATGTTTGGGGAAGGGCGGAGCAAAGCTTAAACCCAACACCACAATCTTATCTTGTTTCTGTAGAACCTCTGCCACCGTGGTCCTGTGGCTGCTAGGATGTTGGAGAGAAGAAATGGATGTGATTAGAGTCTGCATGTGGACAGGGTGTGATTATATTCAGACTAAAACGGCAATGGCAATTTACCAGCGAGGCAAAGGCATGGGTTAGTCAACACGCACAGTCTAAATCCCACTGGGGCTACCCATTCCTAAACAATGTATACACACACTGTAGCACTGTAAGGTGCTCTGGATAAAAGTGTCCATCAAACGTTATGTTGAATGCTGCTTAAAGACAAATGAAAGTCAGAGATCTTCGATGGAGAAAGGTTTGTAACGTGTAAGGAAACACGTGAATAGTACAAGTGACTGTGAGACTCCAGCCCGTGAATAGTTGCCCACTTTGTTGCAGAATCAGTTTGACTGTTGAAGAGTCACCATCCAGTACCTCCCAACATTCAACAGGCTGCATCTACTCTGAGATCAAACCCATCTAGATTACAGTCCTGCAGCCAAGCTTTCAACAAACAAAGGAAATAGCACATTACACCATCCCTCTCTCTGAAAAGTCGCGTTGGACAAAAAAACCCTCTCCGGTTATTTAACAAATACAAGTTTATTTGAAGTACAGACAAGGAAAAATGAAGGGCTTTTTTTCAGTGCTTGCACTCCATATGACAGCAATTTGGGGGTATTGTGTATTTTGGCCTGAGCGTGCGGGCTATGATAGATGACAGGAGAGAAAATCACGAGCCGCTGGCTTGAGCACAGACATGCAAATTGCTTTCAGCTGATTGCCTTATTCTGCTTGATATTTATCAAGTGGATTACAGTATGCTTCTTTATTTACACTCAGGAAGCAGCTGATCAATTCCACTGAAGGAGGGAGGAAGGAGAGCTGATGTTTTTCCTCTGCTGGGTGAAAATATACAGCCCCAAGGTGGCCGCTGTAAACACTGTAGAATGGAGTGTCCAGTCCTTGCAGAGATCTGTTGCAGGTATCATCAGACCTCTCTCGCTTTGCCGTATCAGAAGAGATGACACTCAATACGACGGATGGGACACAACATGTGATTAAGAGTGCTGAATTGATCATGCTGATCCCACATTGACATCTGTTTGTAGTCACTTCAAGTCATTTTCTCAAGAGATTAAGCTTATTATTTTCCACAAATAGCTGCTGAACATATTTCAACTCGTTGTCTCACTGTAGTATAGGACAGACAACTTTCACAACATCAGGTGTTGGGTAATCCCTGGGTCACTGGGTAATCACGGAAATCATTTGCTGAAATGTCCCTTGTTAACATGAAAAACAGCAACACATCAAAACAGTGACTCCTCCAGGTTGGGGGAGTGGAGGTCTGAACTCATCACTATGAAGTGACAAGATGTCTCATGGATTTTCATGCTGTGACTGCAACTTCTGCTACAAACAGCAGCAGTTCTGTGCCTTTTATTTTGCATATATTTTCATGTCTTTAAAACTGAATATTTACCCCAGAGTTGTAGTCTGATAGGCTTTAGGCTTAGTTTACATATGAATTATTAATAGAGCAACTTTTTCTCTGCATTCATGGTCAAACTTCAAGAACAAATTTGAAAAGCACATTTTTTTCTGTATGTGAAACCTATTCTGTGACTTTCAATTTTATCCTGACCAATGGATATAATAATATGCTAAAGATTATGATCATATAATGATTTGTTCCTTTTATATTTTGTAACTCCTGCACAAATATACTTTGTATTATTTCATTTTTGCCCTTTTTAATTCAAAAAGATCAAGCACGGGTTTCCTTTCCGCAGGATTCAAACCTCCATGTTGGCAAGCACGTCAAGCCCATCAGCAAGACACCGATTCCCCACCAGCTCCTGTTCTGTAGCTGACCCTGACCTCTGACCTCCTTGTGCAGGGCATAAGCAAAAAGAGCATTTCCTCACGTGGATCAATAAAGTAGCACATTATTTGTTTGCATTATTTGTATGCTTCTGTAAAGGGAATGGGACAAAAATAATAAATAAATGTTGCTTTCCAGCTTTTAACTGACAGCCTGAAAAATTGGTAGTGCACAAAACATCCACCTTCAACAGAGAGTAGACAAACAAGTTTACTTTTCAGAACTAAGTATGAATGGGTTCAGCAGGCTTCCTATTGAACTGAACGATCACAATGACCCCACAGCACTCAGCATAACAGCAACAATATGGCAATAATAAGAGGTACAATTACACGAGCAGTACAATATTATAGCGCTGCATGATTTAATCTCTCCCCAGTCCCACCTCTGATCCTGATCCAGCTCCAGCCTCGGCTTCAGATACGTTTGAGGAGTCAGGTCGGGGTCAGAGATCAGCTACTTACCCAATCAGGTAACCAGCTCCAGGAGGAAAATTACTTCCTTCCGACCACTTGCACTCACCTGCAGTGACCCTGAGCAATCAGAGGTGAAGCGGGCTCCTAATCACGGAAAAAACCCTTTGGGTCAAGCACCCGCACCCCGCCGCGGCCCACCCCCCTCCGCAACAGGCCGAGCTCTGGGTTCAAGTGTTTAAACTGTCACATCAAATAGCCTCAACGCGGAGATTACTTGTGCAGGAGGCATTGTGTGTTTAGTTTGATGCCGGCTGCAATATCCTGCTTCCCCGCTGATCCTAGCAGCTCCGGGTGCAGAGCGCGGGAGTCTCGCCGTGTCAAGGAGAGGTGGCTGGTGCCCGGCACGCTTGCACTCTGATCAACCGCGGGAAGTGTAGAAGGTGGGACAGGAAACGGAGGGGTGTTGGGGGCGCTGGTAAGGGCCTGTAACCTGGACCCTCAATCAGACTCCTCCGATGTTTGTTTTGATAAGAGCACCTCTGGTCATTCGCCACATTGGGTAGGAAAGTGTGATAGAGCAGTCCCCTTCAGTGCTAAGGGTAAGAACAGTTAGACACTTTGCACTGGGGTTGAGGCGTCCAGTGGCAGGTTATGAAGCGGTTACATACAGCACCTTAGCCTTAGGTGATATAAATTTGGTCTGTTTATTTTTATTTATATTAATTTTTTTTGTTTTCTGCTGTTTTACATTACTGCTCTTTATAGTAAATGTTTGCATATCATTGCATTATTTTTGAAAGCATCATCTTTTCACGCGCCTAAGACTTTTTTCTGCACGGTACTGTATAATGTACACAGAACAGTAGCATGTGGTCAAGTGACACATTGACAAATAGTTACGTGAAGTAACTACTGCAAATGTGCCCTTGTGTTTGAGTGTGTCATGCACCCTTGACTTTTGAGGGCCGAACCCTGAGCACTTGAAACCATAAGGGCTGAAAATGCGGGCTGTGTGCAGAGTGACTGTGTTACTGTGAGGGGACTCTGTGTTTTTCTACAGTGAACTGTGCCAGCTCTCTGACAGCTGATGAATGACTACAAATCTTGCTCCTCCTACAGCCCTCAGATCATTCGCAGTATAGTGCACACTGTAGGGGCCCGAGGGCGGTGACTACCGAACCTCCCACTCACTACTAATCTATAGCATTTGACTATATGAGCAAAATAGATCAAAATAGACTCTAACTGATACCAAAATGAACAAATACGGGTGAGAGCCTCCCTTATTGGGTGGCATAGGTGGACCACCAAGCGCATGAGATATCCAAAATCTCTTTCTCCAGGAAGGTAAATGTACACACATGTGAAAAGCAACGCTCATTTGGAATCAGCTGCTTCTCCTCATAGGTCTAACAAATGATACTCTGAGGGATTTTTATGGACCCACCGCTGTGTGGCTCTGTCAGAAACCCCCGTCTGAGATAATACACGGCGCTCTCGCCCGTACCCCCCTCGCCATCCCATCAATTGGATCGGTCCGTTCCACAACTGGACAGGAAGTCTGCTAATCTGTAATCCGATCCGGGGGAAGGAAGAAGTCAGGAACCAGCCTTCAGTGCTTTCACCAATCGTATTCATCACCAGACCAGGACCTAGGCTCATTAAGAGCGGGAGCATGGCTTAACTAAACATCTTCTCCATAAAATAAATGCTTCCAGGTTAGTCCCAGTCCAGGTTCCACTCAGAGTAGCATCTGATCTCAATTACCAGGAATGCTATAGGAAGCAACGAGCCTCAGTCTCCTGCCTGCGCCAACAACACCATGGCAACCAACAGCATGTCTACGAGCCCTATGCAGATAGGAGTCCTTTTCAGGCACTTGTAAGGCGGGAAATGATTATTTGATAATTAGTTCCCGATGCCTCTCATTCTTTTTCATATCAATCATGACCAACATGAACAGGAAACAGAATGTAATACGATTGCAATGTGTATTCTAAAGCAGCAGAAGTTGGTTTGCACACTGTATATCGGCTGTAAAGGGATGTACAGTACGCACACCCACAGTCCGGTAATGAAATGTTGCCAAAAGAAAATTGCAGCACATTGAGAAGAAAAATCAGCCTCAAATCAACCATGGAGAGATATTTCTGTTTTAATTATTTGTTAAGAAAGAAATTATCACTGTTGTGCACTGTAAGTGTATTGATGAGGCTGGGCTTTAGCACTAAAGTGTAGTCTGTGCACTCTGAGCCTGACTACAGCTCCCAGAAGGCACCACATTCATGCAGTGGGAGGGGGTAAGACATAGAGTGGTGCAGGGATGACGTATTTTTGTAGGCCAACCCGGAAGTTAGCATCGCCCTGGTTCCCTCCACAAAAAGCCAATGGGATTTTTGCATTGGATTTTAGATTATTGCAGAAAATAAGCTCTGTGGCAAATAAAAGTTTATGATACTTACACGTTTTGTTCAGCAAGATAATCTTCACAAATGAACACTACTTTTATGATTTTTGAAGCGTAAATACAATCGCCAGAAGTAAAAAGCTAACATTAGGCTGTAAATGAACTACACCACAATCACATGACTTCAATGTCACCACCACTAAAAATACTATGAATGGATAAATCTACAAGTTGGAAAATTTAAATAAATGAGTTAGAATAGTTTGGAAGAGTATAAACACAACTAGAGGCTGTATAGGCGGACTAGACAGTAGATGAGTTACCGTGTTCGACTACAACCTCTGTAGTCTCATTTAGCCACTTGTTAGCAACTGCCTTTTTTAAGACCCGTAAAAGCGTCAAAATTCACGAGTGGGGTATTTACTGATTGTATTTTATGTCGTAGAACAAAACGTGAAAACCTCTTAAGCTTGTGTTAACTACAGACCTTATTTCAGGTATCTAACCAAAAACCCATTCAAAAAACCTATAGACTTTGAGACGAGGGAACCGGAAGTGCAAAAATGCTAACTCCTTACCTGGTTTTAGAACTCATTCCCTCATTCCTGCACCACTCTATGGGCCTCATTCACAAAACGTGCGAACGATCTGATTTGGACGAATAACGTTAGTACTGAACGTTGCTACCTACATAGTCGGATTCATCATTTTCAGCATTCAGCTTATTCTTTATGAAAAATCCATTACAGTAGTGCCAAACCTCAACAACAACAAGATGTTTCAGCGGCATTGTAGGAAAAAAAGACCTAATAGGATGAATTGGCGTATTTACCGAACTGTCCTCATTCATAACAACACAAGATTATCCAACTTGTAATGGGTTGATTACATGGACTGGATGCCTTACAAATACAATAACAGTCCTACCATCTGATGAAGATGCAGCCTGGATCTGATCTGTGTCTAACTGGACACCCTGACAGTGAGGTCTCTACTATTATCAATTTAATTAATAATAGGAGATAATAGGAGAGACCTCACTGTCGGGTATGTGTGTGAAACACATTCGATGATTTTACTGATTTTACTGACAAATGTCTCACACATGTAAAATCTTTTTTACATTCACAATTGCTTCAGAAATTCTGAATACAACAATAACAGTTAATAACAATTCCCCTAACTCTTATGGCAGGAAAGGCTAGTCAGTCCATCCCTCTGACACAGAGCCCATAAGATCATCCAGTATAGATTTGGAGCTTGTAATGAGACCAGCTGGATCCTCTCTCAGTCAGTCCCCCCCCCCCCCCCCCCCCCCCGCCCCCATCACTCCCTACAGCACACAGAGAAGCAAACTTGGCATTAAATACAAAATGGCCATTCCCTTCTCAGACAACACACTTAGCTCATACAGTATGGGCCGAATTGAAATGTGAGCCATGACAGATAGATTCCCCAAGGACGACAGGATGTGGAAAAGTCACCTTATCACTGTCGTTTTGGCTTTCGGGCCGGAGGGAGAACCGAGGCGCTTTCCCTACACACCGCAGATCTCAAGCTGCGGGCTGTTGACATTCACCGGAAACGATGATGTCATAAATATAAGGAAGAGTTATTGAAAGAATAATTGATCGCCACTCCCTTTGTAGTGCGGACATTTAGGACATGAGACATTGATAAAATGTCAGCGTGATTCTGCGTGAGCACAAATGACTTACAGGGGCAATGATAACAAGGATGAGAATTATCGTTAGTCTATTTTTACTCTGAAATAACAGCGTTGCAAAAACTGAAGCTGAACAGCAATAATCGGCGGTTTGGCTTATATAACTGACAAAATATTTTTTATTCACAAATTGACTGTAATTGTACCTCTGAAATGAATGACATTTCTTACTTCTACCTCTACTAACAGACACAAGTCTAGAAGTGGGAAGATGTCAAAGACTCGTGCAAAGCAACTCAGTTAAATGTTTAAAAATCACTTCGCCAAAAATAACAATCTGAAGAAAGCTGACGGATTTCAAGCCAGTAGAATGAACATCCCTGGTAATACAAATTTAGAACAATTTAGAAAAACTTGGATCCTGGATCAGTGGTGTTTATGGTACACGGAGGTGCACTTCATCCGATGTTGTTGTTGATGACTTTGTGTTATGGTGTCACGACAACATTATACAACCCCATAGACCTGATATGAAATTGAAATTGAATGTGAAGCCAGCCAGTGGCGCAGCCAGCAGGTGGAGCTAGATCACTTTGAAGTTAAATTCCACACAGCACTGGAGTTCAGACCGGTTCTATTTTTAGAAAGTTTCAATGAATATGAAAAACAGTATGTAAGTATGCAATAGCTGAAGAGAGAACTTCCGCTGTGCCACTAATTTGTTTTTTGTTTTTCTTTTGTTTAGCGTATTTTACGAAATTAATCCAAGCACTTAGAAAATTTACAATGAAATTATTGAGGTAATCTTAAATGTAATAAATTTAAATCTTACTTACGTTAGTGCACTGGACAGACTAGACTTAATTAAACGTTTAGATTTATCTGGGACAATTTCACTATGGTTAGGAAACAAGTAAAATAATTGGGGCAATTTACTATTTAAACCTGCAACAAACGTTTTTGTTTTGCACTGCTGGAGGGTGGAATTAGTTACCGCCCATTTTGACCTGCTATATAATCTCGACCAGACTCATATTATAGCTATGTGAACGGATTTTGTAAAATTCTGTGTATGTGTATATAGTCTATATGTATATACTTTTATTTGCAAAAGTATAGTATAAAATAAACTCAGAGGGAAAAGGTTTTTGTTTTTATTATAGTTTAGCATCATGTATATTCGAGTGTTCATCCTCCTCTTGATGTCTCTCACGGCATCCTGTGCTGATGAAACCGGCTCAAGTGTTGGTAAGCAGCTTATGATGACTTTATGTTGGCTTATAATAGATGTACAATAGCCTAGGCTGCTATCTGTTCCTGGAGGATTTAAAATGTTGACAGGAAATAATATTAGTTTATTTGTGATGAGAAGTGCACAGGTGTCTTACTATTAAGTCTATTACTATTCTATGGCTGACTATTCAATGTAACCTTAAAGGCAAGAGAGCAAAATCTAACTAGAAAAGCATTTCCTGGAGAAAATGCGTGGGATTGGTTTGTTTTAAAGTTGGTAATAGTTTTGTAAACTATTGCAACATATTTTGAATTTCTAGTATGTATATGTGGTAAGCATAAATGGAGCACAAAAACTTCAGTCAAAACAAGATTTTAAAGTTTTGCTAGGTTGCTAGGGTGTACTAGGCGGTTGCGACAATGTTCCTATGTGGTTGCTAAGCAGCAATCCCACTAATTACATTCTAAACTCATAGAGATGGACCAGTTGCATATCTCTACTTTAAGACTGATGTAGCTTTAATGCTGCTAATGCCGTTAATGCCGTTAATGATCCCATTTGTCAATCGACACAGAATGCCCCATGATGACAAAGCAAAAACTTGAAAATTGGATACAATTCCTTGCAGCTGTCTCGGAGAAGACGTTCTAGACCTTCTATCATACAATGTGCATGCATTCATGCGCTTATGGAGAGAGCACAGCTCTGTTGGTTGACTGAGAAACGTACATCTAATTGTCTTGAAGAACCCACTTTGGTAGGATGTGCTTATCTACTCCTTCATTCACAGCTTTAGAGGGAAAAAAACTGCAGTGTATGACTATCTTAATGAACTTCTGCAAGTATGAAGGAAGGACAGGAAGCCATGTGACATTGACAGGGAGGGTTGAAGATATGGAGTGGGGGTTGAACTGGCATCACAGCAGCTCTCTTGGTCACACACACAGAAATACACACATGCGTACACTCTCTCACACACAAACAAACACACACTTTGTCCCTTCATCCCAGTTGCAGGTGTCAGGTTTTTTTTTTTAAATGTGAAAATTAATTCACAATTTTCAGGTCACCATTTTCCCAACGCTATTTCAATGTCCCGCTGGAAGTCAAGTCTTGTAGTGTACAAGGCCTCGGGGAATTTCATCAGTTGTGAAGGCCATCAGGCAATTTATGTAGGTTGGGCTACATTATGATACTGGTACTTGCATACATAACAAGATGATCTTTTCCTCTATTTGCAGTGAATCCCTGCTGCTACTACCCTTGTCAGAACAGTGGAGTGTGTGTGCGATACGGCACCGACCGCTACGAATGTGACTGCACCCGCACCGGCTACTATGGAGAAAATTGTAGTATTCGTAAGTTTCCATTTCCCTTCTGTGCATCTCCTGACATTACATCAAAGTTGTTTTCCCCAGATTCCTTAAGTACAAGAAAGATGACTTAAAGGGAAATCAGATAGTTCCCTAGAGCCCCCTTGCCCTTGCAGCCTTGCTCATGTTATAATGATAACATTGTGTAGCTTTTGGATCTCAGGTACTATTATGGTTGTGTTAGGTCAGTTAAAGAAAACTACCACCGTTTACCACCTCCAAAGCAGAGGTTGTACTGAAGCTCAAGATTTGATTTCTCCTCCGAATACTAGAAGGATATTTCCCCTCCTACATATAGTTCAAGTGGAACTGGAATTCATTTTGGCAGCTCCAGATAAGTCGATGAATTTCAGAACCCTGCCTAAGAAATGGAGGGACTGTTGCTTTGCATTCCTGTATTTTGGCTTGCTTTTTAACTTTTAGCTCCAGTGTTCAAACATCAGACTTAACATTTTTTTTTTTAATCTCAGTTTAAATGTTTATACTCTCATTGTGTCCGTAGCGGAGTTCAGGATCTGGGTTCGCGAAATGCTGAAACCCAGCCAAGACACAATCCAGTACATCCTCACCCATTTCCACTGGTTCTGGGACCTGGTCAACAACAGCTTCCTTCGGGACATGATCATGAGAGTGGTCCTCACAAGTAGGTAGTAGGCAGGAACTGAAATAGTGTTCATTCACATTTTGGAAGGGAAATGTCTCAAACTGCACAAAAAGCATTAGGAGTCAGTGGAGCCAGGAAAAGTATTGGGATATACACCGTGAATGTGTTGCAGGAGAGAAAGCATTTATACTCTGCTTCTGCTCTTCTGCGTGATGAAAGTTGTTGTCACTCAACCAATGGAGTCAGAGTGCAGCAGATGCATCAAGGCGACTTGCTTACAGCTAATGTCTTTCCACCTTTTGCCTCAGTTCTCCTCTGTTCACAACATGTAAATATTTGGATAGGCCATATAGCGTTTTTGGTGATATCTGTCTCGATGCATGCAGACAGGTTGTGACATAGATGCTGTGTCACATAACGCATGGTAACGCATGTTAATGGCACTATGCAAAAGGCACGGGTTGTTCTCATGAGAAAAAAGGAAGAGAGCTCAGAATGTGTTTGCCTCATCTGACACACTCACTCACACTACGCCTAGAAAATAAATAACAAATATTCCTGTGTGTGTGTCCCAGAATATTACTAGGTAAAGAAACATGAAAAGAAACGATGAAAGGATGAGTTTTTAATTCACTCTGCAAGCCTGGAGGTCCCGGGGCCACAGGGAGCCGGTGGAGTACAGGAAGGGGTGACATGGGAAACATTTAGGGAGGGTCAAGACAAGACAGGCTGCAGGATGAGCTGTAGAGAATGAAGAGAGCACTTTGGGAGCCTAGCCAGGAGGGTCTGTGCTCAAGCTTAACTTTCTTTAGTTGTGCCACAATTTTCACACTCTTACATATCTCTCTGTTCTCATCACTGATCTTATCATATCGCTCTTTCTTTCCGTGCTGCACTTTTCATGCTTGTGTAATACTCTTCCTGATACCCCTATTTGTTTGTGCTAACTGGTAATGGGTTGAGTGGTCTCTGCTGACCAAACATCCTGCCCGTATTTACTCAGTCTCTCCTTCGACCCAGTGCTGGATTCCCCTGCAGTTGATCTACCTATCTACTTACTGGCTGGGCAGGGTTGTCCATCACTAGGGCTAGGGCTGCCACCCTGTGCTAAAACTGAATGCACTCGTGGTACCATAGAGTGCTTTGGATGAAACACTGCTGTGTTCTGCTTTATCACAGCATCTCCTTTCACTGTTATCACAGTTTATAGGAGTTAATTACTAATAGTAATAGTAATTATTGTGTTTAGCCTTTGGAGCGTCTTCTGGAGCCTCTCTCTTTCAGAAAGCACAATGCTTATTAACGACCCCCCCCCCCCCCCTTCAAATCTTGAATGTTATCTGAGAAATATCACAAATACGTGCCAGTTTACTGGATGGCCTTAGCTCACCTCTCTGGGCTACCTGCATTCACCTGAAGATTGCATTACTTCCTTCAGTGTTGAGGAGAGCTCCACATTTTGATGCAATTGCATTCAAGCACGACATGCTTGCACGTTAGTAACATGCAGGCATGTTAGTAGGGTTAGTAGGGTTAGTATAGAAAGTTCCCTTGAGCTTGTGTTGTCGACGTTATATCCTGTGGTATCAGTGTTGGGTTTCTGCAATGGTTTCTGCAGTGCATCAATGTAGTCAAAGTTAGATAAGCTAGCCCTTATCACGGTCACACATAAGCATAGCACACACACTCAGACACATACACTCACACTGGCACACAACCACAAATCCACTGTTCATTCAAACTACATGTTCATTCCATATTTATGTACTCAACACTGAGAAAAGTGTGCACTCAACGCATTGCTTGACACAACTGTGCTTTCATCCACCCAAAGCCAGAACCCATCATATTCCAAGCCCTCCGACTTACAACTCCAAATATGGATACCTCAACTGGGAGGCGTACAACAACATCAGCTACTACACCCGGATCCTTCCCCCAGTACCCGAAGATTGCCCTTTGCCCATGGGAACTAAAGGTGAGAGTCTGTCTGGGTGCCTGACAAAATCATGATATCATACGTAGCTAACATGTTCTTTCTCTGTGCAGGAAAGCCTGTTCTCCCCGATGCCAAGTTGGTGGCTGAGCGTCTTTTTCTGAGGAGGAAATTTAAGCCAGACCCACAAGGAACCAGCATGATGTTTCCCTTCTATGCCCAGCATTTCGTCCACCAGTTCTTCAAGACCGACTTTAAAATGGGACCAGGCTTTACCATGGCTACATCACATGGGGTGAGGTGGATAATGCAGTTCTGTGTACAGTAGTAGGCTACAAAAGGGATCTCATTCTGACATAAGGCTGTAGAGAAGTAAGAATCGGAAAAGACATGAAATCCCTAGTGTCTCTCATAATTTGTTGAGTGGAGATGGGTGTCATTTACTTGGTTTGACTTCATTTACTTTTATGAGGCACAGAAATTGAACCTGTTTTCAAAGATGAACACATTTTTCTCTCACTCACACAGGTGGATGGTGCAAGTGTGTATGGAGATAACCTTGAGCGACAGCGACACCTGCGACTTCTAAAGGACGGAAAGATGAAGTACCAGGTGGATTGCCAAGGGAGCACTAAGACATTGACGTTGAGATTTTAGGCACTGAGCTGACACTGAGAAGAAGCATAACCGTTGAGACTGATGATAATAGTTCTTATCTTTCACACAGATTTTTGACTTGAGATTACGTTGAGAATGAAGAAGAAGAACGACTTTTAATTGCAACATGCTATGTGACACAGTCTTCAGATGATAGTGATAGAGCATGCAGCAAGGCTATGTATCAGAGCTGAAGCACTGGCAGGATGTGTTATCTTACCTTAGACTTGCTTTGAATTTTAATGACTTTTTTTGTTTCTCCACAGATAATAAATGGAGAAATGTACCCCCCTACAGTGGAAATGGCCCCCGTGAAAATGATCTATCCCAAGGATTTTCCCGCTAACCTGAGTATGGCCCTCGGTGAGCTGGTGTATGGCATGTTGCCGGGCGTCACCATGTATTCCACCCTATGGATGAGGGAGCACAACCGAGTCTGTGACATCTTGAAGGCTGAACATCCCACCTGGGACGATGAGCAGCTCTACCAGACCACCAAACTCATTACCATCGGTAAGGGCTGCTGGGGGATGTAGTTTCTTTTTCCTTGGGGGGGGGGGGGGGGGGGGGGGTCGGGGGTCTAATGTTTGGCTAATGCTGGCACTATAATTAAAGATCAACATTTGTAAATCAAATCTAACATCTCAGACACCACTGGTCCAATTTTGACGAAATTTATTGGGATGATGCATGATACACTGATTGGCTTGATGGGGATACTACAATTAAAGGCAAACATTTCAAACTCAGGCCGTAATGGCTACACCACTGATCTACTGCCATTCAAATGTATAGTACTAATGACCAGATGGTGCACAATAGGTGAACAAAAAATAAAAAATGTATTGGAAAATGGAATCAAGGGATAACTTTCATTTATAGGCATACTGTATTTCATTAGATCTGTTCTATTTAATTTCACTATTGTCACACTATTTTAAAGGTTTTGCAATGTGATAATCAAAGTCAGGATTAGTGACTGACATTAAAGTGGAATTCCAGTATTTTTAAACCTGGGCTCTATTTGTACAAATTTGTCATTTATACTGCAAAATAGGTACAAAAAGTTTTGCAATTGCTCCGGTAGATCGCCTCAGTCGGCAGTCTTGAAACGGGCTGCTATGGCTGCAACGTAATCCTTTGGGGCAAGTGCGCCGATCAAAGTATGTCCACTAAAAGTGCTTGTTTTTGCCACTGACAGGCTCAGATTGTTATTGGAAGTGTCTGACAACATTACAGAAAGGATCGCTACAGAGATAGACCTTTGTTTGACCAGAAACCTGTTTAAGCTCTTCATGCAACAACTCACTTCATCTTTCAGATTTCAGAGCGAGACTTTTAGTAGACGTACTTTGATCGGCACACTTGCCCCTGCGTATTACGTTGCAGCTATAGCAACCCGTTTCGCAACTGCCGACTGAGGCGATCTACCAGAGCAATTCCAAAGGTTTTTGTACCTATTTTGCGGTATATATATTTGCGGTATATTGCGGTATAAATAAATTTTGCGGTATAATAAAACTTTGAATGAATTTGTACAAATAGAGCCCAGGTTTAAAAATACTGGAATTCCCCTTTAACTGATGGGACTGGTGACAGTGGTATCAAACAAACATGGACAACAATCTATTTTTTTCCCAGGGCAGATAATCTGCATTGTGGTTGAAGAGTACGTGCAGCAGCTGAGCGGTTACCTGCTGAAACTGAAGTTTGATCCCTCCCTGCTCTTCAATGACCAGTTCCAATACAGCAACCGGATTGCCCTGGAGTTTAACCACCTCTACCACTGGCACTCCCTGATGCCTGACAGCTTCATCATAGATGGAACGGAAATCCCATACTCTCAGTTTCTTTACAACACCTCAATCGTCACGCATTACGGAGTGGAGAAACTGGTGGACGCATTCTCTCACCAGGTTGCAGGACAGGTAGTAATAATAATAATTAAAGCCATACGGATATAACAAAATGTATAAATAAATATCAGACGCAAGGCAATGAGGATAAAGTATAGTAAAAGCCAAATATCACAGAGTGGCAAAAGACTGGTCACCTTTAGTCTTAAGCATGGACACAGGACCAGTCAGAAGGAACCTGCCTGAGGCTCATAAGGGAACAAAGATTCAGAAAGATTAAAAACAATAAAATCTTAAAATTAATACAAAAATGGGCCAAAATAATGGCAGAGATGCCAAAATAATGGAGGTATGGTCCTGTCTCTTAGTTTTGGTTAAGTTGGTTAAGTGGAGTTTGTATGCAAGATTCTCTGCAACCAACAGAAGGGCAAGGGTATCAACAAGTCTTTGGTTTGGGTAGTGGTACTTCCTCAACAGCAGTTCCCATAATAAACCATATATACTGCTGTTGAGGAAGTTGAGGTTGGTATTTGTCTTCTGTCTTTGACGCTTGTCTCATGCCGTTGTGTGAAATGCATCTATAGAGTGAGAAGATGTAGTTGACAGCCTCATCTACACCTTTATATTGAATTTTGCATGAACTTTGTGCTCTCTTGCACTCTAATTGCTTTCTGTCCATTTGTGGCGTCCTGTCTCTTTTTCATAGTCCATCTTTCTGTCTGCTCAGTGGCTCTGATGGTCATCTATGCACTGTCTACTTATATTCTCTTTCTCTCTCTCTCTCTTTCACCAAATCACTTTGCTCGTTTTTCCTTCCACATTCAAGTGAACTTCCCCTTACAATACAGTCACTTCCTACCTCATCATTCCCCTAATTAAAATGCTGAGATATTCAATGGCATCAGATTATGTTAGTCCTGTTTTCTTATAATTGATTTTTGCCTGTCAAAGTTATGCACATTTTCCTATTTGTCTGATCTACTGGCTTACCTATTCAAGTACCTGACCTGAACAGAATAACATTGAAGTCACTTTTTCTGTGTCTCTCAGATAGGAGGTGGCAAAAACATTCCTGCACAAGTGATCAAGGTGCCAGAGCAGCTCATCCTTCATAGCAGAGAACTGCGTGTGCAACCCTTCAATGAATACAGGAAGAGGTTCAACATCAAGCCATACGCCTCTTTTGATGAATTCACTGGTGAGCAGTTTTAAATATCTTTAAATATCTTTTGCTTGTGTCAGAGTGTAGCAACGTGTCTCTTTGCATCCTGGCCTGCAGGCTTGTTAAGGCTTGCAGGTCTATTGATAAGAGAAGTGTGATATTTTCTTCTGTCAGTGATGCATGCATGTGTTAAGACCACATGAAGTTTTAAGTGTTGTACTGAACCTTAAGATTCTCCAATGGATTTTTGTTACTGTAAGTGATCTGTAAATACTTAGTCATCCTGCAACCCGGGTGTAACTTTGTTATTGGCATCCTGCAGGTAACCTGTGTAAAATGTTCTGTTAATTTGTCTTCACCACAGTGAATTCAGTTCAGCACAATGACGTTCAGTGATTACATCTGTGATGTGCTACTACTGCGGCATCTTTTACTGCTCTTGAGCATTTGGGTAGCTTTCACAAATACGATGAACTCTTCACTGATCCACAGCCCATATTTCCTTTTTAAAATGAGAATGTCATTACTTTTATTTTTCTTTCATATTGTTTCATTTTTCTTACTGCAAATTATAAAAGAAAATAGAAAGAATTGAAAGGAAAGAAAGTCTGCTTGATATAAATGAGATGGCTTATTATTTGAAAACAGTAATAGCCTTGCATTGCATTTTGGCAACGCAAAAGTAACTTAATCTGTTATTTTTTAATGTAGCTAGCAAAGTAAAGTAACTAAATGCTTTAAAAAGTAATTCGTTACCTGGTTGTAAGTTTTGGTCTACTCAGGTTTCTCTCTTCCAAACAGATGACAAGGAGATGGCCAGAGAGCTAGAGGAACTCTACGGCCACATAGACGCTTTGGAGTTTTACCCCGGCCTCATACTGGAGAGGACAAAACCCAACAGGATTTTTGGAGAGAGTATGTTGGTGATGGGTGCTCCTTTCTCCCTGAAAGGTTTGATGGGAAACCCCATCTGCTCCCCTGAGTACTGGAAGCCTAGCACCTTTGGAGGCCAGACGGGCTTTGATATAGTCAATTCGGCCACTCTGGAGAAACTGGTGTGCCAAAACACCAAGTGGTGTCCATACGTGGCCTTCCATGTTCCACGCAACGAGGCGGAGGAGGCGAAACCAAGGAAACCTCCCACCGAACTGTAATGATTGTTGGCCTGGTGATTTGTGATTGTAGTGATTATATTGTGGGCTTTTATCACCATTACATGACAATATTTTCAGTGGGATGTTAAGTCATAATGATATAGATATTTAACTATTTCCATGGTTGACAAAACAGCTAGCTGGCCAAGTTGAGTCAGGACAACAGAGGGGAGTTGAGTCTTAATGAGACTCGCAGGCTTGTGTACTAAGCATTTACTGTTTCACATGTTGGGCACTGTGACGGTGAAAAAATAAATGTGATGTGATTTGACCTATCCTTTATTTTAATATGATTTCTACATGTTCATATCTATCTTGATAATTATTTTCCATTACAATATGTATAGAAATGTGTAAATCTTTCAAATCCTTTTATCCACAAATGAAAAATCACAAAACCACTTTTGAAAAAGAAGAGGGTCACAGGGTCATGTCTGAGTTACATACACTACACAATTTTCCATGAGGATATTTATTGGTCTGTATTGTTTAAACTTCTTATGAATATAGCCCCTCTTTAACTTCCTTTGGTTTCAGTAAAGATGTAACAGTCAGTAGCTTGATGCAAGAAACACCTCAACAGGCCATGTACAGTAACATAAATTGCAATTAAGTACAGTAAGTACAATAACTAAGTACAGTATCTATCCTTGGCTGTTTTGATAAAGAATTCAATACTATACACCTCATTCACCGTGTAATAACTTAGTAGACAATATGAGTCAGAATGAACCAAGCGACCAATGACTTCTACAGTAAAAAATGTAAACCCCTGTGTACACAAACAGCAGGTTTTACCTCACATCTACATTTTCTCTTCCGTGTTTCAGTAGTAATATAAAGAATAGTAGAAAAGTATAGTAAGTAAGATGGATACAGGAAGAGCATCTATAACAGTCAAACGTGTTAGTAGGTTGTAAAGTAAGAGTACATGAAGTGACACTGAAAGTGCTGTACTAGAGCTATTACACTTTTACATGATCAAAACTACGTGGGCAGAAATATCTTTATGGTTAGTCTCATAGCTTATATATATAGAAAGAGAATTTATACAAATTCAATAAACACATTTTCATCACCACAGCCAGAAGAGGTCAGAAAAAGAGTTTGGTAAACAGTCACTAGGAGACGAGGACAAGTTGTCCATCAGGTTGGTCATAGCAGGATATTTTGGAATTTTACCCATGATGCTCTTGGTCACTGCTACTTACTCTGATGCATTCTGGCAGCTAATTGGTCATTCTCCTGACTGTTACCCAACGGGGAGCTGAACAGAGGTGACGCCACTGAAGTGGTATTAGAGGCAGAGTTAATATGAGTGCTGGTAGCTACTGCCATTGGAGCAGTGGCTGCTGGGTAGAAATGGACATCCACGGCAACCGTAGTGAGCCCCATGGAGACGTGATGAGAGAGGAGGAGGGGAGCGTTACCGTGGGAGATACTGAGGCTGTGGTGGATGGGCGCTATGCATGGCTCAGCGGTCTGGAGGGTCAAGGAGGAGCGCAGGCCCTCCTCATGCCCCGGCGGTGGGGAGGGGGTGGGCGAGCAGGAGGGTAAGGATGATGGAGGAGGGAGGGCATCCTGGCACGGACCAAGGTTGTCTCCTCCACTACTGGCCCAGTCCTCCACACACTGCAGCTGGATGCTAGGCTGGGATAAACTGCAGCCCTTGTCCTCCTCCAGAGAAGGATCAATCTGAAATGGTATGCAGGTGTAAGATAAGATGAAACTTTATTGATCCCTGTGGGGAAATCAGGCCAGTGCAGCAGCAAAGGTAATAGGGAAAAAGAAAACTATAGTATAAGCACGCAATACTGCGGAAGCTGAGAATGGCCATGCGATAATCAACTCGTTATCACGAGAAAACAAAAGGTCGGACTCGTTTCCTCTGATTACTTATATTGTTTATCAGAGATCAGGTGTGTCATGCCAGCATGCATAGATGGCGTCTTGACAAATGTAGCAACTGATTTAAGCTGAAAATGTCAGATCAAGGAGGACCCGTTATCACATCCCTCCCATTGATCAACTCCCAAACCCCCACAGAGCAGTGTGTGTACGTCATGATCCACTCTTGCGAATTTAAACAGAATGGTGGCGTCCAAACTTATACTCAAATGTATGCATTACACTATGTGGAAAACACGTTAGCAAACTAATGTTAGTTGCTGTCAGTCAGTCAGTTCGACTCATTTTGGCCTGTTAAACTACATATTACTCTACTCTTCCGCCCGTGCTGTAATGGAAATTGGCCTTTTGTTTTCTTGAGATAACGAGATAAATTAGCCCGTTATCACGAGAAAACGAGCGTTGTTATCTCGAGATCACGCGATAACGGCATTAAAAAAAATATATTGCAAGCACGGACGTTCTTGGCTTCCGTACAATACAATATGAAGTTGGCAATAAAAAAAGCTCCAGTATGGAGGTACCATATGTGCAGAAAACTGGCAGTGTGCAAGAGCGCATGTACATTATTATCCATTCAGTATCACTCTATCACCCAAACATGGAACACAGAAATTGTCAAATGTGCTGACTCATGTGCAGAGGATGTGCAGATAATGTGCAGAGGAAAAAAACAGCACAGCAAAAAACTGTGTAAGTATAGATTAGCAAGGCAGTGCAGTGAGCATGCTTATGAGTGATGGGTGTAATTCTGTGTGTCTAACCTGTGTGTCAAGGATGGGCTCAGGATAGGTCTCCACAGTGACTGAGTGATCCTCCAGGGTGGGCTGGGTGTCCTCTTGTAGGTCCTCAGACGTGGGCTCCATCTGCACCGTGACCAGGCTGGGGCCCGGTGGTCTGGCACGCGTGTCTGATGTGTTGGGGCTCTGCTCGATCACGGCCACACAGTCATCGTCTTCAAAAGCTCTGGACAAGGTTTAGTGTAATTTACACAGCAGTAAAACATTAATTGCAAGGCATTAAAATAATTCAATTATTTGATGTATGACACAGTATTCACTTGTTTTCATAAGTTCTCCCCGTGGCTCGACGTTCGGCATGTCGTACGGGGACACCGAGGTTCCTCTGAGCTGTGGAGGACATTTAATTTAGTTTAGTAATTTGCAGGACTTTGCGGTTTTAATGGTTTCAGAATGTGACATAGGTGTTTTATCATTTGGTGCAACGAGGGGGTAAAAGTCTCTGACCTGCTCGGCTTGTGGGTGCAGGCTCATTCTTCTGGACCAGTGAATAGAAGGCCATGCTGATGAAGATGAAGGCCAGAGACACACCCACTCCCACCACAATGGGAATATCATGTTTCTCCAGCACTGGCAGCCATGATGGAGACTGCTGAGTCACTCTGGCATGTAAGAGATAAACAAAACATTGAGCAAAAGCTAAATCCTGTGGATTTATTGCACGACAGACACTCGCAGTAAACAACATTCAGCCTTTTTTGTCCAGGGAACATTGTAGTAGGTGAAAATGAAAGATCTTATTGAACCTACCTGGGGTCATTGCTGGTCATAGGGGATTGGGAGGTGTTCCTCTTCAGCCACTCTGTAATCTCTGTGTCATTGGCTGATTTGGCTGACTGAGCTGGGTGACCTTGCTGGCTAGCATTTGGATGTACCTGATCGGACGTGGTGACCTGAGGGGTAACAGGAACATCAGGGTCTGAAGTAGACGGGGTGGAGCTCTGATCAGGAGAGTGGGTGGTTGAGACAGAGGGTTGAGGTTCAAGAGGGTTTCCAGTTTGGATTTCGGGTGGAAGAGATTCTGTTTGTGGTAGTGGAGGTTGTGTATAGAGTGGATGATGGGTTGGATATGATTGGGTTTGGTTTGGGGTTTGAGGAAGCGGAGATATGGTTGAAGGTGGTTGAGGCTGTGTTGGAGAAGGTCGACCTTGGTGTGAAGAAGGTTGAGGTTGTATGGAAGGCGGACGATGTTGCATTGGAGATGGGGAAAAAAGACTTTGGGTAAAGGGTTGTTGAGGATGGGATATTTGTGAGATGGTTGTTGAAGGCTGGGGACGGGTTTTCTGATATAGAAATTGTCCTTGGTATTGTTGCAGCTTGGTTTGTGAATGCTGGGTTGGCGATGGCTCATGGTTGGACTGGGAAAAAGGACTTTGGGTAAAGGGTTGTTGAGGATGAGTCTGGGATAGTTGCAGCTCAGCTTGTGAAGCTAAAGAAATGGTGACTGAATCTGAATGATGGAGCTCAGCTTGGGTTACAGGATCCTGTGTATGAGTCAGTGAGTATGGAGCTTGCTTGGGAGAGCCAGAGGGTCTCGTCAATAAAATCTTTGACGGTAATTGAGACATTTCTGTCTGAGTGAGAGGAATCATGATTTGACTTGGTAGAGACACACCGGAGACCTGGGCATCATGCTTCAAGAGTTGCTTTGGTGGCTCAATGACTCGATATGGGAATTGTGTGCCTGATGTCATTTTTGTCAAATGGGATTGACTTTGGGAGAGCAGATACTGGATGCTTGTAACCAAAAGCCGATTGTTGACCTGTGGTGGTTGACTGTGTGTTACTGGTGGTTCAGTAGTTGAGAATAAAAAGGGAGTGCTGGTTACTGGTGGTTCAATGTGGGGGTCTGCTGACTGGAAGTTCAGATAAGGAGGAGGTAGCAACATAGGGGGCTGCATCTGTGTGACTATGGGCTGGGTTGGGTTGGTTGTAGGCTGATTCAGTGGGTGTTGTGAATGAAGGTCCCGTGATCCTGGTGACTCCTTTAGTCCAAACATGGGTCCACTTGTAGGTGTAGAAAAAGGGATCGGCCTTTTGGTGGTAGGATTGCAATGTGATGCAGGGCCTGGAAATAGTTGGAAAATCAATTAATACACTTCCCTCTTTAAGTTAAGAAAGTATATGCGATGCAATTTAATTTATCATTAGAGTTCATACACGTGGTCTGGTCCTCATGCTGGATCTGTACGTGTGGATGGTGGGTTGCCCCAGAAAGTTGCTCAACCCCAGCATCACTGGATTGGGAAACTGGCAGCTCTTTGTCAATGTTGGTACTCTACAAAATACAAAAATGGAGGCTCTCAATTTCACAACACAAAGGTATTTGGGCACAACCCCTCTACAGAAGCATGACACAATTGGGAAGGCGCCCGAAACGAACCACAAAACAGATAATGAGCAAATAACAAGCCACAAATATCAGTAAGTATGGCGTCAATAGATTAATGTTGCGTTTCTACCACTGACAATGCCGAGTCACCACGTAAGACACAGCAGGTTTTCATGACATCCTTACTCACGGCAGACAAAATCAGTCTTGTCTGCTTGCCTCTATCAGCTGGGTGATCTTCAGCTTAGGATAGAGGAGATAACAGTCAGCATGAAAAACAAACATGAGTGTGTGTTGTCAAGCAAACAGTTTATGTGTGTGTGTGTGTGTGTGTGTGTGTGTGTGTGTGTGTGTGTGTGCGTGTGCAGATATAGTTCCACAAGGCCTCACAAGTATTTGTAAAACTTGAAAATGTGTGTGTATACATACCCAATGTAGCAAAAGCATGCCACACACACTGTTGGGTTTAAACACACTGACAAGACATACCAGTGATAGTGAGGGTGGTATGTCTCTGCTGCCGCCCTGCTCGGTTCTCAGCAGTACAGTAGTACTCGCCTGCATCAGACCACTGCACATTGGAGATATGTAGATCTCCGTCATCTACACAGACAGAGAGATTACAAAGACCATAGGACAGCGAAGAGATACGTATAGGCACATTCAGTGGGCCGCAGCAAACTCTCTGTCAGATGGTTTCTTAAGTTTCTAAAGAACACAAAACACCCACAGTACATCAACTCAACTTGAAGATCCATTTGGGTGAGGACATACTACAATGGTGTGCAAAAGTCTGAGTCCACTACCAAGAACTGTTTGTTTTCATCATTTATCAAAAACTTTTTTGTTGTACTCAGTTTAAATTGTAATCTTGCTTGAGAAACATCATTTAACTAAAAATGTGTATTTGTTTTTGATAAATGATGCAACAAAAGACAGTAGTGGACTCAGATTTGAAGTTAGAGATGACTAAATACCTGACCTCTTACTCTGTATAGACCAATGTAACTGTTTTGCGCTATTCATGTTTGCTGGTTTCCCTTACAGTATCAATAAAGTATCAATAAAGTAAAATAGGTAACAGTAAAATGGTGTGATCATGTTTCATATGACTCACCGTCGATACGTCGGTCCTCAGTGGGGCTGATGGAGGTGCGTGTGTCTGCCCTGCCTCTGGTCCAGGTGTATGTGATGGGGGGAATCCCTACAGCGGTGCACGGCAGGACGACTGAAGCCCCCATCCTACCGCTCACCTGCCCTGCGGTGGACACTATGATGGGGCTCACTGGGAGAAGGGAAGAATCTGTTCATTTCATTGATGTTTGGTTTATTTTCTCTGCAGTACTAGAAACAGTTTAAGAGACTTCACCTAACGGGACCTGTATGTAACCTCAAACCTCTATGCATTGATGAGTTTCTATTTCTGTTGGTTCGATGTTGAAGGGAATAATACAGAGCAGATTTGCAACTCATTAATCATTATTTTTGCATTCAGACTGTTTATTGCCTATTTTGGTCTTGCAAGGGACTCGTTTTGCTCTGCTCTCGGCCTTGACTTGGTCTCGACCCCCTTTTGGACCTGGCCTTGACTCGACTCATATTCGACAGCAGGCGGTCTTGGCTACAGCCCTGCTTCCGACACAAAGCTTTTTGAAATGACCCAACACGAGTTGCTCAGTTGTATTTGTACTGTGGTAAATAATGTCACACGCCGTTAGTGCCTTATCCTGCAAAATGTTGATGTGAGAGTTACCAGCGACTCTCAGCGTGGCTGTGCTGCGGTCTCGGCCCAAAGTGTTGGAGGCCTCGCACACGTACGTTCCCTCGTCGTAGTTCCTGACTGACAGGATGTAGAGGGTGGCGTTTCTCACTCTGTATGAGAAAGAGGCAAGCAGTCACTCACTAAGAGCCCGTTGTTATAACAGTACTTCCTGTGGTTTCACTGGCGTGCCATGAGGTTACAAGGCAGAAAATACTACACCCATGTCGTGAGTGTAATTCCAGTGTTGGTTGCTCCATCGTCCTGTACAGTTCACTGGGTAGAGCTTTACACCAACGTTGCTAGGGTTAAGGGTTTGAATCCAATACTGTCAGTAGCATTGGATGAAACCATCAAATGACATGTCACATCAGTTTATATGTTGCAGTCTGGTGTTAACTATAAAAGTTGCCTAAATTATAGTTCAACCTCGAGGATTATAGACATGGATTTAACGATTTAACACGTGACCTCTCTCTTTGGTTTCATGCTCTATGTGAACCTACCCCACAGCAATCTTGCCCCCAGTCCGCACGGAGTGGCCCTCCTTAAACCAGCTGATGGAGGGCGTAGGGTGACCCCATACCTGACACTCGAGCACCACCTGGGCCCCCACTGGCACCGTCACCACTCGGGGCCACAGTTTCACTGACGGAGGAGCTGGCAGGAAGGGAAGTGGATAAGGAGGACTGTTGAGGACAATTAGGCTGGTACTATATATATATATATATACTTCATATTTGCAGAACTATTGCTGTACTTCGGCTCCATTGCTACGAGGAATTTAGAGACATATTAATACAGGATAAATTCATGAAAGGAGACTTTTTTTAAATGGCAAATTGTAGCAATCTACAATTTGACTGATCTATTAAACAATATGGTAGGTCTGTTATAACGCAATACCCAGCACAGTTAGGGTTACTCTTCTAGAGGTGACAGCTCTGTGAAGGTGGGTGTTGGAGGCCCTGCAGAAGTAGGTACCGCTGTCGGACTCCTGGACACTGGAGAGGGGAGAACAATTTAGGTAAAGCTTGGAGAAACACTCACTTTTTTTTGACATGTTGCAATGTTTTTAAACAGCTCCGGTATGGAATGAAATCCACACCACAACTTGAAAGCTTGAATCTAAGTTTTGAAAGTTGTGGCGCGGGTATCACTCCGTACTCGGCTTGGTCCCAGTTTCACAAAACATCGGTGATTCAGGATATCGGCAGAACAATTGGCGACGTGTCCTAATGTGGTTAAATATACACACATATACACACAAAACCAACACACACACACACACACACACACACTGATGACAGACCTGTGGAAGTAGAGGTCTCCACTGGGCATCACAGTGAAGTGAGCTCTGGGATCAAGGAGCCGGTTGTTTCTGAACCAGGACACGTGGGCGGCGGGGCGGCTGTAGGGAGGCCTGCAGGTCATAGCGGCATCCTCTCCTCTCTGCACTGTCAGGCTGGTGGGCTGCCGCACAAAACTCCAACCCATCACTGCGAAGAGAGCAGGGTGTCACCGAAGTGTATAACTCCCTCCACAAGATCTATGCTCCATTTGGAGTCACACTGTGGACACGTTTCTGTGAATTTGTGGTCTCTAAAAGATTTTGGGTGCTTTACGCTCCTGACTCCATTCACCACAGGAATACAAAAGGGTAACAGAGGTGAGAGATGAGTAACATTAACACGGTTTTAAGGTTATCAGAGCTTTTTTAAATATTATTCTAGAAAATGTCATCACTAACTCTAATCTTGATCTGTATTTCAGTCAGCGTTTCTCCCCCGTTTGCACCTAATCAGTCATACAATTGTGCTGACTCATACACTAAGTAAATACACAGAAGTCTGCCTGGGTTACAGGATGCTGTACACACACATAAACACACGTAAACACATACACATCACCTCCACAACCTGGATCCTTGACAACTAGGTCAGACCACACCATCCTTTCAAGTCAGCAGCTCTAGTAGTTGTATAAACTAGTATTTTTAACCACTCGGGTGCATCCAGTGAATTCTTGTGCATCCACAACTGCACTCCTCCCGGGGAAGGGCTGTCCGCACCGAGACCTGGCCATCACCATTGATGATGTTGTGGTGACGCCAACTCGGACTGCGAGGAATCTGGGTGTGACCCTGGACGACCAACTGTCGTTCTCGGCAAACATCGCATCAGTGACCCGCTCCTGCAGATTCCTCCTCTACAACATCAGGAGGATTCGCCCCTTCCTCACTGACAAGGCAGCGCAGGTGCTCATCCAGGCTCTTGTTATCTCCCGCCTGGACTACTGCAACTCCCTCCTTGCTGGTGCCCCGGCGTCGGCCATCAGACCTCTGGAGCTTGTCCAGAAAGCTGCGGCTCGACTGGTGTTCAACCGCCCCAAGTTCTCCCATACAACAACCCTTCTCCGTTCTCTACACTGGCTCCCTGTAGCAGCTCGCATCCAGTTCAAGACCCTGGTGCTAGCCTACAGGGCAGTGAAAGGAACTGCTCCGTCTTACCTCCAGGCTATGGTCAAGCCCTACACCCCCGCCCGACCACTTCGTTCTGCTGCCTCGAGGCGACTGGTTGCCCCGTCGCTCAGAGGTCCCCGCGGTCGATCTACACGGTCACGGCTTTTCTCTGTTCTGGCCCCACAGTGGTGGAATGAACTCCCCACTGATGTCAGGACAGCAGAGTCGCTGCCCATCTTTCGCCGCAGGCTGAAAACCTCTTCAGGAGACACTACCCTGACCCTTCCTCCTAGCCAGGACTACTTGTCGTCACTTATGTGCCTGAGCTCTTGTTTACTGGCTCTTGGATACACTTATTTGTCTTAGCTCTGGTTTTATTCGATTCTCTATTTGTCTCATTTGTTAAGATAAGTAGGTTGCTAACTTATTGCACTCTTACATTAACACTAGTTATGCTCTTAGTTGCTTGTTTAGGAAGGAAATGCACTTATGATTTCTGGTGACTAGTAGTTTCCTTACCTACCTTTGTTGAATGCACTTATTGTAAGTCGCTTTGGATAAAAGCGTCTGCTAAATGACTGTAATGTAATGTAATGTAATGCTTTAACTTCATTCTTTCATTTTGCTGCTGGTCTCCAAAGTCATTTGTTGTCTGACTGTCAGGCCATGGAAACAAAATCTAATAGCTTCAGCATCAATGAATTTATTACCAGAGTGAAATATTAGCAGAGTTACTGTAAACAAATGAGACCATTACTGAAGATTGGTCGCCTCTCGGATTTAGGAGGAAATCTGCTGGATTGCTTTCTGGCACAAAACAGGAAGAGGGCGCTGTTCCTCCAGCACAGAGCGAGCTAAGGCTGTCAGAGTGTCTGGCAAAGGCAGATGATGGAACGAGTGAAAGTCCAATGGAAAAGTCACTTCCAACATGTTTGTCCTCTTCAGTAAAGCCAGTGTGTGTGTGTGTGTGTGTGTGTGTGTGTGTGTGTGTGTGTGTGTGTGTCTTTGCAACAGGAGGAAATGGAGTTTATGAAAAATGTGGTCTTAAGTTTGAACACGAGCACTAACAGAGAGGCCACCATCACCACCATGGTCTTATGTGTTTACGTTAGATATTCCAAGGTATTACACTTAATCTGACAATGATATACTGACATTTAAAATGCTACACGTGGCACTTTAATTTACACCGCTCGTTGCCATACAGTACCAGCTGGAAGTAGGAAGGCTGACTGAGACTTGATTGTCTCTCTCTGGTTAGACGCTTCACAGTGATAGGAGCCTTCGTCTTCCTTGGACACATTCCTAGGGAGCAAGAGCAGAAATTACACTTTTATTTCTACCTGGCAGGAAACTATCAGGTTGCAATTTGTGTATAACAGTCATATTCCTCAACAAACTCAGGTATCATGCAAACAGAATACCATTTGTGAGTGTGACACAGAATTTACCTTTTTATCTGAAGTGTTTTGTAATTGTGTAACCAAAAGCAACAAGCAGAGATAGAAATGATTTAGCTGTAGCGCAGCAGATCATCATATAAAAACAGCAATAAAACAATAAAGAACAAATGTTCCTTTTTTCTGTCCAATATTAGACCTGAATACGAGCAGCTGTCCATTGTCCTGGAGGCTGAATGAGGTGGAGCAGTTGGTCAGGAGGCAACTGTCTTTGAACCAGTGCACCATGGGAACAGGGAAGCCGCGGACAGCGCAGCGCATGAAGGCCTGCGTTCCCATAGCGACAGTGATGTTGTCAGGGCCCTGAGAGATCTGCAGCCTTCTAGGGACTCCTACAAGGGAGACGGTGAACACACACAGAGTCCCAGTACCTAAATATCCACCTGAACAAGTCAACTATTAGTGAGTCTTAAAATCTTACTTTGCCAAAAAATAAGTGAAAAACAATCTGCTGAGATATTTTCACTCCCAATGAAAATCAACTTGTTTCAATTTTCTTGTTATTTAATGTTATATTCTCATTACTAGTGGAGTGATCTGACTTATTCTGCCTTATTTCAAGATATTTGCAGTTTCACTTGTTGATTTTTTTTAGAAACGTGCTATGGAAACAAGTGGAAATGTCTCTTAAAAACTGAATTTGACTTGTTAAGATAGATATTTCTGTGCTGACCTCATCTGCCCGTGAAACAGACATTCCCCAGATCAGCCCCCCTGCAGATTTGAATTGGATAAACAAGTGTGAGGCTAAAGAAGGAAATGTGGATGGACTCACCCAGCACAGTTAAATTAGCCGGCTTGCTCTCCCGACTGATGTTCAGTAAAGGATTGTGTGTGACACAAACGTACACCCCCTCATCCTCCAGTGTTACGTTGTAAAGATGGAGAGAGCCTGAGGTCTTCTTCTGGTTACCACCTCCATACTGACCCTGAACAGGAAAACACAGTGTGGAGCATGTATGTATTCCCCTATGGTCTCTGAACACACATTCACACACACATCCATTCACCTGTGTGCTGTTTAACATATGCAATTGTCTGGACATTTTCATCCAAAGCGCCTATGTGTGCACATTTCTAGTGACCCATGACCATGGCGGTGCTAGTGCAATGGTATATATTATCATATAGAGAGAGAGAGACGATATTGGCCTCACACAGTTATGTTGTCCACTGCCAGTATGATGAAGGTTACTCCCTGACTACATAAAACCAGTCTGGAAAAAGCTGCAAAATTGCACATTTTCTTTGTTCATTTCAGTATTTATACATTTCATGGTTTCAGTGGAGAGTTTTAGTGTCTAAATGCTGTTTCAGAGGCTTTTCTACCCCAACAAGTAAATACAATTCTAGGGGGAAATACTGAGTACTTCATTTTCATGATGACAATAGTCAAATTCAAAGATATTGATTATCTGCACACTCATACAAATATCAGTATCGGCCTTCAAAAACCCATACTGGCCAAACCCTAACGCACACACTATTGTATTACAATACTTGTAAGGACTTTCCACTGACTCATTCCCTACCCCCTAACCCTATGCTTAACCCTCTCAACTACATGCCTAACCCCAACCCCAATCTTAACCCTAAACCCAAGCCCTAACCCTAAATAAGCCCTGTGAAAAGGTGAGGGCCGACAAAATGTCCTCACTTTTGGAGGACGTTTGTAATCTTTCTACCCTTGTGAGGACAGTAATAAAAGAACACACACCCCTTACCTGAATCTGTCTACCTGTTGTGACCAGTGCCCCATCTCTGAGCCAGGTGATGTGTGCAGGAGGTGAGCTTTCCCCTGACACACACTGCAGGAAAACCCCTTCCCCCTCCCTGACCGTCTGGGCCTGGGGACTGAAGAAAACATCCCCCAAACCTAAAACAAACAATGACAAATAAGTCTCCGAATGGATTCCACTCCGAAAAGTATTTGTTATGAAAAGCATGACGTCATTATGGGAGTACAAACCAGCTTTTTCCACTTGTACAACAGTCGTGATGTGCTCAGATCCAGTGCCGGCGCTGCAGACATATTGCCCCAGGTGTCTCTCTCTCAGCTGAGGGAAAAACAGAGACCCATTGGCCAGCTGGTGGCTGCCCACAGGTTCTCCACTGGCTCTCTCCCACCGCACAGACAGTGCCCCCTGCTGCCGGGAGTCATACACTGCACAGTGCAGAACCAGGGGGGCTCCCAGCACGCCCACGCCATCCTCTGGCTGAGTGGAGAAAACTGCGTGAGGAGATGAAGAGGTTTGAAAAATTTGTTCCAAAAAGTAACATGATACAGTCTGGTGTGTCTTATTTGTTTAAAATAACGAGTTCAGAAATTATTGAGTAATGTTGGGAACTAGGGAAGGTTCCAGGAGGTCAGAAATGACTGCTGAGCCTCCTGGAGGTGTCATGGGCCAAAGCATTATAACTGGTTAAGAAATGCATAACAAGAGCATCCTGTTCTGCTATAAACTACCATGACACCTTCTGCTAGCAACAGACCAGGTTGGAACAAGCGTCTCCCACATAGAGGACACCAAAGAGGAATCACCGGGTTTAGGCGTCACTCACCCGGTTCAGATGAGACTGGCTGGACGGAGAACAAGCTGGAGAGGATCAGTACGCAGAGGGGGGGAGTCATCTGCGGGAGAATCCAGATGAGGACCGAACCGTGCATCCTACTGCAGAGCTCCCTGGGAGGCGTGAGGAGATTCCCGTTCAGCTTCATCATCCATGGTACCAGCTGGGAACGTCTGGGAACACATATCACGTTCAGGAGAATTTTAAGCATAACTCCGGCCAGTTTTGAGCTGGACCCTCATTTCCCAGCGTTTTCCATCTTACTGATCGATTCTGACAGTTGCTTCACTATTGGTACTTAGGTCTTGCTTGTCTGGCTATGCGGCTCTCCAATACAGTCCTATAGGGCCAATGGACACTACAAAAAAAGCATGTCTTTTTTAACATTTTGACACTCACTATTTTATGAGACATGAAAATATATATGTTTATCCATGACCTGACAAGTTTCACTATTTATTTTGCAAAGAATAAACAAGGAAGTGCTAAAGTAATGGTCAAGGCAGCATCAAAACTGTATGAAAAGCATCCAGATAGTTTTCATTTCATTTGGAGGTCTCCCTTGGTCCTATAGGACGGCATTGGAGAGCTGTGCAACCTGGCAAGCAAAACGTAAGTAGCTGTAGTAGCAATTGACAGGATTTTGGTCAGGATCGATCGGTATGTCAAAATGGTCAGAGTTATACTTTAATTTTCTCTGATGCAGTCACTCCATCACTACCACACCTTATAACAGTGTCACTGTTCAAATTGGATTGGTGCATATATGTATTTTTGTACCATAACAAACAATGCTGCAGATAGATTCATTTTCAGAGCAGCTCAGAACAAATGTACTCAGCAGATGAGGTCTCTCTCTCTCTCTCTCTCTCTCTCTCTCCCCCTCTCTCCCTGCTTCATTCCTATTTTGGTTGTGATTCTGTGCCACCGCAGCAATAGCAGCTCAGCTTTGTCCTCTTTAGTCCCTTGAATGGAGCCAGCCACTTTATAGAGCTCAAGCTGTGGCCCTCCACTCAATGAAAGTGACATGAAAAGACCCTGCAGAGCTTTGTACTGTGAAGATCAGTTATCGGTCTGTGGAAGGAAAGCTAGCCGTCTGATCGTATAGGCTTTCATGAGCCTCAGTATGGCCTTGTAAGGACAGATCCCTCATTGTCTGAATGTGACACATTGCTCATGCAATCCTGAATTTGCACAAGTAAATATCACAGGACAGAAGGGATACTATCTAAGGGAAACATCCCCAAGGTAGTTTTGATCTCAAGACGCTCATTGATCTCAGAAAAACTATGATGAAAGGGTTAACTAAAGCTGCATTTATCAAAAGGACAATGCAATGTGTTGTGATGTGGTGTCAGATAAATGTTGCTGAATTTGGTTGTCTTTATGTATTTCTTATGTTTTAATCTATTTTTACGTACTTTCTTGTACACAAGAAACAAAATCTGGAAACAGACAATAAAGGAATGTAATCTCATCTAATCTAATTTGGTGTGCACTGTGAGGACGTGGACATTGTACAGAGAGTAGTTTCAATGGATATTGGTAAGTGCATGTATGAAATGATAGTGTGGTACTTTGCATTTCAGCGCATGTATACAGGCAAGACAAACAGAGTCACTGAATGATACTCACCTCAGATTACATCACTTGCATCACTAATGCACAGTTATGGTGTGCTTCCAGAGGATAAAGGCATCACATTTAGTAAAATCAGCCAATTCAGACATTCCAGTTATTAGTTATGGAAAAGAACTCAAACAACCTGTTATACCATGATGGTGAATTAGCTGCAGCAGCATCAGTCCTTAAGGAAGTAGCAGCAGAAATCTCCACAGTAGACATTAATACATTAGACATGACTGCTGGGCTACACGTATTGAGGAAATGCTCGATTGTCTACTTCTGAGTGGTGACTCATCTGGCCTGGTTCAGCGGGGCTAGTGGCTGGGCATACTAACATAACGCTAAGAGCACAGGGGGTGTATTTGCTCCTTCTTTCACTGCAGATGCATGTGAAAACCAGGATTCTACTAATTTCACTTTGAATTAATCTAAAGTTATTAAGTGACTAACCCAGTAGTGCAAAATATTTCCTTTGTTTCATACCAAAAACATTCTACTCCTGTAAACTTAGATGAAACTTAGTTTAATTGATCTAAAATGTGATTAGTCCATACTTGATGTTTTTCTGATGCAAGTCTGTATGTAGGTGAAATTTTGCTTCACTACCTGGTGTTTCATCAACCAGCAATTAACTATTGGTTTAATCTCCCCCACCCCTAGTATGGTTTTTATTTTTAAATCTTGCCCAAGCCTATTCTGTAACAAAATCTCGAAATGATCCAGCTTCTGTCTCCTTCTTTCTCCGTCCCCCCATCCTCCTCATCATCATGATGATCATGATGAGCATCTTCCCTGAGATCGTCACCATTAGCACCAAAAGTGAGAGAAGCATTCTAAAATGTATGCATGGATTCAACAGGTGTGCAAAATACAAATTCAATGCTGTGTTCAAATTCAGTGATGTTGTGCAGAAACAGCTGTGCAGAAACAGTCCCCTCAGCATCAGGACCGGGGCTAAACGCTTGCATTTGATCACCAGTGGGAATACAAACTGCAACAAGAGGGAAAATACTGTACATGCACGCAATTTCTGCACAAGATGTTCATGCTGCAAAGCACCCTTTCCCTATTATCAGTGAAGATCAGTCTTGATAAGATACAATTAAATGATACTTACTGTAAATGTGTCCAGGGATTGTGTCTGTGTTGATTTGCAATAAGCCCAATTGTCTTCGGTCAGTAGCTCTCTGTGCAGAACCTCGGTTCTCCCGATGAATATACTTAGCTTTCAGCTGGGTGAGAACAACAAGCAACTGCTGCTTACATGTGCTGGCCACACACACACACACACACACACACACACACACACACACACTGTGTGCATACCCACTCATATCCAGAGGCTGTAATGAAGCACAAAACCATTAGTGTGAAGTGTGCAGACATTATTTAGACACAGTGAATAGAATAGCAAAAATGATTTACAACAGAGCCACAAAATACAGCAAGATAATCACAATGCAATGCTAGTGTGTCTCTATTGTAACAAATAAGCAAGCATGAGCTCAAGAATTATATAAAACAGCTTTTCAAGGAATTTATATCCAGTGTATATACAGTGGTGGCCAAATTTGTTAGAACACCTGACAGATCTGAAAATATTGACCTTTTCTTGCCTCCAAAACATGATTTCATTTCATAATGTTCATGAAACATGCAGATGGTTGCTCTGAGCAAAACAAATATCAGATGAAGTGAGTCCTACTGTTTTTATCCACTTTTAACTTTAATATTTGGTATGTCCACCTTTTGCAGCAATTCAAAAGAATCACACAGCTGTGTCCTAAGACTCTTGATCACCATCAATTTAACCACCATCACACCTGACAATGATTACACAAGTAATTTGGCTTCTTCTGTGAAGGAACATGATTGTGTGACATTGACAGTGAAATAGGCCCAGCTTGTTTTTTGTAAGGAAAATGACGTAAATCTCCTTATGATGGCTCTATTCTGGTTTATAGAGCATAATGATGACTTTGTATATATTTCATTCGTTTTATGGGTATTTTAATGGCCAATTGAACAAAAACAACTGAAACCTCTTAAATATGCCAAGTGTTCTAATAATTTTGGCCACCACTGTATATATATACTGTATATAAAATAAATATTGTTTTTCTTCCATTATCACAATCCTGTACATATGTTTCTTCCATCTATACTCTGGTAATGTAAACAGTAGCAATGCACATTCAGTGAATAGTGAATCTGTACATCTGTGTTGGAAATCTAATTATGTGAATATCCAACAATCTTATCTTATCTTGTCTTGTCTTATTTTGTCTTATCTTATCTAACTATCAGTGGGAAAAGCAGAGAATGAGAGAATGATTTAAATGATGGTACTACGCTCAGCTGCCTTGCTCAAGGACATTTTGAGAGGACACGTTGCTGCTGTAGGGATTACACTTGTGACCTTTCAGGTACGGGGCAGTCTCTCTAACCACGAGCCCATCCAGCCACAATATAAGCACGTTGTAAACCCACATTACATTACATTAAGTAATGATTGTTAGTGGATTAAGCACTGCCATGTGACCAGACAACAATCTATACCTTAGCAGGTTCGTTAATGCAATGTGTTGAACTCTTTCCCCTTACTTAATGACGACTGCTGCACCAGTATTGGATCAACCTGTGCACATTATTTAAGGACAGACATTTATCAAGGTAGCTCTTCAATAACGTAGCGTAATAAAAAAGATTAGATCTGCAAAAAATATCTATTTTAACACGTCAAAAATCAGTGAAAAATCTGACAGAGGGGTGAGATAATTCCACTTGCATCCAATGCAGTTGCATCTGCTTTGGGAATTTTCTGGCAAAGCAATAATATTCATTCAAAAACCTGAACTAAGTAGATTTGCACTGGAAATACGTGTAATTATCTCATCCCACTGGCATATTTTTTCACTTGTTTTAAAAAAAAAAGAACATGGCCAGCTTGTTAACATGTCTTCACATTATAAGAGATGGATGCCTACCAGTACAGAACTGTCCGTGCTGTGGTTTCTGTTTCACACATTCAAGGGCATGGCAGCAGTACATAGTCTTGCCACGTCTACCTGGCCAGAGGAAGTCTTTGCAAATGTAAATTGACTTATTTTCCCAATCCATTCAGCATAATCAAATGGAAATTAAAGTACAAATGGGCCGATTTATAATCTATGCAGAAAGGGTCATTTTAATTAAGCAGACAAAGACTGATTTAGTAGGCAAAATATAACATTGTTGGTTCTGGACAACATCAAACACATAAATCCACCAAAGGAGGAGTAGCATGTCGTTTCTCCCTCCCAATGGGTGTAACAGAGCTAAAACACAATCTAACTCAAGGATTGAAGACACATTGACTTATCCCAGTGCAATATTGAATGAGCTGTTCAGTATATATTGATTACCCTGACATGTGTTTACACCTAGTCAGACAGTGACAGCTACAACAGCATTCTGTGTCTTTGGCGTTTGAGTATAGGTATTAAAGCAAATAAATGAGATAGGGTGAACTTTATTGATCAGGGGAGAAAATGAGTAAAAAGATCTTCTGACCTGGATACTGGCAAAAACCTTTCATGACTGGCTGTATTTCAAGACGGAAAGTTGGATTAACTGTCGGATTAACCTTTGAACAATAATCAGTGTTTAGCAGTAGTGGAGCATTAATCACCTGTAATACTGCCTTTTTTCTAAATGATGGTGAATATTTAACTGTATAAATATTTAGCCAGGTCTAATGGGACAGCGGTGATGTGAGAGGTGAGAGCTGGTCCCTTTCTGTGTAAGAGGGTGTGGGTGGATTAAAGTGGTTGCACTCAAACCCCCCCAACCCCCCACCCCCCCTCCTCTGGTCAAACACAGCAGTAGCCAGTGGGTGAGGTTATGGCAAACCGCTTTGAGGCGTCCCAGTCAGTCAAACAGGACAAACGTCTACAGTGTAGTTTTTTATTGAAATACATGGCAAGAATGGGACTCAAAGATTCAAAAACAGCATTTTTTAAAGTAAATATTCACACACACAAAAGCGTAATGATATATGAATGTTAAAATGTTTTATTCTTACTTGATGTTTGAATAAATGAATGATAAACTATCGACATGATTGTGATTATGGTTATAATATGATTTGCTATTATATCATCTTCACTATTCAAGGTATCAGTAAAGGCAGGAATAGCAGCATTTATATTTACTAATCCAGTACTAGTTGATAGGGGCTGTATAGACTAAGGTGGAAATACAGCCTGTTTCAAAAGTAGGTATATATTTTGATATATAGTATTCTAGAAGTATAATTTGTAGTATTAGTAAATGTTTAAATGTTAAATATTAGATTATCAATTGAATGTTGAAATTATGTTAAAATGACTTAAAAAGTTAAAAACGGGACATATTATACAGCTTTATTATTAATTATCATTAACAATCATATGTAATTAAATAGTAATATTTATGTATTATTATGATTCTTATTATTATTAATAATAATAATAATAATAATAATAATAATAAAATTGGCATACCTACTTTTGAAACACCCAGTATTACCAAGCTGGGGTTTCTATGAGCTGAAGAGGTGAGTGATTTAGCCTAGTTGTGGAGGCCATTCATTACAGGAGCATGGGGCTCAAGCAGGTGAGAGATGAGAGGAGGAGGAAGAGGACAGGGGTGATGAAGACGGGCTGGGCAGCTCCACGGAGGTCAGGCAAGCAGAAAGTCTGCTCCAACATTTGGCGAGTCTCAGGACTGATGCCTGGGAAAGCACGAGACCATTGTAGGGACAGAGACACTGACATATAAAACTGTCTTCGTAAAGTCAAACGTCATAGTGGAAACTCATTTGGAAAGCATGACATTACCGTGTTGTGTCCGTTCGCTCCAGGTATGTAGGTATTCGCTGTCACGTTTTCCCCCAGAGACTGCATGAAACGGAAGCCACGGGATATGAAAGAAAGTCATTCAGAGCAAACCTTCAGAAGAAGTACTCATTCATAATCCTAGAACTAGACAACTCCAATGTAATTCCATGATATGTAGCATCCATTTGACCAAAAACCGCCCTGTTCCCATTCAAAGACGCTCTTACCTCTGGAGTGGTCTAGGAGCAGATGTTTCAAATCTCTCAGAGCCCGAGTGACATTCTCCAGTCGGTGCTGCAGGTGGAGGTTTTCTTCTTTCAGAGTGTGTATCGTATCCTGGAGCTCATAGGCTGAGCTGCAGTTTGGAATGAGCGATATCAACCAAAACACTGCAGTGACTTGCAGGATGAAGAATATGCTCTTATCCCTCGAGACCATGGTAGCAAATAGAGATTTATGACTGGATGCCATCCACTCACTCAGTCAATGCTGCTTTCCAAAGCTGCTGCTGGTCACCTCTTCTGCAACAACTGTCCCTCTAAATCTCAGCGCTGTTCCAGCATGTTTTAAAATCAGGTGGAAATGGTAACATCAATCAGGAACAGGCCTATTTGTGGGCCAGGTCAATATAGTGATGGGGCAGCTAGAAGCTCCTGGCTAGTCGACCACTCTCAAAGATCAATTGTTCTGTTTTGTAACCCCTAAGGCACACAGACATTTTTTTTGTGCTATTCCTTGAGAAATTGGGTGCAAGAAGTTTTATTCTGCAGGTATGGTCTCAATGAAATTTTCATATCTTCATTATCTCCTCCAGCCAAAGAAATGCTAAATCCTATGTGGTCTGAATGTGTCTGAATCAGATTAACAAGACACCATTGGATGTTACCAAGGGGACGAGGGGTCTGCCACAATTAGGGGCACCTATAGGGAGGGCAAGGGCACTAAGTGCAGCCTGCTCTGTTTATAGAACAGCACTGGTATCTACATGGAAATAAAATGTCTGAATTTAGCAGATGTTCTTATCCAAAGCTGATATGATGAAATATGGACTAATAGTCATATAGTAGATTGAGTCTTCACAAACTGGGTCATTGTTCAGGGCACAAAATTCTGTGCCCTAAGGATGCCCTTTACAAAATTTAAAGAACTGCAGTGCTGGTGGATGCCCCTGATTAAATCACACGAATAACACACTTTCAGCCAGGAATTATTGATTATTTATTTTATTTAAAATGTTCCAAACCTGAAAAGGCCACTCACAGCCCTGAGCCCCAAAAACTCTGCTTTACAGATTAGATTATTCCCTCAATTTTCATAAAACCGTGAAATAATTTCAGATTTCTGCGGCGGAAGTGCTTCATGATAGTTTTATCTACATCCGGGTTGCTCAATGGTCACAGAAGATCCAAGATGGCGACTCACATGTCGAGGTGTAGAACTTGGAATCGTGTTCAAAGGTAATTAACGGATAACTAAATGCTCTTAAATAAAGGCCAGTACTTACTTATATACCGAAAATATCGCTACATACACTGTTATCCCCATTACAAGTTGCCCCCTGACATCTTCACCGTCATTGCTGTTACGCCATCACCAGTATTAGCTTACTCAGTTAGCATCATGGTAACTGTTAGCCGTTAACCAAGCGCTTCAGCAGGCAGGATAGCTTCAACCTTGCTAAATACATGTGTATATAGTAGAAAGTCGCCTGTGCATTGACCTGGTCATCACTTATATTTGGCATTTTGGCTGCATGTTGTCTTTCACCTAACCTCACTGTTAGTAGAAGATGATGAAACGTTGCTTGTCCTGTTATGAAAGGTTTGGAATCGCAGCTTACAGAAAGTACAGCAGCGGTAGTGGATACCCAAATATCTCCCTGTCGTCGCCCCTGCCTGGGATCCCCAAGCCAGTTTTTGCATCGGTGGATGGCCATGAGAAATACGAGACCAAGATAACTACTTTGGAAAATGGCCTTAAAATTGCTTCCCAAGACAAGTTTGGTCAATTCTGCACAGTTGGAAGTGAGTTGTTGCAGCAACACATCTTTTCGTTGCCAGTTGTCTTTGGGGTTTGGATAAAGTAGATAATATGTGATTCTTTTTCTCTTTTAGTTTTAGTAAACTCTGGATCCAGGCATGAGGCAAAGTACCCAAGTGGAATAGGACACTTCTTAGAGAAACTTGCCTTTTCTGTAAGTACTAACAGGCATTACATGACACATTACGTGCACAGTTACATGACAATATCCACATCCAGTCTTTGGTGACTCTTGACATTGACAGGAGACAGAGTGGAGCCATTGCTTTACGCTGATTTATTGAAGGTTACACACAATATAGCCTTTGAATTTTGATCATGATCACGTGTTATGCATTTACACAGGCAATTAGCCTGGCTGCATTTTCTATCTAGTACTGCAGATTGTGCTCGCTTCGGGTTTTCAATTTTGTGCTCACAGTTGAAAACACCCTGTTGCAGTGCTGAGCTCGCCAGTGAGCAAAAAGAAAAAAATACCTTGTGCTTTTTAACACTGTAACAGTAATAGTAACAACAGGGAAATAGGAGATTGAAGCAACTGTGACAACTCCAGGACGTACATTGAGTGAGTAGTTAGAATTATATCATTTAAAAAGGAAGCAATGACTCTCCTCTGTGACTGTCAGTACCAAAAAACAGTCCCCATAGGCTACATTGTGCTGATGTTGATAACAGTCATTTGTACCTTTAGTCCACAGCTCAGTATGGGAGTAAAGATGAAATTCTCCTCACACTCGAAAAACATGGAGGGATATGTGACTGCCAAACGTCGAGGTATGCCGCCTTTCAGTGCCCCGCCTTTTTTAGTATTGTGAAACTGTTCCAAATGCAATGTAGGGATTTTCACTGTTTGAGTTTGTTGGGAATAAAGCTGTTTTCTGTGTGATGTAACGCATAACTATCCCCCTGCAGAGACACCACCATGTATGCAGTGTCTGCTGAAGTGAAGGGCCTGGACACGGTGGTCAGCCTTCTCTCGGATGCCGTGCTGCAGCCTCGCCTGCTAGGTCAGTTCCATGTTACGCGCTGAGCAACTGTCTTATTACACTGGAGTCTCTGTCTCCACCACTGACTTTGTGCACTCTGTGTGTTTACATGTAGACGAAGAGATCGAGATGACCAAAATGGCGGTGCGTTTTGAGCTAGAGGACCTAAACATGAGGCCAGACCCTGAACCCTTACTCACAGAGATGATTCATGCTGTGAGTCACGCCATTGCTTCAGACACTCGGACACTGCCTCTGTGTTAAAGGGGCATTAAGTAATCTATGATCTTCATCGACCCCTATCTGCGACTTGTAGGAACTGCAACAACATTGATCTCCTACACAGGTCTTGGGGACAGCCCCCACCCCTCATGTCCCCATGAGCTACGGTGGCCTATAACAATAAAAGCACATTTTTGCAATGGAGGTGAGGAAGCTAATTAAAGCAGAGCATTTCAAATGGGTGGGGAGATTTTGGTCCAAACAGAGTAAGGACTGGAACGTGAGTTTTAAAAACATGAAAGCCCCTGGTGAAGTCATCGAAACCTCAGCAGATTTATATTATGGTAGTTTTGTGCTACGGCAGAGTAAAAGCTTACTTATTGCCCCTTTTTAAGAGAATGCAACTGGGAATTTTATTTTTCTTGCGCATTTTATTGTGACACTTCATTTTTTTTGTTTCTAGGCAGCGTATCGGGGCAACACGGTCGGTATGCCTCGTTTTTGTCCGGTAGACAACGTGGACAAGATCGACAAGAGCGTCCTTCACAACTACCTGCGCAGCTACTACTGCCCCGAGCGCATGGTGCTAGCGGGAGTGGGCATCGAGCACGAGCAGTTGGTTGAGTGTGCCAGGAAGTACCTGCTGGACGCGAAACCAGTGTGGGGAGTGAGCACACCCGCCAATGTCGACCTCTCTGTGGCACAGTACACCGGCGGCATCATAAAGGTGATTTTGTTGTTTCCACGGGTCTTTTTGCACAGTTTTCCCCCACTTTCTCAGAGGGAAACTGAAGAACGAAAAGGGGAAGTTGAGTTAGGCTTCTGATGGGTTTACTAAACATCTAGTTTCATCCTTTTTAGATGGAGAAAGACATGTCAGATGTGAGCCTGGGCCCCACCCCCATCCCAGAGCTCTCACACATCATGATTGGCCTGGAGAGCTGCTCCTTCCTGGTGGGTGTTCATAGTGATTGGCTGCCTTGGAGATTCTCCATTCACTGGATCGATTATGTGTAAGCTGCAAACTCCTAAACCAAAAGGGACATTTTGTTTCCCCGTTGCAGGAGGATGACTTCATCCCATTCGCTGTGCTCAACATGATGATGGGTGGAGGCGGGTCCTTTTCCGCAGGAGGGCCTGGGAAAGGCATGTTCACCCGCCTGTACCTGAACGTACTCAACAGGTGAACAAATCATACATATTCCAGTGTTTGAGGTGTTCATGCCCATGTTATGTCATTTATACAAAGTTTTTATCAGTATTTCTGACTGTTAAATTATTTGTTTTCCCCGTCTCTTCTAGGCATCATTGGATGTACAACGCCACCGCCTACCATCATAGCTATGAGGACAGTGGTTTGCTGTGTATCCATGCCAGTGCAGACCCCAGACAGGTTGGTACAGGCTCAGAACAGCAGGGTTTAAATGGCTCTGCTGTCTTGTAACTTTCACATCGCCATTCGGCAGAAGAACCCTAACTTTGTGTACGAGTGGTTATAAGCATGTCAAGTATCTTTAAAACTGAAAGTGTGCGATTTTGAGTTTACCATCCCTTTAAATGGTTGGAGTAAATTGTAGTGGGCGGCCCTGGGCAGGTGCTTGTTTTGGCACTTGCATGTGACATACTTTTGTGAATGGGCGGTGCTATGGTTCATGTGATCTTTTTTTTTTTTTAATGCATATCCAGCATCCTCACCACATACCGTCCTTTCCAGGTGCGGGAAATGGTGGAGATCATAACCAGAGAGTTCATTCAGATGGCTGGCACAGCAGGAGAGGTGATGGTCATTAGAAGTGGCGTATTGCTTGTTGCAGAATACAGAAACAGATCTTAGGCAACGTGGCAACTTGACAAAGTTTTCATTTTTTGTCCGTCCAGATGGAGTTGGAGAGGGCCAAGACGCAGCTTAAGTCCATGTTGATGATGAACCTGGAGTCGCGGCCGGTCATCTTTGAAGATGTTGGCCGCCAAGTTCTCTCCACAGGAAAGAGAAAGCTGCCACATGAACTGTGCACACTAATAAGTGAGTACTGGACTGTAATTCAATTGTGTTGTGTTGAGTGAGTTGGCGTGGCACTTGGGTCATTACCAGGGTCAGAAATTAATCAGTGCTTGAAAGTTCATAAGGTAGCGTTTGCATTTCACCCTGTTGGGCGAGAAAATTTGAGACAATTGATAAAAATAAAATGGCTAATATCGTAATAAAACAATCGAGGGGTGGAAGACGGACTGGTTGGGGTCAGAGGGGAAAACATCCTCTTCTGTAAGGCCTGCCGCCAGTTTCCAGCAGTGGGAAGAAAATGTTCGGATCGCCCTAGAAAAAGACCAAAATGTCAGTAGAAGTAACTTGGGTTTGGTCCTGTTCTTTCTGTGCTAGCTTTTTTTGGGGTATTGCCAAATATGTAATAGCCTGTTTTCCACTGCAGAGCCAGTTAGCTTGACAGTGCTTTCTTAGTTGTTTTGTCTGTCAGTAGTCCCTCATCAACATTTCCGTATTGTTGACGTATCTCGCTGCCAAACCAGATCATATGACAGTTGGATTGTGAGGCTTTCGATTGTGTTTTTGCACGGCTGTGGGCAAGTGGATCATTTCAGCTGCAAATCCTTACATCCTCACTTCCTGTTTCCCAGGCAATGTGACAGCCAGCGACATCAAGAGGGTGACGGCTAAGATGCTGCGCAGTAAGCCTGCTGTAGCGGCGCTGGGAGACCTGACGGAGCTGCCCTCGTACGAACACATCCAGGCAGCCCTGTCCAGCAAGGATGGACGTCTGCCCCGCATGTACCGCCTCTTCCGGTAGAACCCCCCCCCCCCCTACTCCCCATATTTAACCAGTCAGCACTGGCAGACATCACTGTATATAAAATGGACTGGAAAAGACACTGAAGCTTACACTAGTGTTCACTCCCAACGCAGAGCTCCGCCATGCTCTGGGCGGGGGCTATGTCCTGGATCTCAGCTGAACTTGTTGAGAGTTGGTGGTGTTTTTAAAGAAAATGACATCGTACTCTTTACTAGCCTATACGGTCGGAGTATCTGTATTTCCTCTTTGCCGGCGGGAAGACCTCCTTCATTACCTGCTGGGATGGTTTGCACGAGTTTTGGTTTTAAAGGGACAGTTGAAAACCAAAATCTGAGTATCATTTCACAAGAAAACCCCCCAAAGCGAGTTTTGTTCAAGTGCGAATGAATGTGAGTAAGTTATAGGATCTTCGTTAAGAAACTGAAATGATCTTAAAAGGTAATTATCAGGCCTGTTGTGTTTGTTAGGAGAGAGAAGGGGCGGCAACATCCCAGCAGAGTCTACATTTATAGAGCCGTTACTCCCCTCAGCTCTCTAAAAGTCACTTAGCTTCACCTCTAGCCTCGTCTTTTTCCAGAGGATGGCGCAAAACGTACAGCCCAGTAAATGACTATAAGAAGTACGGGGGGTGTTTGGATTGGTGTGACCAATCTTCACCCATCAAGACTTCAGTGATGTGGTTTCTGTTACCTAGCCTTCTCTCAGATGTACTGTAAGGACGTTTGACTCCTCAACTCAGACCTCACCATCTGTTGTGTTTCTCTGTGTTTGTATTGCTGTGTGATTGTGTTGATGTTCTCGTCAAGTACCAGAGAGGTCAAGGGGCATCTGCTCTGCTTCATAGGTGTATTTTTTCTTCCTCAGTGCTCCAAGTACATTTACTGAGGTTACCATTTGTCTGATAAGAGACATGAAAACATGATTGAGGACTGCAGTCAGACATGTATTTCACTATCATTTCAATGGCCTCTGACTAAAGTGATTATATTGAAGATGAACCTTCACGTCTGTTAACCTGTACAAGTCAGCGGGTAAATAAATGTAATTATTTCCACAAATAAAAGAATATATTTTAAAAGGGTTTTTTTTGTGACGAAAAGTTCAACCAAAGAAAGAAAGTGATTGAAATTTGTGAATCGTTTCTCATCTGATGTTTCAAAACATTTATTATGGGATGTTACATCACAGAAGAAGGTGTTATAGAAAAAAAACATCACACAGATAAGAGGTCCTGAGGAAATCAAAGCAAGACCCACAGGCACTTTCCAAGAGCAGAAGAATGAATGACACCTCGCGATTCACCGATACACCAGAGCTGCTGCTCTTCATGCAGGGAACACGACTGAAGTTCTTGAGGCTCATGAGGGTAGTACAGTACAGTTCATAGGTGAGGAGGTTACATAGCAATGCATTTAGTCAAGTGATGAGAGATAAGGCATTGAGCTGAATTACAGTCTGTCACGATCACCTAATAAGAGACACAGTAAAGTTGTACAGTATCATCTGGCATTATTCAAGGTCAGAAAATATACCATTGTTATAGGAAGTGAGTTCTTGTAAAAATGGGTTCAACAAGCAATCAAATCAATTTAATATCCCTGAAATTTCACACTAGTGTATAATCAAATCAGTAACCATCACATTACCGTCGCTTATTATAAATGTAATGTTTTTTTGAAAGCGTATAAAAGATCCCATGAAGGTTTTCTGCTGTCGAACCTCAGTGTGTGAATGGAATGAGTACAGTAACACATTGTCGTAGCTCCCATCTGCAGCCATCTCGCTTCTCTCCGACAAGACGTTCAGTCACGAGCCAAATTTAGTGCAAGTGAAAACCACCCGTTGGCATACACGTACCACGACGTCACAAAACTGCACCGAACGTTCACTGCATTGTTTGGTACACTATGTGATGGAAATAAATTCACAAGGCATTTGAACACTGATGTAGCATTAGAGGAAAGATTAAAACGTAACATTATGGTCTATAACCAACCATGCTTGTTTAATACATACAAAATAATTAGAAAATGAATGCGATGACACCGAGCCTTGAAGGTTTCCTCAGTCCACATTGCATCACTGAAAAGTCACATGATGGCAGCCCCCCCCCTAGTCATGTCGTCGGGGGGAACTGTATAAATAAACATCAGACTGCTGTGTCTGCAGACCTCCTGTCTGTCTGACCTCAAGGTCCCAGTGCAGCCACCTGCTCTGCCCCATTTCACCAGGACACACACACACACACATAGTTCCCAACAGCGCCCAATAGGGGGCACTCACTGCTCAGTCACTGTGACCTGCAATGGGTTCTGTGCTGGCAAGACAATTCCGGTTTCCTTTTGGTCCCGGATCTGATCTGGTCCGGTCTGGTGAGTCCAGCCAAGGTTTAGGAGATGGAGCAGATGGTGCTGCTGCTTTGGTTCTTCATGGCTTCCCTCCTCTTCAGCTCTCTGGTAATCCTCCTCCTGATGCCTTCCAGGTACAGGCTCCGGTCAAACTGCCCCGCACCCAGGGGAATACTGACACACACACACACACACACACACACACACACACACACACACACACACACACACACACACACACACACACACACACACACACACACACACACACACACACACACACACACACACACGCTAATGTAGTACACCTAGTTTTTATAAGTACAACATTTGCAAATTACAGTCTACTGTTAAAGGGGCAGTGAGGATATACCTGCAGGGGTTTGATAGGGGTTACTGATAGGGGTCCATTTACCATTTACTGATACCAATGACTCAATGACTTCACCAGATGATGAGATTTCTGGCATTCAAAACACTTTCCAGCCCATGCTCCGTTTTGGAACCAAAAAACCTCCCAATCTAAAGGCTAAAAAAACTCATTCTTAAGCAAAAAAGCAAATGACAAGGCAGTATTATTATTACAGTATTTTGAATTGTGATATATCACCTCTTCACTAGATGCTTCTGTTGAGCTCTGCTTTAATCAGCTACCTTACTTGTCTCTAATGTGAAAAGGAAGGCAATGGGACTCACTTGTCTCTGCCAGGCCTCAGTTTGACCTGGAAGACGCCGACGACGGGGCGGTGGTCTGAGGTCTTGATGCTGGAGCAGCTGGTGTACTTGACCACCTTGATGTCATCCAGCTGCCTGTTCCTGAACAGGATCCTGTCCTGTACACACAAACAGAGAGTATATTGGGAGTAATGTGTAAAGTGTCTCATAGTTGTACAAAAGTGTTGACTTTGAAACCGATACCATAAAAACAAATCAGATAACGTAACATGAGATGACGTAACATGAGATACCGTAACATGAGATAACGTAACATGAGATGACGTAACATATACAAGAAGACTTTTGCTTTGGAGTTTTTAAGTCCAATATCCTTCGATGGTACTTTTGAAAGGGGGAACTACAAAAAGGTGCCCAGTTAGTTTTGCTGTCCCTTAACATTCCTATTCTTATGTGTGAATTTTTGTAAGCGAACGACAGTGAACAGAAAAACAACAAAACAAAAACAAAACAAAAAAGACTTCGGAAAAACTCTCAAATCAGGTACCACGGTACTTTTTCCATCACTGGTCCCCTGTACGACATTTGCTAGTAAAGATCAAAACAGATTATACAGGGACAGACTGATGCCTTACTGTGTATGAAGGCGTTCTCTGTTTGGAAGTAGTGTCGTAGATATCGCAGCCGATGTCGAACTTGTACGTTGGGAGGAAGTGAATGGGCGCCTCCTGGAAGCCTTTGAAGATTGAACCTAGGGGTAAACGAAGCACATACGCAGGATAAAAATCACCAGCCCAGCTCAACCAATTCAGATGAAAATGTTGTCACAGTGTTATGTTATTTCATTCAAGCATACCATCCTTCATTTCCTTGGAGAGCTGGTCATGGTGCAGCAGAGGACCCATGTTGTCGTCTGCTGCCTGGCTCATGATGGTCTCCACGCCAAGCCGGTCCTTACTCAGACGAAAGTTGAAGTCTCCAAACCAGAAGACCTCGTCAAATCTCGTAGTGACGTCGGCTGTGGCGATGAATAACAGTTTGATATTAAAAGACTGGGAGATGGTTTTGGCCAAGCAAAGTCTTGTGTGAAGTTAATAAAAAAGACTGTTTTTTCAATTTCACTTGAAAAAAAACTGGGAAAGTAGATGCTCTCAGTGTAGAAAATGTGGTTTTATCACACCAATATATACAAACAAAAATAAATGAAATACTGCAACCCACAGTAGACTAAACCTGGGGCCAAAAACAGATGGTTGTGGTCTGCTACAAAACAATTACGGAGGAAACAAAGCATGCAGTGTGTTCAAACATCAACACTGCAAAAAATATCTATCTGAAGAAGCATTTCATCAGTACTGAGTCTTAAAATCAGAAAACGGCATGAGATAATTGAACTTATTTTCAATGGAAATCAACTAGATTGATGAATTATCTTGAATCAAGTGTCTTGATACTAGTGGAGTGATCTGCCTTATTCTGCCTTGTTTCAAGATATTAGCAGACTTAGAGACTTACAGGCTGTGGAGCGATATGGGTTGGTGTCAGGAAGGCCTTTTGGAAGAGCTAGGGCTTCGATGATCTTGTTGTAATCTAGAATCCTCTCGTAAACTTTGGCATCTCCAGCTAGAGGAAGAACAGATTAACCTTAGAATCACTGGTTGATGCACGTGACACTACCTAGCTTCATCAAACCTATCATATAGTTTCACTGACATCATCGTGGACGTTGTTTAAAAATAGTTACCCGGGACATGCCACTCTGTCAGAGGAGTGACAACAAAGGGAAGGATTGTAATGTAACTGCCTGTTCCTGGTGATAGTGCTACAAACTTTCCCTTTGTTGACACTGCTCCAATAGGGTGGTGTGTCCCTCGTAGCCACTGGTAACCACTCTCCACACATTTCTGTCTACGTCATCCAATCACTGCACCAATCAGCGACCCTCCTGACCAGAGGACCCTCCTACTCACAGGTAAAATGGGACGTGATGAAGAGGAAGGAAGTGCCAAAGAAGGTAAAGCCAATCCCCACAGCCCCTTTGGTCTTGATTTGAGAGATGATCCTGGTTGTGACGGTGGCGTGCTCCACCTCTGTGCAGGACGACAGAACCAATGTTACAGGCTTGTCACATTTCATTTACAATTTTTGCGTTATGTTTAATGTAATCTACGTGAGCAACACACCAACTCAAATTCCCTGTATGTGCAAACTTATTATGCCAATAAATCAGATTCGTCACCTGATTCTGACATATACACATCGGGCGGGAAAAATGTCACTACATAACCCTGGACTAGAGGCATAACCATGGAGCAGCTGAACATTCAGACTGACCTGAGCAGAACCAAATGAGGTCCCTTCTGACAAAGACAGTGAGATACAAAACACCATGTGATGCTGCATACAGCATGACGTAGTATGGCCCCAGAGTCTCCTGAAGACGGATCTCCCACTCCCTCCTGCATGTACACACACACACACACACACACACACACACACACACACACACACACACAGGTGAGATTCCACTGCCTTGATATCAGTGATAATATTAACTCAATCAGTCAATATTGCTGCAACAATACACCATCTCCTACCTGTCAGGACAGCCCTCCTGGACTCCAATAATGTAAAAATCTTGTGCAAATTCAGAGTCTGTCGGAAGCAGTAGATCATCTAAGTTGGTTGGAAGCCCCTGGAAAGAAATACAAAACATGATTACAATTGAATTGGTGCCTGGAGTGAGGCTTGCGGGATGCTGCAGAGCCGTGCTATCCTCGTACCTTCTCCCCCTGCATGTTCCAGGTAGCGATGTAGATGCCCACTCTCCTGTCAGGGAAGTAGCGGTCCAGCTCCTCAGCCCCCAGCAGGGCACCGTTTCCCAGCACACTGCCCTCCAGAAAGCTCCTGGACAATACACAGTGCAACACATCAAAAAAAGAAAGTTGAGCATTCCTAGAGGCTCATGTCTTTGTGTGCAGGAAAGATGGTTAAGGTCTATGTAGCTCAACTGACTGCATCTAATATTTAACTAAATCTGAATATCCTGTTAAAAGAAAAAGCAATCTGAGATGTTACGTTGATCCCCAGACTGCTTGAGCCTCTGCCTGCTAAGGAGCTGATTGTGCACTGAGACCCATCCTTTTTCTCCTACTGCTGTCAAAAGCTGTGCTGAACAAGCATCTTCTCTGATCCCATGTTAATCTCCCTCCAATCTCCCACCTTCCCCTTTTCTCTGACAGGAGTGAGCACTCTACACACACAAAGCGCAAATCTCTGAAGCCTTGGTTAAAGGGAGAACTGAAGCCAGTGTTGCTAAAACGCATGCCACTGCTCGTGCACCAAGCTCCAGATGTGCTAAGATAATTGTCTGAGCTCACAGGCTAGCAGTGGTTAGGTCAAAGTAGTGGTGGTGTTGCTAACAGTATATGAATGAATCTAAACTACCTAATTGAAATGTAGTGAAATTTCATTTGTGTGAGGATAAGTAAAGGAGGCTGGTTAGCCTGACATATAGTATTATATTAAATTAATATTTTACTATATGAGTATATTGTATATTGCAAAGGAGATCTCGCTTTGGTTAGCTCTGCCTTGCCACTGGAGTGGCCGGTATCTAAAGAAAACGTGACTTAGGAGCTTAGATATCCTAGAAAGCCACAGGCTTCTAATAGGACTGTGACACCAGCATGAGTCAATCTGACAAAAGAGCCTTCACATTTAGCCTGAGGATGACCCCTGATCTGACAACATCTACTGATTTATGCCTTCTGAGCCTACTGTACCTTTTCCTCACATCTTGGGGTCTGATAGGGTTGAGCACGCTGAAGGTGGACTTCATGGAGTTGACAGAGGCACTGTCCAACACCATGTTCTCCAGAAGCCGGCTGTCGCTCAGGTTCCTGTGCAGCCTCTCCCCGGACCCCCCTCTTGCCAGTATGCCATAATCCATACAATCCCTGTCAATCCGATTAGATGCCCTCAAGGTGGCTGATGCAAAGCTCTTCTCCAATGCAGGCAGTGGCCCCGTGGGCTGCACGGGAGACAGACGCACTTTGGAGGACCTTACCTGCTGCTCTGCAGGGTCACTTTGCTGGTTGTGGGGCCTCCTCTCGTACTCAGAGAGGCTGTGCCCCCTGCCCCGGAAAACGGGGGATCCTGTCAGTGGAGCAGAGGGGGGTCCCACAGTGGAGCCCTGGCCGTTCCCAAAGGTGGCAGCACTGCTGGGAACAAACCCACCTGGAGCTGAAATTGTCTGGTCCTCCTTAAGGGAGTCTGTGGAGGAGCCCATCTCAGCTGGGTCACTCAGACTCTCCTGACTGCTCCTCAGTCTCCTGCCTCTCACAGTCTCCTCCACTGAGCCATTCTTGCTGGCCTTCGACAGCCTGGGTAATGATGGTGGGCGAGGCTGGTATGGACTGATCTTACCCTCCGGGTCTCTAGTAACCTGGGGGAGTTTGAGGGTGTCATTGAGGTCCTTGTAGGTTTTGGGGTCTACTAAGGGGGCTTTGAATGGCCTGTTGTCACTGACAGCTGAGACCACTTTACCAGTAGCTGCACAGGGCTGACAGAGGCTGCTGTCCTCCCCATTCTCAGTCATCCTCACGTCATGTCTAAGACCAGCTGTGTTCAGGTGGATTTCATTTTCTCATCGCTAGCTGATAGAAACCTGGAGACAAAGGGTTAGAATATGATAACTTTACAAACGCAAGTTTTCCGAACAGTTGGTTCATAGGTTAACGTGAACTACTATGTGGACTTTGGCAACTGAAACACTTGTTACAACGTTACGTTAGCGACACATTACTTAACTAACAAGTTAATAGGCTAAACAGCCGTCTTTACTGCAAACTAAAGAACAAAACAAAGCCAGTATTAGCTAACGTTAACGTTAGTTGTCTAATATCAAGTCGCGCCGTCATTTCCCCTTTACATACTATCACTAAAAGTGATCTGATTACTTCAAACATCTTCTAGCGACCAAGTCAAGTTTAGAGTTAAACTGATAACGTCAACTAATTGTTGTAATTGTAACTTCTAGATAAAACTAAAGCTAGGCAAAGCTAAATAATGTTAGCTAACCAATACACAAGCTAGCTTTAGCTTAGCTAACATTTACTTCTTAGCAATGTTAGCAAGCTACTAACGTTAGCAGGATAATATTTAACTTACTGGTAACTGCCATCGTATGCATTTTAATTTCATCAAGTTAACGTACCTATAACAGAGGACCACAGAGAGCGAATAATAATAAAGCCTGCTATTTTATTGTTTCCATATTTACTGTGGTTTTTTTTAGCGACAAACGTTAGCTCGATGAGCAGCAACTTCCTTAGCAACGTTTGACAACATAGTTTTTGTTACCAAGAGAGTCATGTTAGCGAGCAGAACACGTGTCACAGCGCCCTCTTGCGCTGAAGGCTGGATGTACATGCAACACATGCAACTCAATCAATAGGCTACTTTATTATCCCCCCATGTTGTTAATTTGTTTTAAATCAGTCTGTTTCGTAGAACTTTTACTTCATATATTCATTCATGTATCTTAATACAATAAGTACTTATAAAGTTTGCTTTGTTATCTCTTTGCTATCTTTCTCTCTCTGTCTCTATCTCTAGTCCAATTTTCAGTTTTCAGTTCAGTTCTATTGGCATAAATGGACAAAAAACAGTTTCCGTTTGTCACAGAGCATTTAGTCCATTACATTTACCCTTAGAGATATGCTAGTAATAAATGCAGAATATACAAGATAAAGTGGTGCAAATTAAATAAATCAAACGACAGAAATTAAGTAACTATGTGTGTGTGTGTGTGTGTGTGTGTGTGTGTGTGTGTGTGTGTGTGTGTGTGTGTGTGTGTGTGTGTGTGTGTGTGTGTGTGTGTGCGCACGCGCATCTTTAAATCAAGGGCAAATTCTTCCTTAGAGATTCATAGGGTGTCATTAGGGTTGTATTTAAGCACCCCACTGGTCCACTCCAAAGCTAAACAAGACAACATACTGTACTTAGTGTTCTTACTCAGGAACGTAAACAAGCATAAAAGGCCCAAACATGAATTTCCAGTAATTTAAATAAAAATATTTGACAACATTAATGGACCCAGACTGTTTGTTCAGCAATATAAGCTTTGTTGGTTTAAAAATGTAAGAACTTTTAGAAGAATATCCTAACGCTATAAAAAGGTATCAGGTAATGCAAAACAAATGTTAAACCTCTGCAGTTTAACAGCTAAGCTTAGCAATACAATATTAAACTTAATATGTAAGATACAGTAAGTAAAACAATACCTACTTGTCTAAAATGTGACTTTAAATGAATGAAGGAGAGAATCTGTGAATTATTGGTGCATCTGCCTTAACAGCTAAATTACAGGCATCAGTGTGACTAGATTTCAACTTGGCATCAAAAATATGGAGGGGGTCATCTCTTGAAAGTTTACAGATAAGTCAGGAAAACACTTTTGAAGCGATGTCTAGGTATCCGAGGTTACAGAAGAGTGCTACTGTATTCACACAGGTTTTTAATGGGACATTTTAATGAAATCTACAGGAGTGGACACAGAGTGTACACACACATTACACATTACATTTCACATACAACTCTCCACATACATTAGTATTTATCTGTCACTTTACCAGTTGTACATTATTCAGCAACATGTATTGCTAAAGAGATAGTTGCTGACACAGCCCATAAACAGAGTCAAGGTATGACTGCCGATTGTTAACCCTTTCAAAGCGGGCTTTGTGTGACCCTGACAGCCTCTGAAAGGACTTTTGAGGCCGCCTGCCCCCCCTGCAAATGTGGACAAGCCCCTCCGTGCTCTATGGATTTCGATTGGCATGTTGCTGGCTCAGGCGGTTTAGACAATGGGCCAGTCTGCCGGTCAGGTATAAAAGGAAAGGGTTAACCAGGTAGGGTACAGTTCAGTTCAGGAGCAAGAGCAGCAGCAGCAGCAGCAGTACCACCAGCAGCAGCAGCAGTAGCAGCCCACTGACCATCAAAATGACCACCACCGGAATGAACATGATGAGCAGGGTAAGCTCTCTCACTCCTCATGGTATCACTGGTTTCACATACCGTTAATGTTGAGCCTTGTTGCCCGATAGCCGCTAACCAAAGCGTCCGCCTCCCTCCCAGATCGTCTTCTACGAGGACAGGAACTTCCAGGGCCGCTCTTATGAGTGCATGAGCGACTGCCCCGACATGTCCTCCTACCTGAGCAGGTGCCACTCCTGCAGGGTGGAGAGGGGCTGCTTCATGGTCTACGACCGCACCAACTTCATGGGCAACCAGTACTTCATGAGGAGGGGCGAGTACTCCGACTACATGAGCATGATGGGCATGAGCGACAACATCAGGTCCTGCCGTATGATCCCCATGGTAAGACTTACTCCGGACCGCCTCCCATCTCTTTGGGTTTCTCTGTTTGCTGTCAACCCACCTTTTATTCCAATATTGACACAGGTATTATGTATATGATTACAATTGTTTAGACTAACCGCAGCTAAAACACACTCTTCTTCCGCACCACAGTACAGGGGATCCTACAGGATGAGGATCTACGAGAGGGAGAACTTCGGAGGCCAGATGCACGAGATGATGGACGACTGCGACAACACCATGGACCGCTACCGCATGAACAACTGCATGTCCTGCAACGTGATGGACGGCCACTGGCTGATGTACGAGCACGCCAACTACAGGGGCAGGATGATGTACATGAGGCCCGGCGAGTACAGGAACTTCATGAACATGGGCTGGAGCGGCATGAGGTTCATGAGCATGAGGCGCATCATGGATTCCTACTACTAGACTCTCTTTGCAACTGAATAAAACTGTCCCGACCTGAGCTGCTGGTGTGTTCAAGTGTTTTTTTCTTTACCTTTATTTGGAAAGTTGACTCAGCACACGTGGTCTTTTTTCAGCAACACAACCCCGCTTCACATTCATACAGCTACACACACATTCACACATGGGAGCTGCCCAGCATACCTGCAGTCTACTGCTGGTCTCTGAGCAGCTTTACTGGGGAATGTGGGGTTTTTGTGCCTTGCTCAAGAGCATCTCATCTGTAGTTGGTCAAAGTTGTTCACTCTCATTCACTTTCCCACACAGATTTTCATAAACATCAGCGTCTTTTGTGGTCATAAGTCTTCTTCTCCAACCTCTAGGCTACCAACTCTACCAGGTCATCGGTCTGACCACATCATGTTCTGATCATATTGTATACCACTACTACAAACTTAATTGCAGCAGAGCAGAGTGACTATTGTTTAAGTTTAAGTTTATTTGCACATATAATTAAAAGGACAATAACAATTTAAAACGTTTGAACATTGTGCAGGAGAGGTTAGAAGCCAAAAATGGCTTATGAGGATACATTCCTGTAAAGTATATCAATAATCATACAAAAAAACATGAAAACAAAATAAAAACAAAATAAAACAAATGCAGAAAGCAAACAGCGGTGACAATCAAATACCAAAAAAACAAAAACAAATCAAGAAATCATACTTAAAAGGAAAAAACAACCATGAAAACAAACAAACCAAAAAATGAACAAAACAACTGGAAGATAGTATCCTTCTGTTGGGCTTTGGAAGAAATATGTTGACTTGTTACTCTGACACACACACACACACACACACACACACACACACACACACACACACACACACACACACACACACACACACACACACACACAACTGTTTGCATTAGGTGAACATGCAGCAGCAAGAAGGCCAGTACAGTTTGCAGGTGTGTGAAAGCAGATCATCAGTTCTTATCTTATTGGGTCGATCCCTCTCTGGAAACCCCAGGAAGTTTAGACTGATCCTAATGTGAATTTAAACCGTTGTGTCTTGTGTCCTACATCGTAAACTTGGACATCCTCACGTAAACACTACGATAGTTGAGATGCCCTGGTTGTGTTAGCGCCGTCCTCATTCAGCTTCAGTCTCGGTCAGGCTTGTTACGGGATGTAAATATTGACTTTGGGCAGTCTAGGCTTGTTTCTGCCTCGTCTACTGCCAGACTGCATGTTCTCATTAGGAACACAATAACATACCGGTCACACACACACACACACACACACACACACACACACACACACACACACGCACGCACACACACACACACTCACACAGGCATACACATACAATTACATACACTCAAAGGCACACACACATAAACACATGAGAAGAAGTCTTTTTTTACAATGAAATGACAAATTCTACATATCTAGGACTATATTTAGTTACATTTATTTTGTATTTTTCCAAATACATATTTTGAAACAGTACGACCGGTACGACTATGTGACTTCAGGCTCTGAAGCTGGACAGAAACTCAGTCTGTAGTCCGGTGCAGGCTTGCTGCAGGTTCAAAAGGTTGTCCAGTGCCATCTGCTGTTTGAATCACTTCATACTGGGATCCTAGTTGATCCTAGTTGAGGCTGATGGGAGATCAGTTTGTCTCTTTGTTAATATACATTGAATCGTCTCATCAGCCTGGTATTACTGCAGTTATTAACCAGCTCAGTATAGTTCAAGTGTTGGAACTGATCAGAGAACAGTCTTCTGTTACAGATTAAAGTCCCATCCATTATACAGGAATGAAAAATGATATTTTACGCAATAAAAAATATCAGGTGTTTCAAAGTATAGTAACTATATAACTTATTTATATATACTTATAGTCATTTAACAAAATAATGCAACATAATGCAATGACTAATATTAAACATGTAAACATTTATTAATACTACAAATTATACTTCTAGAATAATGTACAAAAAAATCTATACTTGCTTCTGAAACAGGCTGTATGTTATGATCTATATAAATGTACTGTATATCCATATATCCATCTTTTAAATACATATGTCTAAAATACTGCAGGTACAGGTAAACTCTCCAAATCCTCCAGTCTGAAGAAGAGACAGAGACAACCACATCTTTCATTCTCTGTCTTCTGTTTCTCTCTCTCTCTCTCTCTCTCTCTCTCTCTCTCTCTCTCTCTCTCTCTCTCTCTCTCTCTCTCTTTCTCCCCCCCCCCCCCCTCCCTCCAGAGAACGGCCGATCCAGCGAGCGAGGGCGAATCGATGCCCTGATATGAGATTCAGCCTAATGAGGATCAGAAACATCTTAATAAAGACCCGTAATCCACCACTTAATCCCTCATTACAGAATCATCTGCATTCACTGGTCCCGCCGCATACCGCCGCAGCGACGGCACATCCAGGCCCTCACCCCCTCACCCCCTCACCCAGGGCCACGTCTCCCTTTGTCTCCCCTCGGTGTCAGTTATATTTGATCCCCTCTCATTAGACTTTTAGACGAGATGAGCCGAAGGGCCTGAAAATACTGCTTTTGTGTGCACTTCCACGCTATCTCCCCGTCTGAAATGGAAAACGAGACATATGCTTAATGAGCGAGAGACGGACTGGGACCCGCTGTCCGACAGGCAGGGTATGAGATAGGGAGGGTATTGTGTGGATGACCTATACTTTTAAAGGACGCGCTTTCGAGGCAATGTCGGGCGATTATGACTTCTGAAAGTGTGAAATTGTTCTGAAGTGGGACAGACAGATTAAAGTTGAACGCCGAGCCCAGGAGAGAGCTGAGGGTGTTTTATCTCAGCTCAGTTGAGTCAGGGAAGCTTGAGGTTGTAATTGCACATACATAGAGAGAGTCTGGGTGCAGTCTTGAGCAATGACCACCAAATTATAGTTTGCCTGTAGTATAGTTATAGTTCTCTTTCAAGTAATCATTTCATAAAGTCAATTAAATGTCAGTATTAACTCTCTACGTCCACTGATATAGCACAATAGTGATTCAATCTCTAGTCTTTTACATTTGCTGTTCTAAACACCCGAAAAACTCCTCCTGGTGCACAGGAAGTGATGCGTTTTACGTTTCCACCAGCAGGCAGCAATGAAAAAAACTGGGTAGTTAGCATGAACAGACAAAGAGAAGAGAAACTCAAACTCCATCAACAGAACATCCAAGGAGGAAGACCTCACAGTTTGATTGACAGGTGATCTCTGGGTAGAGCAGTGCAGAAACACCAACTTTACACTTTGGTTAAATTGTGGTCGCTGAAATGCAACATAGGAGTTTACATGTTTGCTCATCATCCCTTTTTCTTTTCCTTCGCCTCAAACGTCTCCATTCTTTTCCTTCATATCCGTCAGTAAAGCAGAGGGTGGTGCTGTGGCTGGGAACAGGCAGTATCCAAATCAAAAAATCGGCCCCGACAACAACAACAACAACAACAACAACAACAGCACTCAGGCAGACACTCATGCTGCAATGTATACTGAAGAAGGAGGTTAATGTATCATGATGCGCCGAGAGAGAAATCTCTTTTTCTTTAGGTTGGAGGTGCGAGATGATCCTTGCGAGGGCTTGATAATTAGCCCCACCAAGGAGTGGAGGATCCTGATTCTCATCCCCCACGCTACCCCTCCCTCCTCATTACTCGGTATATTGAGGTGAGCAGGAGATGAAGGGGGATAAAACATAACAAATAAAACTCATTAAAGGTGCCCGTGCGGGTAAAAAAAAACCCCCCTCTGCAGTACGCTAGCGCTCCACACACATGATTAGCCCTGGTCAGGGGAGCCATCGTTATTCTGCCTGGATATGAACGCAGATCAAAGCCTCGTGTAGTTCGTTGTCTTTTGACCTGAGGGAGGAACCGCAACATCAGAGCTCCCTTTTTGGCAGGTTTCCATTTTTTCCCCTAGATCTCACTCTACGGAGACCCGGAAAATCATTGCACATCGCAAGAGCAAATCTTAAAGTCTGAGGTGAAAAAAAACAACATCTAAATGGTTTCTTCGCCGATGCACCCGTAGCGTTTTATGTTTGTGGAGAATGGTGTTAATGTTTGATGCTGAAAAATAGATGAGGGTTCAATTTGTAGTTCTGCACACAGTTTTGCTGTGTGGAACCTGAGGGAATGTTGTTATCAGGCACAACGAGTCACAACACACCTCAGCCGATGTGTGTAGGCCGCTGTGTCTTTCCCATGGCTCCTACCTGCACTTTCAGTTAGGTGTTGCAAGTTGACACACAACTCCTCAACTGTCTGTTTGTGATGAAACTGACGCCTGACTTATTTATCATACATCAAACATACATCAACCGAAACAAAACCTAAACAAACATGATTGAAATGTTGTACTTAAATTATTATTATTATTATTATTATTTTTATTTATTTTTTTTAATCCTTTTTTTATTGTATTTTATTAACTATTATTATTAATTTATCTTTATTGGGGTCCTATGTCAAGAAATGTTTTGTTCTGTAAAATAATGCAAAAAATTTAAAATAAAAAGTTTTTAAAAAAAAAGAAATACTTAACGTACTTAATGTTTTGCACAATTATTTTGAGAATAATTTTGCTCATGAGGGGGCATAATAGTTTGTACCTCTCAAACCACAGCCCAGCAACAACAAAACCAAAGCATTTAAAGTTAGAAATGCTCATAGTGACTAGTAGTTGTCATCTTGAACTTATCCTTGATGTAAAATATTGAAGTTCTGTATTTCTGAGGTATGTTTAAAAAGCTTCCAACACGTTTTAAAATGGACCTCATTGTCTGGACCTCATTGTTCTGGCTGTGTGTAGCCTGACCCTGACGGTGCGTTGGCTCGAGAGCCTGCGGCAGTTCACCGAGGAGGTTGAATCTCCGCCAGAGGTGATGTTTTGCTCCGACACGCCGGCTGTAATCCACACCGATCTCCTGCCTTATTGCACACATACACTCATTTGCAATGGTGATCCTCCTGGTTTTGCGCTCCCTGAGGTGGCGTGAGGGCAGGCAAAGTTCCAGCCCCTCTGAACCCACTAATCTCCATTCAGACTTCAGGGTTTGTAATTGGGACAAATGTGATTCTTCTTGACCAAAAATTCGGCATTGATTGCAGCCCGACCGTACTGGTAGGGGGATCCCTCTCGGAGTAGCCACCCTCCCGAGGTTTCCTCCATTTTTTCACTAAAAGGTTTTTTTTGGTGAGTTTTTCCTTGTCCTCTGTGAGGGTCCAAGACTGGAGGATGTTGTGTACTAACCATGACTGTAACGGTGATTAAGGGCTATACAGATAAAAATGTGATTTGATTTGATTCCTCAGGTATGGAGGCCTCACTTCACCCTCGCCACCTGAACATGTCTGTACAAACACATCCAACCACTTTCCTCTCCTTCCCTCCCAACTACCACCCCCTCCTTTTTTTTTTTCCAGCTGTTTACAACAGGTAAAGATAGGGGCAGGTGCAGGGCTTGCTCCTCAGGGCGGGCTCGCAGCCAGGCGTGTGTGTGTGTGTGTGTGTGTGTGTATAACTGCTATCAGAGAGAGCATGTGCCAGCAAACCCGCCATACACTAATCACACATGATAGCATCTCCAGCAGACAGACAGCAGGCACACGTTGGAGGCCCCGGGCGCTGCAGCACTGGGCTCAATGAGTGATTGCAGCCAACCGTGACCACATCAGGCACACACACACACACATGCACACACACACACACACACTCAGACACACACACGGCCATGCATGCTTTATCTTTCATCTGTTATCAAGGAAAGCGTTTATCGAGAGTTTACATTTCACGTCTGCGTTTAGTGTGGTGTGCAATGCGCCCCCTGCTGGTTACCCCTGGATGGACGTGATACCGGTCTAACCTATCTCTGCTCAAAGTGACCTAAACCTGCACTACAGTTGCACCCCCACCACCAAACATACAGTTACTCCCTCCTGATGCCTCCTGTGCCACGCTAAACTATGTCCCCCCCGCTGTTCCCAGCCTTCAGTGTGACTGGTCTTACTCTGTAGCTGGTATGGGGGCTCTGCCGCCGTGTGTTTTGCCGCCGCCTGCCTCTTCCCTTTGTTTTGTTGCAGTTGGAAGCCTTGGGAAAAAAAAAAAACACTGGAATTCACTCGGCACACAACACCAGATACCCAGGAAGTGGTGAATGGAGAGTGGATGTGGCAGTAATGGGATAGAGCCGGGTCTATTGTGTCCCCGTTGTAACCCCCCCCCCCCTTGCATCGGTCAGCACTGCGGGGTCAGACATTGACCTCTGGCTTTTGACCTTGCAGACATAAAGGAGGGAAAGGTCAGGGATGGTGGCTTGACCCCGCAGTGCTTGACAACATATGGAAGACGTTTCAAAATAAAGTTCATCTGCTGGGAGTCGAAATGAGGGTTACACTTTCTGTTTCTTTGTTGTTCTCTGGGATGTTTTTGGCAAATATCTTTTTTTCATTTTTTCTATTTGACTATTCATCAAACTATTTTGCATTGACAGGTTGTCAGTATCTGGGTATCTTTGTTGTTCTATAACCATGTAGCATTGTTGATAACAAAGTTGGTTCTGTTTTCACATTTATGTTTTAAGCATTTAGCTGACACTGTTTTCCAGAGCATCTCACCATGAAGGAGATTCACGGTCCATCACCAGAATGAGATTCAATTCCTCGGTCACCAACAATCTCTTTTAATACCAAATTTTAATATTTGCTATCTCAGATGAATTCATCGTGAGATTTGAGATTTGATGTTTTGGTTTGGAGACTTCAACTTGTGAGTGAAGTGGTTTAAGACCGGTGAGTGAAAACCGTTTTGGCGTAGCGACCACCATGAAGCATTTTCTTTCTGTTTTTGGACTTTATCTCCTGAACTCTTAATTATTTCTAAGAGGATTGAACCTTTGGAAACACTTCATCTCCGTTTAGTCCCGGACTTATCAGCGTTCAGTCTGCTGTGTTCAAACGAGGAACTGAAGCGCCAGGTAGCCGAGGGAACTCTTTACAGCCTGAGATTAAGACAGCCTGCTTCATTGAATTAACCTCTGGCCTCAGTCACTTTAGGTCCTCAGCAATTTGAGAAGGTAAACACTTAAAAAACCCAGTAGCTGAGTCGCTAACCCGACAAAGGTCAAAGTGTCACAGCTATAAACATATTTATCCAGACTGAAGAGTAAATACATATGTCCCTATTCAGTTAGTTAGGAAAACCTTCACCACCTTATTGAGCTTGGATGGATAGAAGGTCTCTTTATTCTTTATCCTGCATTGGTATTCCTGTAAGATTCTCAATAACCACTGAAGCTGTATTTTATTTTATTTTATTTTATTTTATTTTATTTTATTTTATTTTATTTTATTTTATTTTATTTTATTTTATTTTATTTTATTTTACTTTACTTTACTTTATTTTATTTTATTTTATTTTATTTTATTTTACTTTACTTTACTTTATTTTATTTTATTTTATTTTATTTTATTTTATTTTATTTTATTTTATTTTATTTTATTTTATTTTATTTTATTTTATTTTGCAGGGTAGGCCTTTATTCTGGTTCTATGCAAAAGGATCCGCCTTAACCAATAAATCTACAACAGAGGTCTATATCAGAGGCGACAGTCGACCTCAGGCAGTTGTGGCGGTGAAGCCGCTGATGGGGCCCTGATGACCCTCGGTGACCTCTGACCTTTGTCCTGAGCCCAGGCCTTTTAATAAAGCCTCCACAGATGAGTTCCATATAGTGACTTACAGAGGAGAGCTTGGCGGGGCCCATTGAGATTTTAAAAGGCCCTTTGCTTCTTGATCACTGGAACATACCGGAGTTTATGAAAACATTATCAGAAGTGGTTATGAGGCGTGTTGTGAATTATACAGCACATGTGTAATTTAGTACTCAGACTTCCTTTGATCCTGGACTTGGTTAAAGGGGTTGACAGTCCAACTTAGCTAACTCTTTTATTTAGAATCACTTGTTTGTATCATATTTATCATCCCCCAAGATTTGAGCGTTCTGAAAATTCATTAACTGTAATAAAATGAAGCTTTTTTCTACTGTCATCAGAACTGGAGGGGCTGCATGTGTGTTGTCCTTTCCTGCAGGGTGTGGTCGTGGCCCGAATTGACTGACTATTCAAACTCAACATTTAGCAGCTCGTATCTGAAAATTCCCAGCAAACATTTTGAGGTTGAATAGATGTTGATACGACAGCCTGCACCAATAGGTGAAAACCTGTGTAAATATAGTGAGGCCAAAATGTAAGTTGAGACGTCTGTAGCTGCTGCCTGCTGGGTTTTCTGAAATCAGGAACTAAATATCTTTCTGATTTCAAAACAGCTTCCAAAGTGTTTAAAGGTTCTAATATGAACTTTTAATGTGCAATAATAATGTGAAAAATGTTTGCACATTTGGGTTGACATTGAACTTGGCTGCCTCCTGCACGTTGCCGTCCATCAAATGCTTGCTGGGTGAGGTTGCGTTTTCATAGGACCCCCCCTTGTTACCTATGAAAGTCTTTTTTAAATCCTGCCCCACAAAAACCGGCTGCCAGAATCTGGGAAATTCATCAGACAGACTCCTCTCAGTGAAGAAATGACTTCACATTTTAATTCGTTTTAATTATGTTTTTGCACACCCCAGGATGCATTTCACTGCACTTTTGTACTACTATAACTGTGTATGTGTAAATAAAACCTTTGAACCTTGATGAAAATTGCATTATGTAATAGAAAATTGCATATAGTTGGCTGTCCCTTCAAGGTTCAAAAGTCACTTATGCTTTAGTATTGATGATGGACAATAACCAGTGAGATGGAAGCTTTATTCTGCATTTTTAAATTCCTGCAAATTTTAGGATGTAAACTTTATAAGCTCATTGACCAAAGACCTGATTGAACCAGGCAAAGATCAAGACTTACATTAGACCTTATACACTTGAGTGCCTTCAATAAATGAGAGAAGTTAGAGAGTTATTGTCATCTTCATTATCTCTGTTCCCAAGAAAACAGCAGCAGATTATCAGTATCTGGCCTTAGACCGTGCTTGTTGACACAGCTGCAGCCTGGGTGTAAACCAACGTGCTCAGGATGCATCACCCTCCTGCCTGCCAGCCTGCCAGCCTGCCAGGCTCGCAAAAAATGCAAAGACTGGAAAGATTTTTCCCACCTAATGTGGGAAACCAGTCTAGAAAGCGTTGACCTCCAAAGGAAAAAGGCAGCAGTTTTGGTTAAAAATGACATCTTGCCATTTTGTAAGTTGGCATTAGGTGAGTGTTAGTAAGTTTAAAAAAATAATCTCTTACTAAGTCAACAAACGGCTCATTTTCAAAGATGTTTTTGCTGTTGAAGCCTTTTTTTTTAACAGATTCACACCCTGAGCAGCTGCTTCCTTTTGTCTTTCTAGGGCAGTACTGTTATTATAGTATCATATCTAGTTCAATAAATACCGCTGTCTACTTTTCAAGAGCAGGTACTAATACTAATACTAATACTAATACTAATACTAATACTAATACTAATGCAAACCTTAGGCAACAATACAAGACAGAAGAGCTTGGCCTCCCCTGGTCGTCATGCATATGAGTCTGAGATGCTGTCACAGCCAGCAGGGGGCAGTGGTGCTATTACGCTCACTCATGCACTGTATCTCTATGGACCGTCTGATCCAGGGATGGGTCTGAAAGAAGAGTCACTTGCTATTCTTCAGAGCACACTCACAATATCTCTTTCACAAAACTAAACATCTGAAACTAAGCCGGACGGGAAACCAAAATGTGACCCTTTTTGACAACAGCGGATCAGATCCCGGTTCTGAGACGCCGCTGGTATCTTTCTATCTGGTCTGTGTATCATCATTTCAGTGACAGGGAAGCCCTGCCCTGTGGGCAGATAAGGAGAGGAAGGCACTGTGGTGGAGAAACCACCTTTTGTCTACCCTGTGCCTTGTCCTCCAGCCGCACTCACAGATTCAGCGATGTGTGGGTGTGGGTGTTAACGTACCCACTGACAATGGTATCAGGTGGGCGCTCCACAGGGACACAGGGGCTGAAATCTATATTTAGTACTGTTTGCTCCTCAGCATACATCCCTTGTGTTGTGTTTCAGAGGAGTATAGGTTTTCTGTATTGTTGTGTGCAGGTTGGGGGGTTGGCTGGCGAGAGGATGTCCTCTTTGTAAAGTGCAACAGGTGCTACAGGGCCGGGGCTTCCCCAAGGACCACGATGGAAGAGCTCCCCCTGCACGGTGAAGACTTTACTAGTGTGTGAATAGAATATATACGACAGGATGCTTTACGACAATATGATACACGCAGTAAAAAACAAACAGATGTCTGCACATTGCTCCCTGTTGTGTCCTGGGAACAGATGCATATGTACATCTCATCATATGTTGGGTGCTGGGTGTAAAGCTATGAACTATAACCTGACTTTTCACTGTTTATTGTGACAAAACCTCACAGATAATGTTTCAATCAGGTAGACAAGCATGACAAACTCCTTTGTATTTCCAGTCACTCCAATTTGACTTTTCTTCATCTCTTAAGAAATACAGAATTTCTCTATTTTGTATGGTTGTGTGTTCACCTTCATCTGAAATGTTTCTCCTAAAACCCTCTAGGAGCAAACAGGAGATAACAGGGAGAATTCATCCTCAAGACTTTATGAGATCAATTTAAAAATGCTGACACGTGAAATAGGTGAAACAAAAGTGAATGTTTGGTCAGTGCTTATGGTCAGCCCACTGTCCCATGACTCAAACTCAAGCATTTCCTCCTCCCTCCCTTGTTGTCTATTTCACAGCTGAGAGACGAGAGAATGGGAACGAGGAGATTCATCCTCTGCTCTGATGAATCTCACAGTTAATCATTGAAACACATTAACCTCGGTCATAGTGGCAGGCGTCTCCTTAGTGTTTCTGCACGGCCTTATTCAAGAGGACAGAAGAAAGTCACTCACTTTCAGACAAGACAAATTTAGACAACTACTGAACATTTCCTAGTTAGGGCATGTTTAGTTAAGTAAGGAAAAATACGTCCCTATCCTAGAGTGAGGAAACTTAAAGTACACGATTTACAGTAAGGACCGCAAGTCCCCTGGCGTTATCCACAGAGGCTCTGAGGTCATTTCCTGTTGTGATATCCACCAGTGTTTTCATCCTGAATAGCCCAGCGGTTGTTTTCCATCCATCCAGGAAGTCCTTGCTTAATTTGTTATGCCTCCATCACCTCCTCTCCTTTTTTTTCTGAATTCCCAAAGAGAGCCCAGCGCAGTCCGTCCAGGCACTTATCAGTCAGGGGCTTTTAGCATGTTTATTTACAGATCATCAGGGAGCTTGGGAAGAGGCCTCAAAGACGGCTGCCCGCGGGTCTTCAAATCCCCAGATTTTCTCCCTTGGCGCGGCATCGGGGGGGCGGCGCTAACCCTCGCCATGTTTGATGGGTGTCGACAGCCACTCGCGAGGCTTCAAAGAGCAGAATGGCGGCTGCAGATGTATGGCGGCTCACAGGGCCCTAATCTGCTCGGAGCAGGGGGATCCATTCCGGATCTTTTTCATCCAGCCGCACAGAGACGGGGCTTTTTGCCGAGGGGCCTGCTGTAATACAGTGCTTTAGTCAGTGAAGGCCTCTGCTCACAGCTGTCTCATGCTGACAGCCTCTTGGAAAAACTGTCTCGGGGTGGATCTGGGAGGATCCCTTCCTTCTCTCTTCCTGTATCTGTTCTACAGGTCTCTCTCTCTCTCTCTCTCTCTCTCTCCTCAGCCTCACTCTCCCTTTCAACCCTTGAGCTTGGCCTTCTTCTTTTGTCCGCTTTTATCATTTTTATATGTTCTCCCCACAGTCCTAGTTCATAACAGTGTGGTTCACTGCAAAGCCTTAGACCCTTTCCCATTTTTTCTCAGACATATAAACCCCCAAAACAGAATTGAAAACATAGGAGACCTCTTGACATGGGACTTTCCGTGGCTTAGGATACAACTCATGATCCCAGAGACGTAAAACCACTTCTGATTGGACCAACCACAAGGTCAGCAGTTGTTATTAGCCAATAAAAGTCTACGTTGGGACTTTTTTTTTGTATGTATTTATAGAGTAGGGGAGCTGGGGAGTGATGGATTGGAGTCTTCCCCTCCTCGGTAGACTGGCAGCAGACGAGCCAGGACAAGGAGAGAAGGACATCCAGACCGTGGAGGAAGGGAAGGAGGGAAGGAGGGATGGAGGGAGGCGGGGGCCCAGACGTCACATCTGCCACCGCTACTCCCCAGGGGCCTCCAGGGCATGGGAACCTTGCTCCTCTCCTTCCAACCCCCTCTCAGTGCTCCAACCAGTCCTCCGTTGGCCTGGAGCCTGCTCTGCCCGGCTGGGACCCCACATCTCCCACTCACTTCTCTTGCTCTCTCTCTCTCTCTCTCTCTCTCTCTCTCTCTCTCTCTCTCTCTCTCTCTCTCTCTCTCTTTCTCTCTCTCTCTCTCTCTCTCTCTCTCTCTCTCTCTCTCACTCTCTCTCTCTCTCCCTACAGCCCATATCTTGCCCATTCTCCTCTTTACTCCACTCCCTTGTTGTTTCCCAGCCCCCTGATGGTCACCGTCACCTATAGTAGAGGTCACTGGAAAAGTCAGGTCACGGCGGCGGTTCCCTGATAAAGGGGTCTACAGGGTGTGTGTCTGTGCGTGTGACATATGCGCATTTGTATGTATGTGCATGTACTTCCTTGCGTATGTGTGCATGCATGCTTCTGTGCATGTGTGTGGGAGCAAATGGGTGATTTTGTCCTCCCAGTCCTCGGTGGCTGTATAGGTGATAATTGAAGGAGCTCCAGGAACCTTTCATCTCTAACAGACGTCATCAGGAGCGCTGGTGGGAACCGCCAGCCCTTCTCCCTCTGTGGTAAAACACTCTGATTAAATGTGCGATCACATCTACAGTCTGAACCATAGTAAAAAAAACGTTGGAATTGGAATTTTTGTATTTCCTTTATTTCATTCAGTTTCAGTAACCTGACATCAACCATATAACAAACCCACTGTATTGTATTTATTTAACCCTTGTCTATAGCAATCTCACCCTGTTGTATTTACTTACTAGTTTTATTATGTCATTTATGTTTTTGCACGACTTTATTCTTTTCTTTTTATTTCTTTATTCTCTGATCTAGTGTTCAATGCTTAGAGGTCGCTCACAGACGAAGCCTTTCATTGGTTACTGTGCATATGACAAATAAACTTTGATTTGATTTGATTTGATTTGATTTGATTTGATTTGATCACAAGGTTTGAGATTTTGGTGGCGAGGGGAGAGTCAAAGCAAATCTGGCTTTAACTAAGCAGGATAGACTCGTATACATCTAAGAACCATGAAGAAACAGTTGAAAATGAGCATCAATTGAGACAGCAGCTTGGCTTTGTTTGAAGGTACTTCATCTTGACTGTTTGGAGTTCACGTTTGAGTTTAAATGTCATTGTTGTCCCAATGAACTGGACTAAAGGAGTAAACACTCAAATAAACCACTCCAAACTTGGCATGAACGCATCCTAACCCTAATCCTCACAATGTAGAGAAAAATTTAATCATGAGGAATCTTGATTCTGTCTACAATACATTTCTCTCTGCACATGAGAAATAAGATGAGGTATAAATTGTGAACAAAATGGGTTTTGGTGTTACTGGATATTCACAGTCAAGGTTCGTCCATATGAACTCTCTCCAGTAATACAGCAGTTAAGCCCCTGCCAGCTGTTAACAATGGCGTGCTGTGTGTAAAGACCTCTGTGTGTGTGTGTGTGTGTGTGTGTGTGTGTGTGTGTGTGTGTGTGTGTGTGTGTGTGTGTGAGTGTGTGTGTGTGTGCGTGCGTGCATGTGTGCGTGTGCAGCAGCTGTCGGCAGCATGCACGTCTGCCGGCGGCCAGCGCAGCACGTCCCGCTGCACTCAAAGCTCCGAGCAGCACGGCCGGCCTTCACGCCGCTACAGCTAACTGCTGCCATGCTTGTGGACCGTGTCAATATTGTTACAACAATGCACGTTCCAGCCAAGAGCCCTCGGCTAAAAATATCTCTCAACACCATGCGGGACAGATGTGTTGAGCATTTCTCTACTAGGAAAGCCAAACGTTCACCCAGCTTTGTCAGAGAGTACATCATGGAAAACAAAAGTTATAAGAAGGGTTAAGACATGAAGTGTTGACATACGCGCCGATCACGTGGGTGCTCCGGTGCTCGAGCACCCGCCGAAAAAGGTTGAGCACCCATGGGGGAAGGCCGATTAAAAAATGTATTAATTAATTAATTAATTAAAAAACTGCATCTTTTTTTTTTTTAAAACGCATCTATTTATTCTATTATTACTTATTATTATCGGTGAACGTTTTAACTAGAAATCGCATTATCCAATTAAAGTTGTTCCAGCTCTGTGTGTGTGTAGGCTACGTTAAGGGGCGTGGCCACGTAGCCAACATTGTTCCATCACGTAGCTGCTAGCTAGCGACACAGCAAGTGTGAAACACGGTGATGATCGGGTAAAAATCGACAAATTTGTAATTAAAAAACTGAGAGAGATACCGAGTGTGAAGACAGTCAAAGTGAGGATCCACCACCAGTGATGAATTTGTAGCAGAGCAGTGTTGCATTTGGTTTGGGTGTGTGTCTACGTTGACAGATGACAGTAGCCTGCACCACGGTAATTACTAAAGCAAGCGCAGTAAAAGTGATTTTGTGACAATCTTCACCTTGGTGGTATTCACTTCATTTGAGCACCCACTGGCAGAAAACATAAATCCGAGTGTTGAAGTAGCTTTCTTTGGAGTGTCAGAGTCGCTGAATCAAAAATCTAACCGGTGTGGAAAGACAATAGCGAATGAAAGGATGATGAAATCTAAAAACAAATTAGAGTGAAACCTCAATTCTCCGAGCCAGTCCGCTAGAGTCACTTTGTTTTCTCAACGGACGTGTGAACAAGCCAAGGCCAACCGGGCCAAGGTGTCAAAACCCCTTTCCCCTCGACCACTAGCGAGGCAGCAGCAGCTGATCCTTCATAAGAGTATAACGTTACTTCATGGACCCACAACAAATTAACAACAAACAGATGACACATGCCTGTCTCCACTCAGGTTTCACAAAGCGATGCCTGTGTCGCAGCGGAGGGGGTAAACAAGCGATGCCTCACATGCCAGAGTGTGGTTTGTCACAGTCTGAGTAGACAGTGTGTGTTGGCGGACATGTCTGAGTGTGGTTTTAGCGCTATGTGTGTATGAAGTTGTCAAATCTCGTCCCAGTGGGCCGAAGCGATCGCTCAAATGGCTCTGTGGTCGGCGTGGTCTGCCCAGATATGGCAGCGATGGCCGTGGGCCGACATTTGGTCACTCGTCCCTTTCATGTCTCACATGCCAGCCGCTCATGGCGTCCTGACGGAGCCGGACGGAGGACGAGCCGAGAGAGACATTAGGCCTTGTTGCGTCTTATTGAGGCTTAGTGCTGATGACAGATCTGAGTCCCAGCTGAATTTATGTCAGCTATCAAGGGTTGGTGTTTTGAACCCTCATATGTGGGCAATTGTGTTGGCAATTCATTTCTTTCCCTTTCTTCCCACTTTTACAGTCTGCTTGATTTGTTGAAATTGTCAGCAGCATGTTTCTATTTGACTTTCCTGCTTTTCATTATTTTCATTATTATATTTAATTATATTAATTATTTCTTCTGTTTTTAGTTCTTACTTTTTATATTCTAGTTGTGTGCTTATATTTGGTTTCCTTTTCCCTGTTGAATAATCCTATTACATTTGCTGCTGCAACCTGATTTCCTCACAGGGATCCAAGTCTCATCTCATCTCATCTCATCTCATCTCATCTCATCTCATCTCATCTCATCTCATGATTAGTCAGAATCAGGATTAGTGTCTGTTGGTGTGAATCTACTATTTCCTGATAATGGCTGCACAAGTCAAAATGTCCTCAGATGAATGGGAAATGGTAAGCCTAGTACTTGTGACTGGAAGCACTGGCGCCGGAATAGGGGGGACACCGAGACTTTTTGTCCCCCCACTTTCAGGTATTGGGGATCTATTACCGTAATACCTGGTAGTAACAGAGCTCTGTTACTACCAGGTATTACGGTAATAGATCGTTTCTAGTCTAGACTCTAGCGGCTGGAGTAGCGACAGTACCGAATGCTGCTCAGGGCGGGGAAAAAACTGCCCGCCCGCGTGTGTCCACGCGCACCTCATAGAAATACATTGTCTATGCACAATATCTGCATCATATCACCACATATAAATGTTTTTCAACCTACTAATAGTTTTACTAGTGTTATTAATTATGTTAATACATATTTTATTTTAATATAGGCCATAATGAAAAAGGGAACAGAGACAATCACCATTATGGGATGAATGAAGTTAAATCAAGTCATACTTTTTGCATATAACCAGTTATTCCCGTTTTTATAATGTTTTTCTTTACTATAGTATACATATATATATATATATATATATATATATATTTGTTCAATTAATTAAGACTATGCTTACTTCTGTTTTCATAATGTGCTCTGAAAAAGCAGTAACGCGTCTGTGTTCTTGCGCGTCCGGTGGGTACGGGGCGTAACCACTACGCGTCCCCCCCACTACGTGGTACAATCCGGCGCCGTTGACTGGAAGGTTGCTGGTTCAAATCCCACACTGGCTGCAATGGGAGGTGTAAATAAGAAAGACTCCCCTCCATTAAAAGCTATCATCGAGGTACCCTTCATCAGAGAGACCCCCAACCTACTGGAGCTGCGCAGTGGCCAACATTTGAAGAATGCTGGTTTTACCGGGCAGGAGATTGTCCAACATGTTGCTACAGCAAGTAATTTAACTACTTTTAATAAATAATAACTTGTAATGAAAGTAGTACCTTTTTTGGGGAAGTAAATAAGTAAAGTAACTCATTACTTTCTCCTGTACATAACTTGATATATAGGTGACTTCATACAGACAACTACAAACTTGTTGGTTACGTTGAGTGTTTTTTCTTTCTTGTCTTGCGGTGAAATCAAGTTTGACTTCCTCCTGACAAACAGGGAACTGAATGGAGGCAAGACTTAATGCTTTCCGTAGATTCTTACTCTCATCTAGACATCTCATCTAATCTAGACTGAATTACACTTTATCACCACAAGAACAATGTGTTCAGGCACACACACACACACACACACACACACACACACACACACACACACACACACAAAACTTCCTGTAAGAGAAGAAATATAAAACTCATATGGAACAGGCTCAACATGCAAAAGTCTCCTTGACCAACTCTTTTAGAGACGTGGCGATGCGTTCAAAGGCACAAAAATACCAATTCACTTCTGTCTTGCGAAATGGAGCAATGTTTTTTCTGACCTCAAAGTTGTGTGTGGACAAGCACCAGAAAAAAAACTCATTGCCTTTACTTCAGTCTGCTTCAGCCCGACTTCCTTACCAGCTCCAATTTACAATTTACGGATTTCTAAACAGCTTATACTCTGCAATCTGTGGCTTTTCTCTTTCCTCTGCCTCCAGATGGAGACGAGCTAGACGAACACTTAGCTTAGCACTAGCACTGGATCTAGTTAACTCAGCCTTCTGCCTAACCTCTGCTCTCACTGGGGAATTCAAGTTAACCTGCACAGCGTCAGACCCAGAAGGAGCACGTGCCTCTGCATCCAATAAACCTCCAGTAAGGGAGGGGGTCTGGTAAGAATCAGACAGGGACTTCAAGATGTGCTGCTATGGCTAACAAATCATCCTTTTGGCATTCAGGTCTGGATTACTCAGGAACGTCTGCACATCAAATACCGTTGTATCTACCCGGTGAAGCAGTCACAGTCCACGATGTAAACCTACACAAACATCTGCATCTGTACCCGGTTGGCCGTTGGTTCTCCTTCTTCAGGTTGTAAAGGAACCAGAATGGGGGTGTTTAGGGAAATAACACATAACCAATCAATAACCAAACAAGGACAACTGAATGAAGCGTGGAGGGTTTATTTAGGGACAGGTCCACATTGGCACGGGTAGAGAAGATGTACAGGCAATGTTGACACAAAGTAAACAGAGTTCAGAAGGGTAGGGGACAAACCAGCGACTAACTAAAACCCAGGATAAGCTGCTGATCTAAAGAACCAAACAAAAGCCAACCTTTACTATCTACTAAACAGAGTCCAGTGGGTGGCACTCACCTCTGACCTAGTGTGATTAACAGAACCACAACCTACAGGAAAATGTACAATAACATTCCTGTAAGAAGTGCTAGAGAAAGAAATAAAAATAGTGTGGCAGTGGAAAGGAGGGTGAGCAGAGGAGGACGTTTTGGGAGAGGGGGTATGACTTTGCGGGGAAAGGAAAGGGTGACATACTGTACTTCTTGAAAGGACGAGTTTCCAGCTCACGACGGAAAATGAGAGAGTGTCCCTGCTGAGAGTGGGAAGTGTCAAAACCTCCTTGAAACCTCCTTCCCCGTACCGCTCCATCTGTCAGGGCCGGTCCTCCGGGGAGCCGTGGCTTCGATTAACTCACCGCATCAACGATAATAAACCTCTAATTTATCACGCAATGTATCAGACACCCCATTAAAGTCTGGTACTTCCCTGGGAGGCTCGCCCGGCCGAACAGCGTTTCTCACGCTGCCTTTTCAAAACGATGGGGAGGGAGTCGGCTAACGAGATTGGAGAGTTAAATTGATGGAATAGCCCTTTAATGATGCACCTCCGCTTTGTGACATTTAATTGGCGTGATGCTGCAGATGGCTGTGTCCCGGACGTCAGCGCTGGCTGCTGCGGGAGACGGCGTTGATCTCTAAGCTGGACTCGTTACATTACATTACATTACATTACATTACATTACATTACATTACATTATTACAGTCATTTAGCAGATGCTTTTATCCAAAGCGACTTACAACAAGTGCATTCAACATAGGTAGGTAGAGAACTACTAGTCACCAGAAATCATAAGTGCATTTCCTTCCTAAACAAGCAACTAGGAGCAGAACTAGTGTTAAGGTAAAAGTGCAATAACTTAGCTACCTACTTTTTCTTAAACAAATGAGACAAATAAGTGAATCAAATAAACAAGAGCCAATAAACAAGAGCTCTTACAAATAATTGACGACAAATAGGCAAGGCTAAGAGGAAGGGTCACGTTGCCTCTTCCTGCTCTTTGCCCACACAAAGGAAGGGGGAGGCGAATTGATAAAAGGGACGAGAAACACAACAGGGGATGGAGGGAGACTGGAGGAGAAACGAGGTGGAGAGTGAGGATAGAAGCCGGGTCAAAGGATGAGGAAAAACAGATATGGTAACAAGGACAGGAAAAAGAGAGGACGGTATAGAGAAAGACAGGAAGAGAGAGAGAGAGAGCGAGAGAGATACAGATTGTCTGTTCCTGCCTCCTTAGTGATCCCTGTGTTGAGCAGAGGCAGCTGGGAGATTGGCAGCTGCTCAATCCCTAATGAGCGACCATCTCCCTGACCTCGCTCCATCCCTCTCTCGTCCTCCCTCCATCCCTCCTCCGTTCAATAAACCCCTCAGTCCGAACCTCCGCCCCCCCCCCCCCCCCCCCTCCCTCCTCCTCCTCCTCCCCTCGCCTCATTCCAACCAGCTCTCCGCAATTAGGAGGAGGACTGAATGTAATTGAAATGAAAGGACGCGAGCCTGTGTGGCCTGACGTCGCCGTGGGGTCGACTGTATCGGAGCCAGACGCCTTGTTGTTCTGCGGTCTGAACAGAGAGCATCCGCACACAGTGACAGTCTTTGTTGGGATCAGAGAGAGAGAGAGAGAGAGAGAGAGAGAGAGAGAGAGAGAGAGGCGCTGACCAGTGCATCCCAAACCAGTGGCTCAATATTAAAGGAGCGCTTGCCCGGCATAAGCCCACACAGTAGTCTGGCCCCGTGCTCTGCATTTGCGGACTGTTTAGTTGGGACACGGGGCGGGTGGCCGGTGGGACTTCTGAGATGGACGGACACACGGCGGTCCGACCGGTCCCCCGTTCGGCTCAGTGGCTACGAACGGACAGGCTGTGGTTAGCAGCGGGCTCATTACACGTCCTTGTTTGTGAAGTTGTTTGTCTGCTGGTTTAAAACCCGACAGGTCGGGACCGGCTTCCTCGCTGACGCTGCCAAAATATTTTCATAAACATCTGTTATGCAAAATGCGTCTGATCCTTTCTGTTTACGGGTTCAAGGATGCACATGCTCATGCAAAATCATTCCAGCTGCAGGATGATACCCTCAACGGTGTCTATCCATCTAGGTTGACCCCCTTCCGCTAACATCCAGGCGAGGTTTCTACATGAGGCACTCGACCTAGACAGTGCAAGAGATAGTCACATCACATCCAAGATCTGTTTGATGGCATCCACCGTGTTAAACTGCAAATGGATTTCTGGCGGAGAACAGTTTTTGACTAACAGGCTCAAAACATGGTGTAACCCAACCCTCTGTGTGCAAGGTGCCAGTGAACCCAGCGTGTCTGTGTGAACACCAAACCGTAAACAGAAACATCAATATTATTTCCCCTACTTTGGAGTTTTTCCCAGGCTCCGAAGGAATTTTGTTCCTGCTTAAAAACAAAAAAAAATCCCACCAATGATTGTGCACAGGGAGAGAAAGAGATATGGGGCTGGATAGTAAACAATGGCTGATAGCCTTCGGGCTTTTTCCTTTGTGCTGCGGGAATGGAGAGGGGAAACAAACCGTCGACGGAGCTGAAACAGGATGACAGGTGTCAGATGAGTGAAACGGGAGTCTGATGGTCCCAGAGATAGATGGCAGCGAAGTACCTGGGCCGGGCCAGGGAAACGAGAAATACCGCCTCGCGTAGACCGCAACAACCCCCGTTACACAGCGTCAGCATTTTGAAAATGATCACAAACATTGAGGGAACTTGGTGTGCAGGGTGTGGGAAGCAATAACATTTTTTGTGAGGCTGTAATAAGCGTGACTCTCAGTATTGCATTTTCCTGGACTTGGAAGTTGGAGGTTTGGCTGTTGGAGGGTAGCAGTTAAGCAGTCAATCATAAATATTAGTGAAAACACTGTTAGTTAGATACTAGCCCCTGATTTAACCTTGAGTTGTTTACAGTTTTTCTCAGTCGCTTTGGTTCCTTTCTCAGATCAGAATTGAAATTCTCAAAACTACTTGTTCAAACTCCACATCGTCTAGTCACTTGTGCACGTCATAAATTCAACTTCTCATTCTTTTGAACAAATTGCCAAATGATTTGGCACATTCATGCAAATGGTTATGTCCAACTGTCTGCTGTTTCCTACATTATCAATAGTTTATGTCATGTTGATTAAAATGTATTATATTGGTTCTCTGTTGAATCGTCTCACCCCCAGAACATCTAGGGACTAGTTCATTGCATAAGTCATTACATGCAAAATGGTTGAACCAGTTGTCATAATGTGTCAAGCATATCAAGCATGTCAAGCATTTCTATTAGACGTTTTTGTAAATGTGTTCTGAATTAATGAATCATGACTTTCACTCCAGTTTGACAGTTGAAGTTGTCAAAACAAAATGTGAAATTCTTCACAACATTTTGTTACCTGTGCACAACGGAAAGAGCATTTCTCTTTGTTACATTTGCCAATGTTTTAGAACATTTAGGCAAATGACAATTATGACTGACAATTTGAACAATTATTGGTTGTAAATGTCTTTTGAAATTGATATGTGCCAGACAGAAAAAGTGCATTTTCAATCATTTGCCATAGTTTCCATCATTACACTGTTATATTGACAACATGGCTAAGCATTCTGACTATCTTGTTTGTACTCAATGACACAAGGACTTGTCATTCTGATGGCACTGACATAAAGATTTACTTTTGAGAGATGAACTCAGGATTTTGAGCAAGTTCCAGGCTTTTGCAGGTAATCCATTGTGTGGTTTGTACCAATTGTTTCGAGAAATGCGTTTACTGTTTTGCAAATCTTAAGGATGATTTGAGAAATGTACTAAAGCGACTGAGAAAAACTGTAAGCTAGCCGTTTCCCAGGTCGTGAGTATTGAGCTGTTCTTTCTGACTTGCCTTGCGCTCTGTGAATCACTCTGCGGCGACACTCTCTGCTCCATCGCTGGGAATAACAGGCCATTTCCTGTTGCACGGCACACTTGAGACATCTGATTTCCACCTCTGGCCTTCTGGGGATGTTGGACAGCGATGTGAACCGAAGCCAACCTGGGAATTGAGGCACGGCGTGTTCATGCACGCCAACATGAGTAGGGCCATTAAATTAAGACCAGCACATGAATAAGTGGTGATTCAGCCCTTTCTGGTATATTGGGATTTACAAGGGTCAGTCGTGACACACAACAGGATGACACAGCAGTAATACATGTGATATCATGACGCCCTGGAGAAAATATTGCAACATTGTAATGTTGCAAAGGTTATAAAAAATATATGTCTTATTAGTCGACTTATGTTGAGTAAAAATACTTCCAAACAGCCAAACCTTTACTTTCTGATCTTTACCATCACTGTGGACCTGTACTATGCTGCATCTGTAAACCAAATACAGTCATGCATCTTAAAGGGGTGTTAAGTAATCTATGACCTTTATCGACCTCTATCAAGGACCAGTAGGAATCGCAATAACACTGGCAGAGCCCCCGCCAACCAACCAACCAACCAGCCAGCCGGCCCTACAGTCCCCTTGAGGTAAGGTGGTCGAGTTGCTCACCTGTTGCACCATCCTCCATTGTTGTAAATGTGTGTAAGTGGAAGAGAGTATGAGCTGGAAAGTGAGTTTTGAAAGGCAGAAATCTCAGCACCTGGTGAAGTAATTGTTGAGTCAGTGGTGTTGATCAATAACCTTACTAACCCCCTGCAGATATACAGTATTATGGTCATTTTGTGCAATGCAGCAGTACAAAATCGTACTTATTGCCCCTTGCACCCACTCTCATCGGTCTGCAGAGAGTCAACCCTCTACTAGGAGAAAACAAGTGAGCCGAATTACAGATGGGTTTAAACTCAAACGGCTGGGTGACAAAGGAGAGCTTAAAATAAAGGAGACGTGGGAGACAAGGGAGCTAGAGGCAAACACTAGTCATACGAGAGACAGACAGACACATTGAATTGGTGTTGGGAGGATTCTCATTGTTTTTCAGTACTTTGGTTGAGAGGATGAGGTATAATGTGGTAATTCACCGCTATTAGCAGTCAAAAGGTGTAATAAACCTTTTGTTTCTCCAGTGTTTTCTCACAGGTGCAGATTGGGGGATTACTGCCACCCAATTATGTAGTGCAGTTGCGCTATGAATTTCCCACAGTTGTAAAACTATCTCATCATGAGTAGGATGGAATAATAACACGAGAGTCAGCCAGAGACAAACAGGTCTAAATGTGTGGACTGCAGTATTTGGCTCTGTTTTGACAGGGGGGGGGGGTGGGGGGGGGGGGTGGATATTCAAGCACCCTGTGAACAACATGGGAGCTGGAGCCTCAAATAGCTGTTTTGTTTAAAGAACAGGATTAGGTACATGAGTAAATCGTTACTGGGTCTATAATTTTGTGCGAGTCCTCTCAATTCTTCCGAATGTGAAAGGGGAATTTTGAAGTACGATAAACACAAGTCAGAGACGTCTTTGATCCGGCAGGTCTAGGTGAGACCTCGAACAGGGCGATGTGATAAGAGACGCTTTTAGCACAAGAAGCTAAGGAACTTAATCACAGAAAACAAAACACTGACTTCCTTTGCGCTGTGTGCATGATGGGAAAAAGCAGCAGAGTAGGTGATTCTGTAGGAGGAAATATGCCCTGCATGATTGTGCACCTTACTGCTTATCGGCCATAAGAGCCATTGTTATGACTTGAATTTCCTCGTGCTGCCTTCAGGTTCACATCAGTTATCCAAACACCTTTATCTTCTTCTTTATCTGTGAATATTTTTTGACAATCATTGATCTGATTGAGATGAAAAAAGTGGTTATCCCAGAGATCACCTGTCAATCAAACAGCGTCTCCAGCACCGTGATATCTTTTTCTTTGATTTTATGTTGATGGAGTTTGAGTTTCTGTAGGTGGCGCTATTTTATGTATCTGCTCAGCCACGGTGGCTATCGCTGCTCATGCAAACTAACCCAGTTCGTCTTCTATTTAGTCCAAACAAACTGCCAGAAATGTAAGATGCATCACTTCCTGTGGATTTTTCCCAGAAAAGACCCCGACACTGAGTATTTAAAAACAGCTTTAAAGTAAAAGCTTTCAGGTGGAATCACTGTTGTGATGTTTCAATCGGCGAGAGTTGCAAAACATACATTTATTCATCTGAAAATGTTACCAATTATTACTTTAAACAGACTTTAAACATGAAAAGTATTAACTGCATAAATTGCATAAAGTTTAAAAAGTTGTCCCACGCAAAGCCTGGTTTCCCTGTTCCTTTGTGAGGCAGCAGGGTGTCACGGGCTCCCACACTGTTCTCATGCAGACATTACACAGCGACACACACAGCAGTACTAATCCTCACCCTTCCTTCCCTCTCACAAACTACAATTATGAGATTACACTCACAAACAAGCAGCACACACACAGAGACACACACACACACACACACACACACACACACACACACACACACAGGCTCATATTGTCCAAACTTTAAGGACTTTAAGAGGCACAAGATCCTTCAGTAATAAACCGGAGAGCATCCAAGTCTTAGGCAAACAGTTATTTTCCTGCAAATATTTGTGTTACTCAAGACAGAGAGAGTGGGAAGAAGAAGAAAAGGGAATATTTTTGTGTTTATGTGCAGAAACAGAAGCAGAGTCACAGTGGAAGGGGTTGTGGGTAGAGGAAGTCCCTATGAGAGAAAAACAGAAGTCCCCCCCCCTCGGCCCCAGTAATGACCTTGCAGTGTCTAAGCCCATGTCGCTAACCCCAGCTCCGAGACTTGACATGGAGCTATTTCATTCCCATGACTGAGCGGCAGATATTTACCCACAATTCTGCTGGGTGGTGGAGCCAGTCTGTCCCAGCTGCTCAGCGATCCTTGGCCTCTCACATCACGTCTCGCTTATCGGTACAACATCAGGGGAGGGCACTGTGCAGACACGTATCGCATCCAGCATCTCTCGTCATATACAGATGGACGCCGATAGCAGGTGCTGACACCGAGAAGCATCACACATCACATCGAATAGAACAAATCATTTGAAAAATATTATTCCTCTGCATGCATTTGGCTGCAACCATATCAAGCATGGAGGAAGGCTTTTACAATACGACAGACTAGCGGTGTCCTCAAGGCTCCCCGAGTTCGTGAGCGCACTATTACTTATGGGTGCATTGGGTTTTAATACTGCTGTTAGGTCTCTCTTTGCCCCATTTCCTGTCTCTCTTCGCAGCATAATAAGCCCATAGACTACTTAAGAGGGCTTGAACTGCCAACTCGGTGAAAAAAAGAAGAAGAAGGGAAGCCAAAAATTGGAGCGAAATGGGCTGTGACTGGGAAAAGGTGACGCACCTAACTGTAATGTTAGGTGGAGGGCCCTTCGGTGGGAAGTGATGCAATGTTGGAGAATATTGTGTATTTAATTACATCAGCGTGCAACATATAGCATCACTGAATGCCTTTTTGTTTTGATGATTTCCTGATTTAACTGACCTCTGTGCTCTTTGTTTTGGCCGATGATCAAAACTACGAGTAGACTGATCAGGGTGATCTAATAGGAGATTTATACATCAGTTATATTTGACAACATCTCCCTACTTTTGACTGGGAAGCTACAAACAAGGCCTCTTGTGAGATGCAAGTGCTTCATTTCTATTAATATATTTAACGGGAAGTGTCAAGTTTCAAGTAGATTCAGTGTAAAATCACCCTGGGAATTAAACAAGCCTTGGACCTCTGACTCAACCCTCAGTCGCTCGGTGTGTGGGAGTGAATACTAGACCTACAGCAAAGCAGGGGAAGAGAAAAGAGAGAACCAGAGAGAGAGAGAGAGAGAGAGAGAGAGAGAGAGAGAGAGAGAGGAGAGAGGGTGTGCAGCAATGGATAGAGAATGAGATCAAGATGGTACAGTATGCAAGAGGGAGAAAGAGAGGAGAGGACGGAAAGAGAGAGAGGGAGGAGAGTGGGTTGGTGCAGAGAGAGAGAAACCCAGTATGAAAGACAGAAGGAAAGATGGACAGAGAATGGAGGAGAAGTGGAATTACTGAGTCCCGGGGGGAAACCTTCATGAGGGAAAGGCCACACAGTTCCCAAACTCACTAAAACTCAGCCCTTTTTCCTGGCTGCCCCTCAGACAAGTAGCCTCAGCGCTCCGTTGGGAAGCTAACATTTAAACTAGACACATAAACCCCCGGAGAAGACTTAGCAACGCAAAAAATAGAGCCTGCGACATTCCTCCAAACACCAGGGCTCTTACTTTTTGCAAGTAGGAAATTGCTTTTTGCATGATTACTGAGACTTCACACAACGTGAGAGGGTGGAATATCGTTCACAGTAGAAGGAGCATGTAAAGGTAACGTGTGGTGCGGTATGCCGAGGGAGTCCAGAGCGCTCTCTGCAGTAATTACCAAATATTTAAGGAACAAAGGAAGGGTGTTCTCTGCCTGGGAACAGTGACTTGGAGGTGTGTCACGCTACATCTCAGTAAAGCCAAACGCATTCCTTTGAAAGGGAAGTCTGCTCTCTCACTAAACTGGTAGGCATTCACACACGTAAGTATGAACTGCACTGTGTACCATGTGTTGCTGCATTATTGCAATGAGTCAGCCGCCTTTCATCACTTCACTTTCATCACAAACCCAACATGTTCAATGCAAACATTACTGCACCTGCATATGGCTGTTGTCGGATGGAAACCTTGCATCTCCGAATTGTTGACTTTTTAGGAACTAAGAAAAACAGCTTGAAAAGGGAATCCATCAACTGAAGTTAAAACATGAAAATGACAGAAAGTGGAGTTACGAGGTTTTCAGACGATTAATTCCTTTGCATACTGCATTATTAGAATTGTAATTTACTTCATAAACTGTTGATTTTTCAGTGATTGATTGGAGATTGGCTCTGGAACGGCTGTTCAAAACTACCTCAAAGTGTTACATCAACTCTGATTGGTGGGGACTGATATAACCACTGGCATAGTCACCGAGTTAAATTAACATTGTCCATTTAGCCGTGTTGCATTTTAAAAGTTAAAGAGCCAAATGTTAAATATGAGAAACTTCCATCGGAGGCTTTGGAGAGGGACATGTGGGTCAAGCAACGCCATGAAAGAGGCTCAGTGAAGAGATTCCACGGGGGTACAAGGAGGGTGGCTTGAGAAGCGACGAGAGTCAAGATAACAGGGGATCAGAATGGATGCAGGGCAGCAAACATGGGTACAACAGTCTATGGGAGAGCGGAGTTTAATTCAATCCCCCCCCCCCCCCCCCCCCCGTAAACAAAAGGAGGAAGTGGCCCTGTGTGACTGGCTTGCAGTGACTTCCTGTTTGTGATTATGAGTCCAAAAACAGAACCAGGGGCTTCTGGACCTCCCACGATTCCAGTACACTGGGGGCAGGGGTACCGCTGACCCGCTGCGCCTGGCTGTCCACTCATTGTGCTTACGTAGCTCGGGAGCCACAATGCTGGGAAGCAGCTGCCGCACACATAAAAGTGACAAATGTATACTTCTTCATGGCTTGAAACACACGTCAGTTTGAGATTAGTGCGATAAACTCAATGATTAGACGTACGGGAACCAGTTTTTACGGATTACCGCACTTTTTTGTCGTTTTGCTTAGTCAGTAGTTTTCACAGTGGATTTGACAGTGGATCCTGTTCTTACTAGGGGGGAAAATGTAGATGTTTTTACTGGTAACTCACCAGAAAACCCCACAGTGATCCAATACTGGGTCATGGGATGCAACACACAATACGTACTATGACAGGAAATTAGTTCTTTACTTCTGTACACTTCAAAAGATTTGAATGATACAAATGTAGAGAAAAGGTACTGATTCTGACACTTTAAATTAGAAGACGAACCTCCACCAAAGCTGAACAATTCTCCAACTTACTACACCCAACGCCATTATGATTATTATGATTCCCATCACTTATGTTTTTAGTTAAATTGATTTCTTGACACTGCAAAAGGGATTTGGAATTGATTCTCTATCTCCGTCAGTTTTGTAGTTATAAAAGAAATTAATTGTGTAATGGCAGAAATTCAAGATCCGGATCGTACCAAAATCAAACCAATTGTTCCTCCTGGCCCAAGGTCGACCTGTTCACCCAACTTCGTGGAAATCCGTTCTGAAGTTTTTGAGATATCCTGCTGACAGACAGACAGACAAACAAACTAACTGACTAACAGGCAAAAACATAAACACGTTAGCGGAAACAAGGCCTGAGCTTGTGTGTGTGTGTGTGTGTGTGTGTGTGTGTGTGTGTGTGTGTGTGTGTGTGTGTGCGCCCAATGAAAGGGAATCATTGTCACTGTTTTGTCATGCCTTCTTTTGAGCTGCTTTGGCAAGTCACTTATATAACAATGCATCTTCATTGGATTTCATGTGTATCATAAATTCTAACCTACTTTGGTCTGATGTGAAAAACATGAATGACGAGTAATTCATAGTATCAAGTATCATAGAGTGACCCTGTACAACCTGAGGTATGGTACCAGGCTTTAGTCTGGTCCACCAGCCAGCATTCAGTTACTAGAGCAGAATCCATTCTACAAAGGATTTTTTTTCATTGCACTTTGCACTTTTTGCACATGTACATTCATACCTGGCTTTTTACTGCTTATTTTTTACATTGGCATATTGTCTATATATTTATTTTATTGTTGAATGTATTCTTATTTCTTGTAGAAGTTTTAGTATATCTCCTAGGTTTAGCTCAACTCTTAGCATCGTGATCAAGTATACCACCGCGCATTTCACTGCACGTTTGTATCACTATCACTGTGTATGTGACAAATAAACATTTGAAATCCCGCTGTGATGAAAGAGGACGAGAATGAGAGAAGAGAACAAGTTTTTCTCCAATATCCCAGAAGTTTTCCCACTGACTGAACCTCACTCTATACCTTTCAACAGCCACCTCCTTCCCCCTGAACATAGGAGGACCTTCGCCTGCATTCGGCAGCACAACCTACAATCCAACAATAGAGTCAGTGAGCCCCCCCTCCCTCCGCCAATGACAAGAACAATACACCAACACCAGGATATATTAATCAGTGCTTGAAACACTAAGGAAATAATACGAGTACAATACAATGGCCTGTTTTCCTTCCCTCAGGTATGCTTTGTGTCTTTGCGGTCACGGTTGGTAGTACGGTATTGTCTCGGTAGTGGATGTGATGTAGACCTCGACAATAAATGAAGCCTCTGGTGTTAAACGCATAGCCCCGAGCTTATCAGTTGTACTTCTGCTAACAGTGAAGACAAGAAAGTAGAAAAAAAAGACAATAATCAAACAGCAATAAGGGGATGTGTTTCTAGGAATCAGGATTTCACAATGCTAGACAAATTTATCGGAAACAAGAGTTGTGAAATCAAGATGATGATCAGCAGTGCGTGATGATTCCTTGAAATTAAGCCAAACTGCAAACCATCCCGGACAGACCTTGTTTATGTTTCTTCAACCTGCCAATTTACATCTGAAGTGACGCATCTTGTTGTTTTGATTCAGCTGAGTAACTGTATTCAAAGCATCGCCTGATAAGCTGAAACCTGCCCGCCCCCTTCGTCAGCGCCACTGGATCCAGAAGTAAAATGTCCCAGTCATTTTCTGAAATGTCTATGGAGACTTTTAAGTTTTGGACTGAACCAACC
>JAXDDW010000002.1:17635000-17640000 GCA_034670385.1 Hoplostethus mediterraneus
AGTGAATAAGGAAACCACCCTTCACCTGGAAGACTTGGGTTCAAACCCTGAAGCATCCGCCCTGCTGAAGTGTCCTTGAGATCAATAAAGTACCACGTTATTGTAGTTCGGTTTTCCTGCACCTTTTCGTCACGGCCTCCACCTCTTCATCAAACACGTTGTGCCTCATTTCATCACTGCCTCAGTTTTCTGCCCTCAGGGTGTAAACGTTCGCTTTATTTTCCCCATGCTACCCCAGAAGCTGTTTTACCTGTAACGTCTTGGCAGAGATTCTCCAGATGTCACATTATGGTTTATTAAACAAGCGAGGGCCCGCAGGCATAGAAAGAGATAGTTACTGCTCCGTCATGACTGAAGACGCTGTATGACAACTCAAACAGGCCCGATTTGTTTGTCAGTTAGCTTACACTTGTTCCTGGTTTCCATGCAGCCCAGTCAGCGTTGCAGCACTGCGACCCCATCTGCCAATAAAGGTCAATGTAGACTGGTACACACTATATGCTCCACATATGCCACTATACATAAAGGGTTTCATTCATGCAAAATGTTATACTTCCATTTTTCTTTCTTTTTTTCAGTCAATATGTAGAAATAAATCCTCCAAAACGTCACTATTGATGAACACATTAGTAGTAACCCAGTATGTCATTTTGTTTCATGCCAACCGTTTTTTTTCTAAGTAAGTGAACATTTTTTCAAACTATAAAAAATCTTATTTTGGAAGGAAATATACTGTCTACTCCTATTTAGCTGAATGAAATGAGGGTAATCTCTGTACATACCCTCAACTATACTAGCAGGGCCCAATTTGAAATTGTTGTGAACTGCTATAAACATATCTGATTAATCTGTAGGCCAATGCTAGGAGGCTGTCCCTGTGCATGGCAACACCTGTGAGAGGCTGCTCAAGAGCTGTTCCCAAACCATCTGATGGGAAACTACACCTACTTCTGCTGATTCTGCACACTTAGTGAAAACGAACCTGAGTCGCTGTCAGCGTTTACTTATCAGTGTAAACGATGATCCCACCTGTTAACAGACCAGTTCCCATGCTGACTGTGGTTTATCAGATCGTGTTGCCCTGATGCAGGAGGAGTGCAGGGTATCCTACTGGCTTCAACCAATACCTATAGTGATATCAAGGCCGATACCTGCAGCTAAATTTAAGGTCACAAATTGAGGTACTTCTACTTTACTTGTGTATTTCCATTAAAGGGGTCTTTATACTTTTACTAACGTTTCTAAACAGTTATCTAACTTTTTACACTATTACATTGATCTGACACCTGCAGTTACTGGTTACTTTAAAACGTTTAAATACTGATTACTTAAAAAAAAATAAAAATGATGTTTTCCACACAGAACATCATCAGTGCACTATATATTTCTTACTATTGTAATCACAGGTTTAATTCTCACTGCTGTTACTTCCTCGTGAACAGTACAAACAGATAAACAATTGAATACTAAATCAACACCAACAAAAATATAGTCATGTGGGGCTTAATGGGATGAAACCTTATCAAATGTGGGCTTCCAATGGAGGTCTAATGTGTGTCTATTTGAAAAAGTTTGAGAGCCCCAGGCAAAGACAAACTGTCGTACTGATCTTCCCGAGTGGCTAATTGTTCATTAACCAATCGACAAATGTATCTTCCGCGTTACCTCTTTATCAACTTGCTCAGTTTGCGCCTGGGAACCAAGTGTGTAATTGTCAAGTGTAAGGTCTGCGGGAAAAAGCAACCCGGCGTGTAAGAATAACGCCCCTAGATGTGGGAGCGGGGAATGGAGACGAGCAGTCCCTCAAGTCATTTCCAACTCGGGAACTGAAGTGACGACATCTCATGTACGGAGTTCAGAGAGACGCACTGACACTCTTTTGGATGTACTCAAGGATGAACTGAAAGTTGTTTGCATTTGTTTTTGTTTGTTTTTTTTACCTGTCGGAGAGGAAGGCGCACATCGGATCTATGAAAAAACTCACGTGGAATTATACAACCGTTTTAAATCAGAAGGAATGCATATTTTCTATGTGAAACTAACTTTCTTGTTGTCGCTGATAGCACTAGCACGAGGTGAGTGGCGGCACCGGGATATGGGCTAATCTAGGGGAAATGTGTTGTCAGTAAGATGAACAAAATAGTTTTGTATTGATTGACTCTTCACCGGCGTAGGGATACATCAGTGTGTTTTCCCCCCAACTTGTTGCTTTCAGTTTGTTTTCTAAACTGAAGTGCGGCTGAAAGCTCCCAACATGACTTTAGTCTGACTTTATTTTGAATCATCCTGCAGTTTTTTTTTTTTTTTTTAGCGTTTTGCTGTGCATTTACATTCACCAGTTCTATTATTTACACGTTAGTGCACCTGTTGGCTTTAGCTGAAACATGTCTATTCACCAGCCCACACATACTGCATGAATTTATGCGTTTTACATCGGCCAGACAGCTGTTGCGCTCTTGTCCAGCACGCAGTCAGGATTTTCTCACTAGTATGAAAGCCTGTGTGCAGTTTGGAGTCAGAACAGTTTTTTTTTTGCAAAGCCATGTTACTCCCCAAATGGCACATTCTTTATTGGGACAGCTGCACAGGGGAAAATGCGTCTACCAATCGGGTGTCAAGTCCCATTCAGCCACAAACTGCACTGAGTAATGCTTGTGCCTTTTATTATGCCCCTGAGGAAAACAAATATTTAGAGCCCATTTTAAAAGCTTTAACACCTAGAGCGATTGTTATATGGTTATAACTGCTCAAATTCTGTATCATTAAAAAAAACTGATTCCAGACTTTGCAATGCTTAAAAAGTTTTACACAGACGAAGTGCGGTTGTATTAAAACTTTCCATTTGCAGGCCTAAGATGCTCCATGTCCCCGGAGTCGTGTTTGAACCTGGGGAGGTGTGAAGCAACTCCAGATGGAGAGTGCAAGTAAGTTTAACATCTGTATTTTTCTCTTCTTACCAGAGAATTGTGGGTAATACCTACAGAGGAGATCTGGGAAAAGGCATATATTTGAAATTTAACGATGGTGAGATTTTTTGGTGCCGAGGACATGTGAAGCCTCTGCAGGGCGAGCACTCATGGCACTACTATTTCTGGAAGGCAAGTGGCCGGAGCCTGGCAGCCACAGACATTGATGAGGACAGGGGTCACCGTGTGTGTGTGCGTGTGTGCGTGTGCGTGTGTGTGTGTGTGCGTGTGTGTGTGTGTGTGTGTGAGTCTGCTGCTGCCACCACACTCTCCCCTCTACAGCCAAACTCTCGGAGCCCTAAATCTTGTTTTTCTTTTCTCTCACGGAGCGACAGCTGGGGTTGCCAGAAGCTCGGCGACTATTGTTCTCTGCTGCGATTAATTCTGTGTGACTAATCTGGGTGAGGCTTCCCAGAGAGACCCTCAGACCCTGCCCTCCTACCCCCTCTCTCCTTGCCTCTCTCCTGGGATTTTGTCCCCTCTTCAATGGCCCTCAATGGTCTCTCTCTCTCTCTCTCTCTCTCTGTCTCTCTCTCTCATTCCCCCGGACAGATGGCAGAGGGTAATTACACAAGATGTTTTTTCTATAATTTTAACCCAATACAAAATAGTGACAAGGTCTTTACTTCGCCCGCTAGTTGTTTGTTCCCAGACATTTCGGTGGCGTGTCGACGTTTAAGCCCCCGTCGTGGCCCCGAACCCTTTTACCTCGCGTTCATAACAAAAGCCTACCTGTAGGTTGGCTCAGTTTCCAACCTGGCATGCGGAGCGCCAGCCAGTGTCATCTTACTGGCGCAGACGTGGAGTTGCGGTGAACACACAGAATAAGGCCCTTCTGGGTCAGGACTCCGGGTACTGCAGGGCCCAGGCAGCCATCTTGGCTCCCCGCCACATCTTAATTCGGTCTGGCTGTGTTATTCACCCCTCAATCACCCCCCCCCCCCCCCCCCCCCCCCCTCCCTTCCTGGGCCACAAAGCCATCATTGTGCCCCTGCACTGTCCTCCTCCTTAGACTTCTCCAATTAAACATGGAGATGGGCATGCGGGGCTCGCTCCAGCGTCAGAGTTTTGAAAAGGGGTTTGAGCGGGCACACAAGGCTCAGTGTCTGTGTGTGTGTTTTACGTTGCGTCTCGTGTTGTGCCGGTTGTCAGCGTGCCACTAGAGGGCCTGGGCACTCTGGTGTGGACAAACATCAGAGGCTGCGTCAAAGATATGTCAAATTCAGTTTCCAAAGTTGGTAATCATGCATTTTGTTGATGTGGAGGCTTTTCATAATAATTGAATTAAGTCAAACATGTGGCTTTAAGATGCAAAATGTCTAATACAGTTTTTCTCAGTCGCTTTAGTACATTTCTCGAATCGTCCTTAAGATTTGCAAAACAGTGAGCGCATTTCTCAAAACAATTGGTACAAACAGCACCACACAATGGATTACCTGCAAAAGCCCGTAACTTGCTCAAAATCCTTAGTTCATCTCTCCAAAGTAGATCTTATGTCAATGAACATGTCAGTGCCATCAGAATGACAAGTCCTTGTGTCACTGAGTCCAAACAAGATAGTCAGAATGCTTAGCCATGTTGTCAATATAACAGTTACTCTGATGGAAACTATGGTGAAGGTTTTGATGACAATGATTGAAAATGCACAAGGCTGCACTTTTTTTGTATGGCAATTTCAAAAGACATACAACCAATAATTGTTCAAATTGTCAGTCATAATTGTCATTTGCCTAAATGTGCTAAAACATTTGCAGATGGTAACAAAGAGAAATGCTCTTTCTGTTGTGCACACAAAATGTTGTGAAGAATTTCACAGATTGGTTTGACGACTTCAACTGTCAACAACAACAACAACAACAACAAGCCACTGAGAAAAACTGTAGTGAAAGATTTATCAATTCAGAACACATTTACAAAAAAAGTCAAATAGAAATGGTTGACATGCTTGATATGCTTAACAGATTATGACAACTGGTTCAACCATTTTGCATGTAATGACTTATGCAATGAACTAGTGCCTAGATGTTCTGGGGG